>OX369308.1:19343288-19831843 GCA_947284805.1 Coleophora flavipennella
ATGCAAAGGTCACTTTGTATGGGAGGTTCTTATAAAGATTCCCTTAATATCTATATCTCTATGTAAGTATACCAATCACATGTCAAATTTCTGTCAATTTCGAGCGATTTGACTTCAGTATGACGGCTATCTTTAAACGTTGCGTAGGAGTTCCTAACGCATCCTTTCCTTCTTTATACACGACGACAAAACAGCCTTGATTACAAAATTGTGGGGAAGATGGAGGACAAGATGAATATATCACTTTCTTGCGGGAGCTCCATGCAAAGGTCACTTTGTATGGGAGGTTCTTATAAAGATTCCTAGTGGTGGAGAAAATTTTAAAAACATGTTTTAGCACAATTCCGAAGCTCTTGTTTTTATTTTTTTTGTTTGAGATACCACTTTGTTAGGTACTTATAAAATAATTAACTTGAAAAAGGCTGTATCTTTTGAACAGTGACAGGTAGCCGGGTGAAATTAGCATAGAATATTGTATTAAGTATTATTCTAAAATTTAGTGAATTTCCAAAAAAAATGAAGATAAAAAAAAACGTTAAAAACCAAGGACACTTGAAACGTGTTTTTTTTTTGTTTTACATAGTTTCCTTTTGTTTTTGGTCTATTGTAAAAATGGTTATATATAGTAGGTAGCATAAAACTTGTGTGTGAAGTAGCTAAATGTGAGTCTAACTTTGCTCTAAAGAGTCCCAACTGATTAAAAAAATTAAAATTAAAAAAACTAAAAACCAACATCAAAATGAAATTCACTCAAAAGTATGAAATAATATTATTATACTTTAATACACAACATTAACCAACAATAATAAAATCAAAGGTGGGTAAAAATTAAATAAGCGCCTTAAAAATTTTTTTGAGGTCTGTACCATCACACAGTTACTCACGTAGGTATCAAAATTTTTAGGTTCGATGGTTTGCTGACACCGACCTTAATAAAAATTAAGCCCCTAATTTAATTCGTACCCAACTTTTATTTCGTTATTGTTGGTTAATGTTGTGTATTTAAGTATAATAATATTACTTCATACTTTAGTGTGAATATCATTTTAAATTCGGTGTTTAGTTTTTTTTAACTTTTTTATTTTCTTTATTTTTAGTGATAATGCTATCTATCTAAAAAACGTTAAACCCAATCACCCACTCGCCAATAGGAATTATCAAATCATAATGCATGTGTTTCATTAACAGATACAGAGTGACACAGAGTCCTGTGACCTGTGGCTTCCATCATCATCTCAGCAGCATGAAAGTTAAGGAGTTAAATCTTCCATCATCAGCTCATCTGAATGACCTGAAAGAATACAACTATAGGTCTATGCATACCTACGTATCTATCTATGTATAATTTTGAAGGAAGTATTTTCCAACACCTAGCAGTTAAGGAGTTGTACTTTCCTTCATCAGCTTATCAACATGAGATGATGACTACCAGACGCAAGTATTGTAATAGCTTTAGAAAACATATGAATCACGTAACACGTGCCTATAAAATTTAAGGGTTGCCCTCGATTTCCCTGGGATCTCATCATCAGATCCTGATTTGTTGACAATGGGTTCCCTTCGGGAGTACACTCTTTCGAATAAAAAAGAATTTCGAAAATCAATTCACAATCCACGGAGATATCGCGTAACAAACATACAAAAAAAAAGATAAAGTCGAATTGAGAACCGCCTCCTTTTTTGAAGTCGGTTGAAAAGAGCATTTTACTGTCACTCGCGTTTATGTCTTTATTTGATATTAATAGGAAGGTTATACTTGTGTAGAGAGGTGTGATGGTACGCAACCATAGGTGCGCGAATCCAACTCACATTTAGCCGCTTTTTAGTAGTAATTAGCTGTGGCCTGTTACTTAATTATTAAATAGTATTTTACCGCAAACTAAAATATTTAAAGCTTCAAGCAAACTATTAAACGACATAAGCATTTAATCCTGGATACGCATATAGTGGACGGAGTCATTGTTAGCAATCCAAAGGTCGCCTCGTACATCATAGTCATCAGAACCATCCGAGTGATCGGAGTCGGGGTGCTCTCGTATTAATTTAGAAGTTTCGGTAATAATCCGAGTCTGGGTGCTCTAAATTCGTGAGCTCGTTTTTCTCGCTCACGCATTAGCAGCAGTCGATAGAGTGGAGTAGAATTAGATGCGCCAGATGGAAATCCTCGTCAAAACGAATCATGTGAGCCTAAACACGAGGTAGCTGCTGTACACCGTTGAAGAGTTTCCCTCGCATGATTGCCATTTTAACCGCCTCCGTAGCTCAGAAGCAAAGTTCACTGGCTTTACACAGGAGGTCGCGGGTTCGATTCCCGGCGGGGTCAATTGTAAGACTCGGTTTGGTTGGTGGTAGGGCATTTTCTAAGCCCGCCTGGCTAGCTACCACCATCTTATCTAAGTCTTGCCGCCAAATATCAATGTTGATATCATTGGTGTATTCCGGCATGAAGATAAGATAGCCAGTTCCCCATTGCGTTGGGGAATCTTGGTAATCCCGCTTCCATCTTCGGCTAAATCGTCACTTACCACCAGATGAGATGTTTTAAGGGTTTACCAATATTAAAAAAAAAACATCTTTAAACCAGCTTTATGTACCATTTTTAAAAATTCAAAATACATTTATGTGCCAAGTTTGATTTTAATTGGTTAAAAAAAGTGGGCAAAAATCAATAAGCAAGATACATGCCCTAATTTTCCACCCTTACAGGTTGAATATTTTCTTTACATTTAAATGGATAGTTCCATTTATAACTATTGCAATAAAAAAAAGAATTAATAAAGTCAAATAGATGGCATTCGGTAAGTTTTGTATGACTTGATAAGTTCTGACGGTCTTAACCCGGAATCGTGTAGGCTCGGTTTAAGCATAACGTCGTCACATCAGTGTGACTTTTCCCATAACATACAAGTTGTAACAAAATTGGCGTAGCACCCGTTATCTGGAGCTCCTACTTATATCATCATACGAAACAACTTGTAGATAAAAAAAACTTTACCTAAGGAACCCAAGTCGATTTAAAATAAATTGAACAGCCACGCTGTGCATACTTTCTCACGAAGCCTTTTTTACTATGGTGGCAACCCTAAAAAATCTAGTTATGGGAAATTTGAAAAAAAAAACGCCTGGATATATAAAAATATAATTGCCGTAACCCTGATTTCACCCAAATCCAACCAGTAGTTTGGGATCTAAAGCACCGGACGGACGTACCTACACACACATACACACATTCAAACACACACACACACACATACACACATTCACACACTATTTTTATATATTTTAGTGTCAGACGTATTTTTGTCATCATCATCAGTCATCACAATACTTTCTTCACTCCTTCGTCGCTGGAAAGTTAAAAGAAATATCACTACGCTCCATACATAAATCACTAAGTTGATCAATCACCTGATCGATTTGTATGTAGAGTTGGTTTTTGCGAAGTGACTATCTCTTGAAAAAAGTTGTTCAATAAAATGAGTACAAGTTCGAGTTAACGTCTCTTACACCAATTTTATTACACCCACCCTGTATATAAAGAAGACAGTGTGAATAGTTGATGATCAATAACCACATAGTTTAAATCTACCCAGGAAATAAACTGATGGCTTATTATTCATTTGCCGCACCGCGATTATTAGTTTGCTCCAGAGAAATAAAGTTTTCTAGTCAATTTTATTTGTGAAATTGCGTTGCATTCATTGTTGCTACAACAAGTAAAACTATCTCATGCTTTACGCCCGCCCACCTTACTTATATTGCGACTTAAAAAGAGCTTTGTTCAAGGACTGTATGTTAGCGGTAAGTGTGTAGCAGCGAGTCATTAGTCATTCATCATCATCATCATATCAGCCGAAAATCGTCCAGCTGGACAAAGGCCTCCCCCAAGGATTTAAATGACGACCGGTCCTGCGCTGCCCGCATCCATCGGCTTCCCGCGATCTTCACCAGGTCGTCGGTCCCCCGCGTGGGAGGCCTGTCTACGCTACGTTTTTCGGTGCGCGGTCGCCATTCGAGAACTTTATTGCCCCATCGACCATCTGTTCTACGAGCTATGTGCCCTGCGTACTGCCACTTCAGTTTAGCGATTCTGTGATTAGTCATTACATCGGGTCCACTAATTGCGAAGGCAAAAAAGGCGGAATTTACGTGATTTGATACCGAATTATGACTTTTTGTGACAACGGTGTTTCCCGTCCCAAGATTCTTGAAAGTACGTGGCGTACACTGAAAGTATTGCGTTAGAGCCTGACGTGACCTCAATCCTTCCTCCACCTTCTTCGACTGTAAAAACCTACTAATATCGCTCGCTTCGCTCACTCACCACCCAAAAAACATTACCCAGCCAATGTTGGGTAGACCTTATTGTGTACAGTTAAACGCCCATTACCAACCAATAATCGGGCTTTACCCTAACCACTTTAGCCGGCTAATTATAAGTTTATGTTCACACCCACCTTTAGCCGTGACATATTTGTAATAAATATCTTAGTATATATTTCTTATTGATAAGTGCCTACTCGTACATATGATAATTATTATTTATTATAAAGTCTTTTGTAACTTTGCAAATGTATATATATTCAGTTTTAACTTGTTCAACTATAATTACATAAATATTGTTTAAGTTAGATACTCATGCACTACTTGTTTTTATGCTTTTATCTCCAAAATCCGGGTGTCTGGAATAAATCGCTTTGACCGATAAGACCGCCCAAATAGTACCGCTATAGTAACTATATAAGTTTCTGTTTTTTATGTTGTGTTTGTTTTTTTTTATATTTTTTGAGTTAAGATTTTTAAGTTTTTATATATTTCACTAGTATGTACCACAAAGAGTATTTATCTTATCTTATTAACATAGGTATTAAACTAGCTTTTGCCCGCGGCTTCGCCCGTGTGAACATCGTTTTTATAAATTTCGCGACTCGTGAGCGTGGACATGATTTTTCTTCAGATCCCCCAGGAATTATATCGGGCTATTTTGATTAGCAGTCCAAATCACTTCCCACCACCTCAACCAATTCTGTACACAAATCACTTTAATCCGTTGCTCCGTTGCGACGCCGACGTGCGCTAGCGGGAAATTGGGTTTTCCCCAGATCCCTCGGGAACTATGCTAATTAGTAAATTATGTCACAACAATGCCTATACCAACAGACTTCGATAGAATCAGTGACGGTAAAACAAGCAATACCGCTCACTTCAAGTTAAAGCTAGGTACGATCAATC
This sequence comes from Coleophora flavipennella, assembly GCA_947284805.1. Classification (NCBI taxonomy): domain Eukaryota; kingdom Metazoa; phylum Arthropoda; class Insecta; order Lepidoptera; family Coleophoridae; genus Coleophora; species Coleophora flavipennella. The sequence continues at coordinate 19,348,521 of OX369308.1, forward strand.
AATGATGCCAAGGGCTTACCAATTATAAATAAAAAAAAAATCTGTGGCAAAGTTCGCAAGACTATGAAAAGGTAACGAGGAGTATCTAGCGTATGTAGCGGAAAACGGCCAACTCCTTAATGAGAGTCGGATTCGCGACACTCAATCTGTGAGCGGTGATAATGAACTTGAAAAAGTCGTATTGACGTCGAAAAGGCGACTTTCCGTAACGTCCGTGACGTCTCATCAACGTTTTCCATTAATAATTTAATTACTATGCATAGTACGCAGTCCATTAAAAAAAACCACAATTCATAAGCTCTTGGCGTTATCTTACTTGATGGATAATTAGTGACGATGATGTCTAAATTAGAAACAGGTACCTACTTATTACGTGAACGTCGGTGGCTTAACGGCTAGGGCCGCCGCCTCCTGTCCGGGAGGTCGTGGTTCGAATCCTGCCACGTACCAATGTGTAATTTCATATGTAGGTACGTTTATTGGACGCTCTTACAGTGAAGGAAAATATCGTGAGGAAACCTACACACGCCGCCTGCGGAGAAACTCGCAGATTGTGTGTGAAGTTAACCAACCCGCACTGGGCCTGCGTGGTCGACTAAGGCCCGATCGCTCTAATTCAGGGTAGACTCGAGCCCCTCGGTGGGGACGTATATGAGCTAATATGATGATGACCTACTTATTATTTTAAGCGACTTCCAAAAACGAAAGGTTCTCAATTTGATTGTATTTTTTTGTATGTTTCTGTTACGCGATATCTTCGTACATAGTGAACCGATTTCATGATACTTTTTTAATCGCTAGGGTATTTTAAATTGGTGTGTGTGGTGGTACTTTATCAATAAAATGAACAAAAACTAAAAATAATGCATAATTAATGTACTACTCGTAAGTTGTTGCGATGGAAGTCCCTGTTCAGCATTTCCAATTATTGATTGATACATTGTTCGTGATTTTCGCCTTGATTGTAATTTATATTTAATTTTAATACCTAGGTACACATAAATGCTAGGTATTTATTTACCTAGATTAGGTAGGCACTTGCATAGTAGTTAAACCTATATAACTTAAAGATAACGTATGCATGTACATAGGTAGGTTATACCTATTTTACGAATAATTTTGTATGTGACTTGCTCGATATAAGTACCTAGCTAATATCTCAGTATACTGTAGCATGTTAAAGTACATCGTTGCTTTTTCATATCCATCTGCATTTCATTCTCATACTTTTCTACCTAGCTACTGCTATTTTTCTTTTAACAACGCACGCTCTGATAAAATATTCTATAAGATTTTTTCATTTTTTTTTTCGAAAGGACAAGCTTGTTGTTGGCCGTGGGGGCCTTTGCCAACATTGAACAAGCACTGAACCAACCTTCTATAAGATTTTTTTTTTCGCAAGGACAAGCTTGTTGTTGGCCGTTGGGGCCTTTACAACTTCACCGGGCAGGGGAGGCAAGTACGGATGGCACTCAACCTAGTGCAAAGCAAAAAGATGCAACTGCCTAAGGGCGCCCAGGCGGGCACGGACCTGGGCTTAGGTCGTTGCTTGGACGTGGGAGGATCGGAGACAAGCGGAAGATCGGAGAGATGCATTCTATAAGACTAATTAGCACCGCAGAAATAAATGCAACTATCGTAGTTTATAAGATACTTACCCGCCGCTGGGGATGGCCGCGTAGTCAGGTGTAGGGTAGGGTGGCGCATTGGGCTCCGGTGAGGGCCTCGGCGGGGGGGTCAGCAGCAAGGTGAGCGTCGGCGAGGGGGGCGGGTGGAGCCGTGCTTGCGGCGGCAACAACAGCGGCGGTGGTGGCTTCTCCTGGTAGAAGGGGTTTACGAAGGGGTATTCGAAGGCAGGGTCCGGGGGCCACTCGTCCAGCAGCGACCAGTCGGCCATAGCAGCGTAGTGCGGAAATAATGCGCGTCGGGCGCTCTGCACGCGTGCACTGGCCGGCACATTGCGCGAGCACTGCAGCTGCGCCCCGCTCCACCTCGCCCCGCCCCGCCGTGCGACGCATATAAACAAACTGCAAATCCGCTAGCCGCACGATATATTACGTCGTTAGCCGGTCACTGATAAAGGTCTACATAATATTTTCTTGTTAACTGCATCACACAGGCGCAATCTTCAATAGGTAAAGCACTTGACAGTTTATATGGTTATATTCGTACCTTAGGGTTATATTATATTACAAACACGTTTTGGTTCCAATTTCATTAATGCTGCAGCTGAAAGATTGTTGCAAACAAAAAACAACAACGCTTTTTAGGGTACCGTACATGCAAAGGGTGACCGAACCACTGTCTCCGCTGTCTGTCAGCGGGCTGTATTTGATGAATCGTAATAAGTAAACAGTTCAAATTTTCATTGTGTATTTCAATTGCCGGTCTAACTACAAATATGTACTTAAAATAAGACAAAGTGAAAAAATTAGAGGGTTCTCCATACAAAAAAAAAACGAGCGAGACCTACAGTACTTGCATATGATGTGTAACAAATCACTGTTACACAAACACTCCCACAAATTGCAGGAAAGCGAGAGCAAAGCTCATTCGTCAGATCGATAAAGCGCGCTTTTGCGACTTCCTGTTACACATTTCCATCCCATTTCACGAAATCACTCCCACAAATTGCAGGAAAGCGAAAGCAAAGATGTTACACATCAAAAACCGATTTTTTAAAGGTATTATAGAGTTATTTTTGATTTACTCCCTGCCGCCCTCTAGATTGTGACATCACACCCTCGTCACCCAGATTGATACAGATTGGTTACAGTTTGGATGTCGAACGTAAAGGATTTCGCCGCCATTTTGTTTGTTCCGTCATTCGTTTTTTAAATATCATTTCTGGCCCGTTGTATGAAGTGTCCAGGGTGTGGTAATACATAGAAGCGTGAAGCATCTAATAATAAAAACTGGCCAAGTGTGAGTCTTACTCGCGCTAATAAGTCCGAACTGAATGACATACAAAAAAGAATATTTTGTCGCTCGCGTGATGTCTTTTGTTTGTGATGTATCATTGTCACAGTTGTGTGAAGAGGTGTGGTGTTACTGAACCCTCGGAGCGCTAATAGTCCAACTCGCACTTGGCTGGTTTTTTTAGGAACTTGTGTTTAGTAGAGTTAGATACCTTGTCACCGTGCATTTAACAAAACAACTCATTACAATAAAATTGGATATTGCAATAATCTTCTAAAATGATTTAAATCTGTATTTTTTATATGCTCATGTCTCTACATCTCTAGACGCGACTCCTGAACGCTAGACGATAACCTGAAAGTGATAACCTCTAACTAAGTAATTTCCATAATGTGTTACTAAGGAATCTTAGTTATGTAAGTACGTGCACCTGGAAATGTTTAGACTCGTTTCCTTTGTGACAGTATGTCTGGAGTTAGCAATATTAATAATAAGCCGTTTTATGATCCCAGATCCCAAGTGGCGTAAACAAAACCCTTAAAATTTTATCATGCCCATTCGTTCGCCCATTAAATTACATTAAACGTTCGTAATGTAACTCAATGCGTCCGCCCGTACCTATATGTCACATTCAACTAAAAAAAATACTGAATAAGTACACGAATTAAATAAAAAAAAACATTTAGCTTTTCTCAATCTGAAATACATTTAAACACAAAAGTTGTATTTATTTAGCATTTCTCATTCCAAATTACATTTAAACATATACCTAAGTTGTTGTAAGGCTGTATTTAGCATTTCTCATCGCAATTTACATTTAAGCATATATACCTAAGATGTTGCAAGGTTGTATTTAGCATTTCTCATCGGTCATCGCAAATTACATTTCAAAACATATACCTAAGTTGTTGTAAGGCTGTATTTAGCATTTCTCATCGCAAATTACATTTAAACATGTTACCTCAGTTTAAGGCTATATTTAGCATTTCTCTTCGCAAATTACATTTAAACATATATACCTAAGTTGTTGTAAGGCTGTATTTAGCATTTCTCATTGCAAATTACATTTGAAACATATTACCTAAGTTGTTGTAAGGCTGTATTTAGCATTTCTTGTAGCAAATTACATTTAAACATATTACCTAAGCTGTTGTATGGCTGTATAATTTAGCATTTCTTATCGTAAATTATATTTAAACATATTACCTAAGTTGTTGTAAGGCTGTATTAAGCATTTCTCATCGCAAATTACATTTAAACATATAAGTTGTTGTAAGGCTGTATTTAGCATTTCTCATCGCTAATTACATTTAAACATATATAAAGTTTTAAACATGTACAAAAAATTTAAAGAAACCACATTTTTGAAGAAATAGAATTTGGCGCCAAAAATCCGCCATTTTAACTTTTGAAATTTTTGATATACCCAGCGTCACTCTTACAATCAACCACTTTATGCTGAAATTGTGTTGTATTTTTTTTAATAATTGCATGTCATTTGTTATCTTTTTCCTGACTTGGAAAAAGTGTTTTAATTTTATTTTCAAGTAATTTTGATCTTTTTAACGATCAAGTAGGGTAATCTGGGGTCTAGGTAATCTAAATCCATCATACCGTTTAGGCTACAGAGCGTGCCAAAAAAATATACATACATACACTCGAAAAACATAAAACCCGACAGCATAAAAAAATAAACCTTCTTTTTTGGCAGTAGGGTAAAATGTATCCTATGTCACTCATGGATCAGGACGAATCTAACGACACCTAGCACTCCAAAATCCATTTAACCATATTGGCTACAGAGCATGTCAAAGAAATATACATACATACATACACTCGAAAAAACATAACCCTCCTTCTAGCGCAGTCGGGTAAAAATAGCAGAAGTATTTACTTATTTTTTGTACCAAACTGTATGTAAACTTACCGTAAGTTTACATACAGTTTATGAAACAGTAGCGGCGTTAGGGTAAGGCGCGGTTGAGCGACCGCCCAGGGCGCCAGATATAAATGGGCGCCCGCTCGCTCTCTGAGCGAGCCCTACTTACTCTTAAATACCATTCATCATTATTATATTAGACGAAAGACGTCCACTGCTGGACAAAGGTCTCCCCCAAGGATTCCAATTTCACAGCTACAGTCTCCTAGTATCTCACTATGCGATGCCTCTAAGTCGTCCGTAAAATCAGTCACATTATTTGTCGTTACTTCAGAGATTGTTCACATAATAGACTATGAAAATAAAAAAGTTTAGTTGGGAAGCAAGAATAAACAGTGTTGACGCAGTCCATTATCAAATTAGTGCCATTCATGACTCTTTATTAACTTTATCTATTGAAACTCAGAATGCTGATGTTCAAGTCTCTCATGTGGCTACTACTCTACTCGAACAGTTAAAATAATTATGGTAATTTTTTGCCCATTTTCTTAAATAAACTCAAATTTATGCCCAAAACTATTTATCTCAAAATTATAAAAACAATATTTCAGATTCACACAATAAGTCTTTTCATTTGATATTGTGGAACAATATAGTTCACAAACCTATTTTTTAAAACATTCTAATTTACCTCCCGAGTGATGCCATAATGGGTCCGTTTTTACCTTTGAGGCATAGAACTATAAAAAGATTCCGGAAAAACCATTACTCAAACTATGTGGTGATTTCCAATTAAAATGACTATAAACTCTAAATTAGATACAGCTGGATGTATGTATTGTGTGACGAACTCATCAATCTGAAATCTCTTTTTTCCTGATCAGAATATGGTTCTTCCTGTCTTTATTTTAATTTTTATCTAAAACTAGCTTTTGCCGGCGGCTTCGCCCGCATGGACATTGTTTTTGAGGGCGAGTGGTGCGCTAGCGGCAAGCGGTTCTCGAGCATGGATATGACTTTTCTCCAGATCCCTCAACTGGAACTATATCGGGCTATTCTGATTAGCATTCTATGTTACTTCCGTCCCCCTCAAGCAATTCTTTATAAAAATCACTTCATTCCGATGCGAGCGTGGAAATGAGTTTTCCCCATATCCCTCTGGAACTATGTCAGGATATGCTAATTAGTAAATAATGTATTTTTCTACCTCCCCAATCATCTCTCAGCAAAAAAACACAGCAATTCATTGTTCCATTGCGATGTTAAAGTAATTAATCGAAACAGAGTATTTTTTCAGTTCCTTGAAGAACTGCATCGGATTATGCTATTTTCACGGGATAAAAAGTAGCCTATGTCCTATCTAAAGACACAGGCTACCTGCATTCCAAATTCCATCAAGATTGGTCGAGGTATTGAAGTGTGAAATGGTAACAAACAAATACATTTTCATATTCATAATATTAGTAAGGATTGCAACTTACAAGTACTGTATCCAAATGTATGGCCATCATTGATCACTATGCTTGTAGCGGTTGCTAGTGCGATCGACAATACCTCAATCTATATTGACAAGCTTGGCAACTTAGTCAATCGAGAATGAAATTGCGGAAAACATAGACTTTGGTATCCTAGTAAAAGAGTTCGTCAAAAGAAAGGCTACAAAGTAAAATTTTATTTGTTTTTTTAATAAATGGTTATTTTATTATATCCTTTGCATTTTTTTCGCATGGGTTTGAATGAATGGCAGATACGGGGCGCCGTGGATATCTCGCCCTTGGCGCTGGTAGTGCTAAATCCGGCACTTTTACGAACCATAATGAAAACTAGTTTCAAAATAATAATAAAAAAGAATGAATTCCAAAATATTAAAAGGTTTTTTTTTGTTTTTTTTTAATGCTGACCCGGCGAACTTCGTAAAGCCTTAGAAACTCTACTTTTCTCTACACTGCGCTGCGCTGCACACTTTTAAAAAATCTTTCATTCAAACCAACCATGTCCTGACAATAACGAGTACAACAAAAAAAAATACTTATCAAGTTTTGTACAGTCGTTCGGAAGCTATTTCGGCGATTCATTTTTGTTTATATCTTACTCGTACATAATAAAATAATAAAACTGTAACGGGGCCGCGTCAGTACATGAAATATTTTTGGAAAATAATAACTGTGGTGGACATTACTACCGATTATAGGCCAAAACAACAACTTTTGGAATTTTTGTCTGTCTGTCTGTATGTTCACGCATCATGCAAAAACTACCAAATGAGTAACTGAACATGTAAAAATAGTTATTAAAAATGTTGTCTGTCTGTTTGATTGTGTGTTTGTTTACTCGTCTGTTTGACCGCGCATCGCGCAAAAACCAAACACCGCAAAAATCACTGAACGGTGTGACAGCGTATATTCCGGAATAACAAAATACATTAAAAAAAACCTCGAAAATTTATCGAGAAACGTAAACCAGCTACAGAAACCTTTAACACTGTACAAAGTCAGTATACCTACTTCGGAGCTCTGTTACAACTGGACGTACGTAAAAAATAACTAGGGTGACTTCAAAAGAGTAACTCAACATGTTAAAATGGTTTTTAAAATTTTTGCTTGTTTTTTTGTCTGACTGTTTGACCGCGCACCGCGCAAAAACTACTGAACGGATTGTAACGGATATTGGCAGCGTATATCCCGGAGTAACAAAATAGACAAATAAAAAAAATCACAAAAATTGACCAAGAAATAAAAACCAGCATTACAAATCTTTGATATATGTAGTACAAAGTTAATATACTTCAGAGCTCCATTACAACTGGACATATTTGATGTACGGATAGTAAACTACATAAATACAGAAGATGGAAGCAGGCTCACCAAGATTCCCCAAATCAATAGAAATATGCCGGCAACACATCAATGTGTTAAGAGGATTGTGAAGCTGCGATCACCTCTTAAATATTAACCGATTTGGACCAATTTTTGACAGGTTGTCTGTCTGAACAAAAGCCAGGCTAATACGTTTTTGTTTTTTCGATAAAATTAATAAGTCTAATTTTATTGTCGTTCACGTGATTTAATACAAAATATGTAATTTAAAATACCGATAAGTACAAACCTAGCTTTTGTTCTGACTGACAACCTATCAAAAATTCGTCCAAATCTGTTAACATTTAAACGTCCTAAGTATCCCGCCTAGGTGATTTTATTTTAAACGAGTCTGTGGCATAATAATTAATCCATTCGCTCAACACTGGGTTCCCAGCGCAACATTGTAATACTCAGTTTGGTTGGTGGTAGGGCATTTTATAATACTTGCCTAGCTACCACCATCTTATCTAAGTCTTGCCGCCAAAACATCAATGTATTACTGGCTACGTGGTGGTGAGAGGACGTGCGCCTGCGTCGCGTATTTGGTGAGTTATTGCGTATATATGTCGCCGTCATCTGGTTGAATCTGCTATTTGATTGAATGACTAGCGCGATCATTGAATGACGAGATTCAATTGAATCACTAAAGGACAACTCGTCAAGTTGTTGAATATAACATTCAACGTCTTGACTGAACGTCATTTAGCGAAATTGTTAAATGGGATATTCCGAATAAAAACCGACGATTTCTTTTTCTCCGAAGCATTCTGCTACCTATGGGGGGGAGCGAGGCTCTTTGACTGTATAATCAATCAAACCTGACCGAACCTAATATCGCTCGCTTCGCTCGCTCATTTACAGTTTTTTTTAGAAAAATCCAATTCCCTTTTCGTTGTATGGAATTTTACGTTCACAATGTGTACAAGAACACTAAGTTACAAAGCCCTAATTCTCACAAATAAACTAAACAATAACTATGAACTAAATTTCAATCACCTGACTTATTTTACGTCCGCTCTTTTCAAAGGGCTACGTTACAATCAGCTAACTAGTTGGACGTTGAGTGACGCTTGTTCATTTAACGTTCGGCCTAGTGATTCAATTGAATCTCGTCATTCAATGAACGCGCTAGTCATTCAATCAAATAGCAGATTCAACATGATGACTGCGACATATATATATATATATATATATATATATATATATATATATATATATATATATATATATATATATATATATATACCAACGTTGCCTGTAAGCAGTGGCAAGAACCATTGCTCGTTTTTTTATTTTGTTTAAGAGTATTTTTTTTATTTGTATATCATTAGAGTCTAAAAAACGTAAAAACACTTATTTGTTAAAAGTATTTGTTAGGTTTGTCGAGCTTTGATAATTCCTTAGTTGTTTGAGACTCATAAAGTTAGTTTTTATATATTTTAAGAGGATCTCAAGTCTGTCCAGTTTTATTACTTTTTTCTAGTGTCTTAATAAGTACTTAATAATAATAATTAAAAAATATATAAAATAATAATGTTTTCTTTAAGAAACCCATGCTTAGAAAATATATGATCCCAAGGACTTATAGAAGTAAATTACGTTATTAAGTATATTACGTTACGTTAAACACCTAGTGAATTGAGGGTAAAGTTACACATAAATTCATTCTGAATAATTTTGTTTATGTACACATTCCCTCTCGTATATCTACCAGATACGCTAGACTACCAGGTTTATGATATAGCGTCTCCACTCACCGACAGCTAGGTCATAAAGTGAGGGCCGCTATTCCTGCCAACACCATAAGGTGAAGACAAGGACCAGTTGCGGTAGGTCTTGCCGCCAAGACGCTTGTCCTGGTACTCTGCAAGGCGAGTGCCTCGTGGAAGAGAACCACTTCCTACTGTCCAGGTAGGTCCCGGAGCTGTAGGCGCGCTCACCTCCCGCGGCTTTCGCTGCTGGCGGTTCGATCCCCGCTCGGGAGAGAAGCTGGCTCCCACATATCCGGTGTGGTACCGGAGCTGTAGGCACGCTCACTTCCCGGCGCTTATCGCACCTGTCCAGACTTACTCTTACGCGGCTGGATCGGCCGGAGCAGTACTAGCTTAGCTCTTCTTGCTGACCAGGCAAATTCCGGAGATGCTTCTCTACCAGTAATTAAACCAGCAGTTCCGCTTAATGGACAACTCACGTGCCCCGCGTTGTTTTCGCCCATAGCCCACGTGGCCGGCTACGACAACACTAGTTATACGCGCGGGGAAGGACGCATGGACGCAACGTGCTTGTCAGGCAACAAACATTGCCCAACCCCTGCAACTAACCACATACCACTACGAGGCCATGACCCAGTCGGGGGACCGACAAGCCAGAGTGCCGAAGGCGATAGATCTAACGGCAGGCAAGCGGTGGGCTACCCCCGACCCCGTAGTACCCTGATCCAAACAGCCGGACCCGTAGTTCCGGCTGCGACCTCCACCTAGCCGGGTAGCTCTAGGCAGAAGGGAAAATTTGTGAAAATTTGGAGTGAATTGAGGGTTAAGTTACACATTAATTCATTCTGAATAATTTTGTTTATGTACAGTTATTTAATTGCTGAAGGTGTAATAAAGAAAGTAATAAACGTCATATTATTCTCAAAAATATTTACAAAAGACAAAAAACCGGCCAAGTACGAGTCGGACTAGCACTCCGAGTGCTCCATACCACCACACCCCTATACACAATTATTATATAGTACAATGACAATGATACCTATTCACATTACAAACAAAAGACATCAACGCGAGCTACAAAAATATGATTTTGTTATTCAGTTCAGACTCATTAGCCCGAGTACGACTCACACTTTGCCTTTGACTCACAATTTTTATTATTTGTTGTTTTATTTCAGTATTATTTCTATAATCAGAACCAATTTAATGCTTGTATGTATTACCGTTTTTACGATAGAGTTAATTTAAAAATACTTCTAAAGACGTATGAGAAACACGTTTTTTGTATGGAAACCCCATATTTTTTTTACTTTTTCTAATTTTTAGTATTTGTTGTTATATCGGCAACAGAAATACATATTCTGTGAAAATTTCAACTCTCTAGGTAGTATGACGGTAATAGGTATAACGCTTTATGAAAAAAATTTGGAACTCTTCATACAAAACGATCAGCAGATCGACCAATTTTGTGCATTTTTGTATGGAGCGTCGAATTTTTTTTTTGCGAATTGAGTATGGTTTCCTTGGGGAAAGTTGTTCAGTATGATGAGTAGAACCCCAATTAACGGGTCGTACACCATTTTTTTTACAACCTGTATATTATGGTCCACCTCGAGGAAGCGCATACTTGTGGAACCCGCTTCTCACATTTCGAAAAGGATGAAGGAGGAAAAACATGACAACACTTACCTAATCGGCCCAAGTGTCGACGGATGGCTTGTAGCCAGCCTACTTTTGTAAAATGTTCTAATAGGGATGACGTTAGCATCAGAAATAAATTATGAACTCTTGATCACTAAATTGCCCTCCTACTTAAACTTCGGAAAACCTTACTCGTTTTGTTTTCCATCAAGTCTTCGGTTTTTTATTTACCAAAATCACAAAATGAGTACATATATTATGACGCTGCTAAACTATGACGTCACGCCTAGGTATTTCTAACATTTTTAGAACTAAATGTCGATTTTGGCAGATGATAAAAAGTACATTAGTCAGATGACTAGCATTCGTCATCCCTATTGTAATATTTTCCCATGTTTCAATGTCAATATAAGGTAATTTTAGCCCTAAGAAATTGTATTTTGGTGTACTTACTGTACTTACCGATTGCTTTAACGGTGAAGGAAAACATCGTGAGGAAACCTGCACACGCCTGCGAAGAAACTCGAAGGTTGTGTGTGAAGTCGACCAACCCGCACTGGGCCCGCGTGGTCGACTAAGGCCTAATCGCCCTGATTCAGGGTAGGCTCGAGCCCCTCGGTGGGGACGTATATGAGCTGTAATGATGACTGTAAGTAAAACAAATAATAAATAAATAAAAACTGAATTTAGAGTTAAACACAAAAATAATGATTTTAAATATATGACACAACCTACCACGATTTGGTTTCATTCAGACCCATAGTACCATCCTGTAATACCCACTATTTTGGGGTTCTGGTGGGGGTAGGTATTTTTTAAATTTTTGTTTTAATGCTTCAAACTGTCTAGATCCAACAAAATTTAAAATGTTTAGCACACTATGAGGTTATCAAACTCTTCCGGCTGAAAGGACGCATGCAAAAGTCTTAATATATTCGAAAGTGGTCCGATTTCATAAATTCAAAAAGTTACAATATCAGTAAGTAATAGTAGATTGTTAATCAAGGGAAGAAAGTGTCTCACTTCGTTCGAGCGCCAATAGTTCGAAGGTGGAATGGGTCATTTCACCCGAGTTAAACACTCTACTTTTCATTTCGACTGTGAGGAAATGAATTATTTATATGATATAAAGTATTAATTAGATATCAATAATTTAAGCTTACCTATACCCAGCCTCCAACCTTTTCGCAATGGCCGCTAGCCACGGCCGACTAGATTGTACCTAATCGAGTTGGTCACGAAGTGCATCTAGGTGGCCATGGCGAAAATTGAAAAAAAGTGTCATTTTATCATTGCAATATGGCGCGCAGCGGAATGATTTAATATCAACCTATAGATCTAAAAAAACACGTCGTTTAATGTTTAGTTGAGTTTAGATATATTTTATGAAAACCTCTTATTTTAATGTAATTTAATAATATGATGTAACTCAATTATCTTCGACTCCGTGGCTGGCAATAAAAAAAAATACTTTCCACCCTAGGGATGACAATACTTTCCACCCTAGGGATGACAATACTTTCCTCCCTAGGGATGGAAAAGCAATGTTCCGCCCGGCTATCTACTCATGAAAATTAAACTTTCCGAACAGGAGAGATGAAAAATAGATTTTCATAATCCAATACCTACTTTGTCCCGATTTTCTATACCTTTCGTGCTCCCCATTTTAATTTATATCTTACCTGTTCGTCGAAGTGGTGGGCGAGTTGTCTCCGGCAGGCGGCGGCGTCAGCGATGTCTCGGAGCGCGGGGAGCCGGGCGTCTGCGTTGCCGGGGCCGGGAGGTAGTCGCTCGTGCGCCGGATAACCCCGCCGGCGCCGTGGCACTGGATGTCAGCCATGACCAGCTCTGTGTGTGGATTGCAGGTAAGACTAATACAGTCGAACTTCACAAGATATTCGTAATGTCAACTTATGTCAAAAGATTCTCGCCAGAATAATTTAGTTTTTTAGATTTGTGGGTTTTTGAACTTGAAAAACGTGGGCCTCACCCGTGAGCATGTATGTGGTAGTGGTGTATGTTGTATGTGGTGGAGGTGTGTGTTTTATGTATTTATGTCCTCTTGGGTCATCAAGACCCCCGAGGGATTATTTAATTCATTTAAAGGCACATAAAAACGTGGTTTTTAGTTTATGTCTAATCTACATTAAATGTGTTCTTCTTTTTCGTTTTCCACTTGGAACGACAGACAGACGGACAGACGGACAGATTCAATATACCATATTGTGTTGTCATCGGAACTGAGGCTGTGTGCAAAATTTCAGCATGATCGGATAACAGGAAGTATTTAATAAACCCGTTGCAAGATTCTACCCGAAACGACAGACTGACAGACAGACAATCTAGAAAGTTTAGAAGTGCATTGTCATCGAGTTGTGAGCTACCCTGAAAGTTTCAGCCGGATACCTAATCGGCAAGCGATCTAAATTTGAGATGCAAGATTCCATCCGGAACGCCAGACAGACAAATAGACATACAGACAAACAAGAAAGTTGAGAATGCATTGTCATCGAGTTGTGAGCTAACCTGAAAGTTTCAGACGGAAAGCTTATCGGAAAGTGATCGCAATTTGAGCTGCAAGATTCCACCCGGAACGCCAGGCAGACAGACAGACAAACAAGAAAGTGACGTAATAAAAAGGTGTCAAAATGATCACTGTTTGAGATCCTTTGTTTGCATATCCTTTGTTATCAAGAACTAATTAAAAGTCACCCTGTATATTTTTTCCATGGTGATAGCTTTACACAGTCCCTTAATACCTAATTTGAATTGAATATTATCTCTTTACTTAACAGCGCATAGAATAGCACTTTTATCGTCTTTTATTGTCTTTTAACATACTTTTTGATTCTTAGTTTTACAAATATTTTTTTCTCTAATAATTATCCATTCTTTTTACTTCTATTTTGTTGTTTTCTAAATTTATTTTATAGTTTTTTAAAAAACAAATATGACAGCTTTTTGACTGTTTATAGCGGTAGATTGATAAGTAGGCTTATATTTTTAAATAATTGTGGAACGCGTTGTTGGAATGTATAGACTTACCTATTTATATTTCATCCCTTAAGTATCAATGTACATTACCGTTTGTACATCTGTACTTGTGTACATCTCCTAATAAAAATAAAATAAAATAAAATATTGTCATTTGACCCATACCCATCTTAAGGCCTTAAAAGCAGCATCAGCACATCCGCTAATATTATAAAAAAAACCTGCATCAGCAACAACCCTGCCTAAGGTCACATAGGTACCTACCTATCAAGGTTGCGGAAACCAAAGTTCGTTTCACGCGACTTGTGGCTCATTTTAAACGTCCGGACTCCGGAGGAGTAGGTAATCTCACTTTGTTTTTTCTATCATACGTACACATACGAGTAAATATATTTTGTATCCCACATCATAATTAAGAAACTATTCAATAATTAAATTCGTATTCACAATTAAAACAACTCAATTCAGTTTTACGAAAATTGCGCCTTAATTAAGCTAGTCAGAAATGCGCATGCGTAAGTTTTTTTTTAATTTCGATAAATAGGTTACAAAATTGGAGAATATGTCCTATTCTTTGGCGTGACCTTTACGCCTCATGCGTCATCCATCATTCTATCTCCTTCTGACACAGGTAACCGTGAAATTTATTCTCCTTTCTCCACAAAGATACAAACCAAAGAAAATCTAACCTCTATAGCGTTACCTCTCGGGAAAACAACCTCTCTTTTAAAATTTTAATTTCAAAAGTCATAAAGACGATTCTGTATAAAAATTTTTAATAGTCGTGTTTCATCATCATCGTATCAGCCGAAAATCGTCCACTGTTGGACAAAGGCCTCCCCCCACGGATTTCCACGACGACCGGTCCTGCGCTGCTCGTATCCATCGGCCTCCCGCGATCTCCACCAGGTCGTCGGTCCACCGTGTGTGAGGCCTGCCTACGCTACGTTTTCCGGTGCGTGGTCGCCACTCGAGAACTTTACTGCCCCATCGGCCACCCGTTCTACGAGCTATGTGCCCTGCCCACTGCCACTTCAGTTTAGCGATTCTGTGAGCTATGTCGGTTACTTTGGTTCTTGCGGATCTCCTCGTTTCTGATTCGATCATGTCTTCATGTTTCTGAGTCGTGTTTAGCGGCCAAATAAATTACTATGTAAACTCATATCTGTCGTTTATAAATGGAACTATATTTTACTCCGAAACATGGCAACTAAGGAGGTAACTTATCAAACGTTTTATTTAAATTTCGAACTGACTTGCAAATAGAGCGCTGTTTATTGAAAAAAAAAATGAGCGTGAATAATTATTGTTGTTCGTCATTGATTTTAAAAAGTAATTATTGAAGTTTTAATTTCCGCGCATTACTTGAGAAAAGTACTATACAAGCCTTGGCCACAATTAGGCATTTATGGACTTACCTCTTTTGCTGGCCGCTGCAGTAATGTACTATTCTGTTGATAAGATAGATAGATAAACTAAGACAAGCAAAAGTACCAATATACATATACAGGGTTACTGGTAATTAGACCTCTGAGGTCATAGGGGAAGTTATTTGGGACAATTTTGACCCCACATTGTATAATGCAAAAGTGAACCATTTAAAAAAAAATAATTTTAATTATTTTTTGAAGAAATAACAGTTTTCCTTTTTTTATTTATAAAAAAACACTAATGCTTAGATATTTTTTTTACAAATTTAAAGAGTTGACACATTAGTTCTTAATAACCAATAAGAAAATCTTAACAATTTGTATTCACACAGAAACTACAGTACAGACCATTACTAAAGTATATAATTATATTGTACTAACATACAGTATGGACACTCCCTGCCCCTCTCTAGATTGCGACCTCACCCCCTCGTCACCCAGATTGATACAGATTAGTTACAGTTTGGTTGTCGAACGTATAGGATTTCGCCGACATTTTGTTTATACCGTCATTCCTTTCTTGAAATGTCATTTCTGGCCCGTTGTATGAAGTGTCCAGGGCGTGCCTTTACTTAAAAAACAAATCAGTTTTTAGGGTTCCGGGCAAAAAAAAACAAAACGGAACCCGTATAAGATCACTCGTGCGTCTGACTGTCTGTCCGTCCGTCTATCACAGCCAATTTGCTCCGAATCAACTGGACCAAATCAGGTGAAATTTGGTAGGATGGTGTAATCCTATGATCCTATGACCCAAACACAGATGAGCAGAGGAAATAAATATTTTTTTAAACAAGGGTTATTTTTGGGGGACAAATTAGGAAATAAAAAAAAATATAAGAAACTTTATTGTGTCATATATATAAAATGAAAGGGCTCGTTATCAGGATATTAAGTATATTGAGTTTATATTGTAAAATAAATAGTTTTGATTTTATTCATGAAAGAAGACGAAAATTGACCATTCCCTCTCCCCCCTTTTCTCCAAAACTACTGAGCCTAAAATTTTGAAAAAAATACAAAGTATAGTTTATGGCTTGTAGATTACAGGAAAACCTATAAGAATTCTATCAATTGAATAAAAAGTGGTAAACTCAATATAATACGTTCAACTACGGAAAATAGTTCTAGTCATAATAGAAAATAGTCTATCGGTGTTCTAATGGATTCATTTCGGAGAGTGTGTGCTTCACGACCGATTTCCTTCCGATTAATGGACTCCAATATACCTCAAGTCTTGTGGCGATGGGCAGAAGTAGAGAGGCTTGTTCAGATGCAGAATGAGCTTTGTCTGATGCCTGCACACAGGCGGCTCTGGGGGTGTTGTATTACGCCGTGGTCGTTTTTTCACTGCATCGGGGTGACGGTGTGGATTCAGCAGCACCCGGAGTGGCAGAGCAGCCATGTTTAGGGAGGCACTGCTCTCCCCGCCCAGCCGGGGAAGGGGCTAGAAGAGGTGCCCTAAAGAAATGTTTATCCCAACCACTAGAGGAAGGTATATAAAGATGTCCTGAAAAGGCATCTGAAAGGATGCGACAAAAACGACTTTTTCGAAGACCGTCGCAAGATAGACTTAGACAACAAACGCGACGAAATAAAATCCCGACCACTATCGGCTATAAACTACAACTTTGTGAATGGCGTTCTCACGTGCCCCCACTGTGCGCGGGAATTTGCCGCTAAGTTCGGCAATGTTAGCCATATTAGGGCGCACGAACGCCATAACCCGGCCTACGAATAGTAAGCAGTCGCCATGACCGAAATCGGCTGAAAAGGACATATATTGCTTCACGACCTCATTCCCCTTCTCCATTTCATCATCGGACGAACAGGAGCGGAGGGTGAATCCACCCCTTTGTCGTTGATGTTCCACCTTTACGCACGAAGCGTTTTGCTTCTTTGTTCATCATGGGAACGGGCAAGGAGTGGAATTCTCTGCCGGCGTCCGTATTCCCCGATTCGTATAATTTAGGAATCACCAAGACGAGAGTGAATAGGCACTTTTTGAGCACTTACATCGGTATTGCATCGGCACTTCCCATCGGATGAGGTGCAGTCAAACGGACTAAAATTTTTATTTAAAAAAAGAAGTTCATTAAAACACCACTAGATAGCACTAGTAGTAGTTAACTGTATGGAGTACTGCTCTCACTTATGGGACTGATCGGCTCGTTACCAGCTATATGCCTTCGATTCTATCGACCGACGCGCTAGGAGACTCATTGGCGACGAGGAACTTGTATCAAACAGGCTCCAAAGCTTCGAGCATCGCCACAAAGTCGCCCATCAATCGGTGTTCTACAGGATTCATTTCGGAGAGTGTGTCCTGGAGCTTCACGACCTCATTCCCCCTCTCCATTTCATCATCGGACGACCAGGTGCGGAGGGCGGTTCCACCCCTGTGTCAGAGGAGGACCTATTTCGTGACCAGCGAGGAGTCCAGACCTCAGACCCTGTCGATTATTACATGACGGTTCACATGAACAGTCTTTTTTATGACGTATCTTCCTGACCTTCATGATAAAAGCGTCGGTGGCTCAACCGGTAACGACTCGGTCCATCTAACCAGAGGTATCGGGTTCAAATCTGGACGGCCAATGTACCAATGAGTTTTCCAAAAAACTTACGTACATATAATTACCGATTGCTTTAACGGTGAAGGAAAACATCGTGAGGAAACCTGCACACGCCTGCGAAGAAACTCGAAGGTTGTGTGTGAAGTCGACCAACCCGCACTGGGCCCGCGTGGTCGACTAAGGCCTAATCGCCCTGATTCAGGGTAGGCTCGAGCCCCTCGGTGGGGACGTATATGAGCTGATATAATAATAAAAAAAATCTTCATGACCTGCGCTATTGACAGGTGAAGACGTCGCATAATAAGTAAAGAAATTAAGACAAATTTGACAACCGAATTACGGAAACTTATGTCATGTGCCTCTGCATGCTTATTTGGGGCAGGTACTTTGAGAACGCATTGTAAAAAAAAATAAACTTGATTATTAAAATACCTCAAAATTCATTTTATTCCATACTCACATTCTCAGTTTTTTTGTACCTGTCTCTGGTTTTATAGCATTTTCTCTGCAATTGTGTAAGTGCAGTCTTTTTTGCCTCGTTGGATAGCTAGAAGTTTTTTGATGTTTTTTTTTAAATAATATGCAGACGTAATTAACTAGTCTTTTTTTGTTAAAAATACTTTTTTGTTAAAAGTTTCACAAAAAACTGATTTGTTTTTTTCAGTAACGTTCTGTAGTTTCTGTATGGATCCAGGTTTTTACGATTTTATTATTGGTAATTAAGAAATGATTTGTCAACTCTCAAAAATTGAGAAAAAAAATCTGAGCATTAGTCTTTTTTGACAACTGGTTACGAAACTTGGTTGCCAAAACGGCCGGAGGGCTACTACTCAGCAAAATGTATAGACCACTTCCAGGTAACTTATAAACATGAAATTTAGCTTCGAAGTAAGTTATTGGACGTATGCAAAGAAAAAAAAATCAAAAAACGGCCAAGTTTGATTCGAACTCGCGTACTAATAAGGGTTCAGTGGCACCACTACTCAACAAAATATGTAGATCACTTCAAGCTAACTTATAAATTTGAAATTTGGTGCCAAGGTAGAATATTAAACGTATACAAAGAAAAATTCAAAAAACGGCCAAGTGTAAGTCGTTTTCGCGCACTAAGGAGTCCGTATCACCACTACTCAGCTCAGCAAAATATGAAGACCACTTCCAGGTAACTTATAAACTTGAAATTTGACATCGAGGTAGGTTATTGGAAGTGTATAAAAGGAAAATTCGAAAAACGGCCAAGTGTGAGTCGTAGTGGCGCACTAAGGGTTCAGTTTACTACTTACTACTCATCAAAATGTAACTAATAAACTTGAACTTAAAATTTGTCATCGAGATAAGTTATTAGGCGTATGCAAAGAAAAAAAAATCAAAAAACGGCCAAGTTTGATTCGAACTCGCGTACTAATAAGGGTTCAGTGGCACCACTACTCAACAAAATATGTAGATCACTTCAAGCTAACTTATAAATTTGAAATTTGGTGCCAAGGTAGAATATTAAACGTATACAAAGAAAAATTCAAAAAACGGCCAAGTGTAAGTCGTTTTCGCGCACTAAGGAGTCCGTATCACCACTACTCAACTCAGCAAAATATGTAGACCACTTCCAGGTAACTTATAAACTTGAAATTTGACATCGAGGTAGGTTATTGGAAGTGTATAAAAGGAAAATTCGAAAAACGGCCAAGTGTGAGTCGTAGTGGCGCACTAAGGGTTCAGTTTACTACTTACTACTCATCAAAATGTAACTAATAAACTTGAACTTAAAATTTGTCATCGAGATAAGTTATTAGGCGTATACAAAGAAAAAAAAAGAAAAACTGGCCAAGTGCGAGTCGGACTTGCGAAATTAGGGTTCCTTACAACTACTATTTATCAAAATTATAGACTATTTACAGGTGACTTAGAAATTGGTTTGGCATTTACTTAGGTAGGTTAATAGGCGTATACAAAGGAAAAAGAAAAACTGGCCTAGCTCCAGTCGGACTTACGAAATTTGGGTTCCGTACCACCACTACTCATTGGAATAATTATTATAGATCGCTACCAGATAACTTTTTAATTTGAGATTTGGGATCGAAATATGTTTATTGGGCGTACTGAGTAAAAATTCAAAAACTGGCTAAGTGCGACTCGGGCTTGCGCTCCGAGGGTTCGGTACCACCAAAAATATCTTATAATATGTATGTCTATTACTTGAATAAAGACAGGAAATTAGTATTAAAACTTTACAAAAAAATAATGATATCCCAACGAAAGATAAATGTGAAATTAGGCAAAGTTCGGTATAGAATATTTATAGCGATCTAAATGGGTATAGATACCAAGT
Source organism: Coleophora flavipennella (assembly GCA_947284805.1). NCBI lineage: Eukaryota > Metazoa > Arthropoda > Insecta > Lepidoptera > Coleophoridae > Coleophora > Coleophora flavipennella. Next base: position 19,368,853 of record OX369308.1, read on the forward strand.
TCTATAGTGGTTCCTAAATCATAGCTACGGAACTTCAAGTAGAAATATTTATTTTAGACTTCTCCAAATAATAGAGAATGTAAACGGTTTTCAGTTGCTTAAAAAATGTCTTATGTTCTGTGCTACTAAATGCTGTAACTTGGCAAGTCAAGCAAATCTTACTTTTTAAAAGTAAATATCAATAATATAATAAAATTGGATAACAGAACATAACACATTTTTTAAACAGCCGAAAACCGTTGTACATGCTCTATTATTTGGAGAAGTCATCTAAATTAAATATTTCTATTTGAAGTTCCGCAGCTGTGATTTAGGAACCACTATAGAACTTGGTAGGACCTAGCTATTTAGATCGCTGTAATTTTTTTTATATCGAATTTGGCCTAATTTCATATTTATTTATGTTTTGTTGGGATTACGACTTTCAAGTTCTATCTGTAAGCTAAGCCGCGAACAGACCTTGAGGTTTCCTTTTGACTACGGAACCCTAAAAACCCTGGGGATGATATTAATCGTAATATCATAACTTCACTCAAGTGATAGTCATAAGACTAGCAAAGAAGAGATAGGGGCGCGCGCGGGGACGCCCGCAGGGCTCAGAGCTCAGAGCGCAGCGAGCTGCGAGTGCGAGCCCCTCCGAACTTCCAAATAAACACGGAAGCGGTCGTTCACCCCAAGCTGCACTCTTGCATTCCATGCACGATTGTTTGTACTTAAGAATACTTTTACACAATTGAAATGACTAATTGGTATTTATTTAAACATATTATTTAATCACAATGGGTTATCTATCTTCAAAATTTGAAAATAATGAGAAATATGATAGGATACCTTTCAAGACGATTTAATTCCACCTTCATCGTAATAGTAACTACATTTCTCTGTAAGTACTACAGTTCCGTCACGAACTTGTGCAAAGTTTTGTAAACTTTTCACATCACTTCAATCCTTTGACTTTATTTGCATTTGATTTTGTATTGTGGTATGATACTAACATTTTCAACACCAAAACATCTAAAACGCGATCGTTTTAGAAAATCCGTAGGATTAGTGTTCCGTGTTCCATCCAACACTTAGGGCTCAGTTTCAAGCGCCATCTAGCGTTGGCGCATTGTATCGCTTGGAAAACTTTGCCTCTGACTACTAAGTTATGTGCACATTCTAGTTACTGGTTCAATCTTTGTTTGTACAGATGTCACTTGCATCGAGATCTTCTTTAAAAACTAGATAACTGCAAATAATATAAAATTATCACAGAATCGCTAATCGGAAGTAGCAGTGGACAGGGCACATATCTCGGGTAATAAAGCTCTCAAGTGGCGACCGTGCAGGAAGACGAAGCACATAGGCAGGCCTCCCATGCGGTGGACCGACGACCTGGTGAGGATCGCGGGAAGCCGCTGCGCTGGATGCGGGCAGCGCAGGACCGGTCGTCGTGGAAATCCTTGGGGGAAGCCTTTGTCCAGCAATGTATGTCTTTCTCCTGATATGGTGATGATGATGATGATGATGGATGACATATATGTAAGTCGGTGACCCAAAGACGGACATGTAACGTTAATAAATTAACTTTAAACATGGGGACCACTTTTGGGGGGTAAATTAGTAAATATTAAAAAAAAACTTTGTATACTACATCGTGTGACATATCAAATGAAAGGGCTCGTAGTGAGAATGACAATTTTTTTATGTAATTTTACGCAGTCACCACTTAGCGTCGCAACAGTCGTCTGTTCTACGAGCTATGTGCTCCGCCTTCTGCCTTTCAGGTATGATTCTGAGAGCTATGACGGTTACTTGGTTCTCCTACGAATCTCTGAACAAAGGTTCTCTTGATCAATCAAAGCACGCTCCATTGTTTTTATTGTAAAGTATTTAATTTTATTTGTTAATTAAGGTATATACAGGGTGTCGCATAAACCATCGGCAACCCGGCGAGTGCTTATAGGTAAGGTTAGCAAAACAAACCCTAATTAATGGGTTACTTTTAAATGAGCTCATTTTGCAGTTTTAAGTGCAATATCTTGTTTGTAAATTGAATAAATAGTAAATCTTTTAAAATTTTGAAAACAACACTTGATAGAAATTTCATATTTCCTGTGAGAAAGGAAGGGCTAAAGATTTTCTCATAGTTTTTTTCTGTAATCTATGCATTTACTCACATATTTTTTTTTTTTTTAATGTAGGCCCATTAGTTACGGTGATAAGAGCGGAAGGAGGCGGAGAATGGTCAATTTTCACCTAATTTCTTAATTAGCTTCAAAACTATTTATCTTAAAATCACTAAAAACAATTTGAAATTCTTACAAAAAAAATAAATCCTTTCATTTGATATGTCACACGATATAGTTTGCAAATTTTTTTATTAAACTTTCTAATAAACCCCTCATAAGTGGCGCCCATGTTTAAAATAATTTATTAACGTTACATTATGATATGTCTGTCTTTGGGTCACCGACAAACATAAGTGTACCAAATTTCAACTCAATGGGTCCAGCAGTTTTTAGAAATCGGCTGTGACAGACGGACGGACATACACTCGAGTGATCCTGGGTTTAGTTTTTTTTCCTTTTGAGGTATGAAACCCTAAAAATCCTAAAATAAAGCAATTTTTTTGTCGCTCGCGTTGATGTCTTTTGTTTTTAATGTGAATAGGTATTATTGTCAATATTGTCATAGTTAAGTGGACAGTAGATGATACGGAACCCTCTTAGCGCGATTACGGTTCGTAATCGCTTGGCCGATTCTTATTTACTTTTTACATTAAAAGCAGAAGTGGCGTCATCTATTGACCCACATCCACCCATCACGAAAAAACTTTCTGTAATTAACTGTAACCAATTTTTTACAGAGTTGATAGTTCCTAAATAAACGGAGGAGCTGTTGAGAACGATGGCGGCGCACCTAATGAAGCGTGGGTGCCACCTATGAGATGGGAGAGCCCTGCCGAGCTACTGTATTCGTACACCGAAGAGAGCTTCGCCGTTGCCTGCCTCCAAGCAGCGAACTCGGAGCTCCTGCAGATTCCCGCAGATCTGGAAGTCTGTGCAGCGTCGTCAGGGAAATGGGGCCGGGCTCCCAGCTGAAGGCCAGCAGAAGACGCCTCCGCAGCCCCGGATCAGAGGAGTCGCTCGTGCAGATGGCGGAACGCCGCTGCAGCGAGTTCAGCGATCCCCTGCCACCGTGGTCGCAGCACTGACATCACCGACCGCTGGCGGGCGTCCGTTATTGCGGCGATCCACACGGCGCTACGGACTGCGCGAGACCACGGGAGGCCCTACCAACCTACGCCAACTGCGCATCAGGCGCTCATCCTGCCAATCACGTTTCGTGCCCGGTGTTCCGCAGGGAGCTCCGGAACAAGAGGGCCGGGACCGTCACTCGTACCGTCGCCGCATCTCTGCAGCTGCTGCGCCCGCCGCCCCCCTCTGAGCTCGCCGCACTGGCAGCGCCCTCCGTGCTGAGCGGCCCGCCCGCTGTACCCAAGAAAACCCTTCGGAGGAAGAATAAGTCCTTGGCCCGGGCAGAGGCTTCACTCACCTACGTACCTACTTCGAAACGGTCGTACGCTAAGTATTACCTCGTACCTAGTTAGTCTAAATACCTATTAGTATTAATACGAAACTATCATCAGTCTCAACGATATCGAGTAGCTACAGGTACCTGCTCCATACTGTCCAAATCCATAAGAATGCTTGTCACAAGATTTACAAGCAATCAACACAAAAGGAGTGACAAAGAACTTCGAAAACAAAGTTAAATCCTTGCTTCATGGTAGTCAACGAAGAACTAAAGAAGATATTGGGATGGCAAAAAATCTAAATTGAGATTTTGATGGGAATTGATTGTCTTACACTAATATAATAATAGTCAAAAAGTGTCATTCCTTTGCTGCCTGTGTGTGTAAGGTGATCTAGCGCCTAAGCTTCTTAACATATTTAGCCCATTTTTATTTAATTTAACCTACTTATCTTGATTTTTTTAGGGTTTTCACAATACTAAAAATCAACTTTTTTTAACATTGGCTCTAACGGTTTTGATGAAACTATTTATGTTACTAGGTACTAACTAGTAATAAGGTACTATAAATAACATAAGCCGACAACATTTTCACTTTATAATTCGGATGAACTATTGTTTTACATTTTTTAATAAACTCCAAAAAATTGACTTTTCATACATTTCAAAGGCGGGCTTTTATTTTACATTTTTTAATAAACATCAAAAAATTGACTTTTCATACATTCAGAGGTAGACTAGCAGCTCTGGCTACACTAGGCCGTGTAGTACTAGCCGCCCCCTTTTCAGTTCATAGCGTAGTATACTAATTACTCTGAGGTTCATAGGATACGAATTTACTTTATTGCCAAGTTTTACCGAAATCTGTTTTCACAGTACACCAAAGCGTAGGTACAATATTGGAAAAAGTCTCTTATCGCGGGTCATTTTCCGTGTATGGGGACGTAATATTGTACAAGAAGTCGGCCTTAAGGGTAGGTAATAATATTAGGTATTAATAATAATATTATTAGTAGGTAGGAATATTAAAAAAAATCATACATATCAAATCTTTCAAGATGGGCAAGTGCTACGTATCCGTTCTTATAGTCATATTTCACTGGAATTTTTTTCAGCTAAAAGCTAACTCGTTTAGTGATTATAAAAAAAGCCGCCAAAGCGCGAGTCGGACTCGCGCGAAGAAGGGTTCCCTAGTCTTTTTTTAAATGTATATTTAAAAGAAAAAAATATTTAGTTGGACCATGGGTCGGTAGCCCTAATTTTCAGGTATTTTTTGTCTTTTCTTAAAAAACTCGGCCGACCAGCTAACAGCACTAACTCACTGTGCGTGTGCGTCGCATAGGCGCGACTTCGCCTTACACTGCGTAGGAGAAAAATGACGAAAATTGGTTTTTTGGTTTACATTGTCTTTCTGAATTTTTTGTTTATGCCGATTATTGCACCCTGACAGTTTTTTGACAAACCTGTCCCTTACAACCGGTTACACTTGCTCATCTCGAAAGTTTCTATGCTACACACGTCCTAAGTATTATTTTATAGTTCTTCAAAAAACCATGTTTTGTAAGAAAAGTCTAACAATATCCTTATGGGCAAAATTGATGTGACATTAATCAGCTCATTGACCATTTTTGAAAAGGCGAGTACATAAAAATAAAAACCTTAAAAAGTTGATACCTTTTGTTTGGATTTTAACTTGGACATGTTTTTATCCGCCATTAATTTTATCACCTAGTACATTTTTTAAAATATAATTCAAGGTTAAAAGAGGCAGCAAAAAAAAGTGTCAAAACTAAGTTGTGACAAAAGCGGAACAATCGGAAAATCGAATGAGAAATCAAACCAGCTCTATTGGAGCTGGGAGATTATCCCTTCCGGAAGGTATCGTAGTTATCGGTAGATACTCACCCAGTTTAGTATAATACATTAGGTAGCCAGGGAAACTAAGTAGGTACTCTGCTTGATGAATATGACAGTTGACCTGAAAAAGCAATCAAATAATAATTGGAAATACAGCACGCATAGAGCTGTCGTTGTATACTAATATTTGTGAACTGTGAACCAAATCGATGAGTAGGGGTGTGTAGGGTGTAAGTCTACATTTAATGTAAATAGTTGATATGATTGATATTGATAATTTTGAGTACTGAAGGACGAGGGATGGTAAATGAAACTGTTCCGCGTCGATGCTAATTTCAGACTGATTTAATTCAGGTAAAAAATCAACTTGCACACGTATGCTAAACGTGGCGGCACTATAAGGCTGCGCTACATTGATACCTATTTTAATATATTATGTACGTATCTATGCAATAGCCCGTACATCCTGCCTCTCCAGAAAGAAAGGGAAACAATATAAAAATAGCTTACGATAAGACGATAAAAATAGCAAACATAATGAGAACATTTCAAAAATATAACAAATTAGTGATATTAATAGTCCTGTCCATATTTTAATCACACCACACTAACGGTTTTTTTTTTTTACATTTCACTCATTGGCAACTTCATGTTTTCGCGGAATGACCATAGGGGAAGTTGCTTTGTTAACACTAGCCACTGATTTGCTCAAGGACTCACTCACTATCACTTCGCTTACACTTTCACAAGTCGAAGCCGCACGCAGCTCTGCGTGCGCGGGCGCCGCGAGTGGCGCGAGCGTCGCCAGGGGGGCGCGCGTGGGCGGCGGCGGCGGCGTGACGCCAGCCTGCTGCTGCTGCTGGTAGACCGCAAGCTCGGCCCCAGGTCGGTGAAGCCACAGGCACCTCGTCTTCATCCGTCGGTAAACGATGATAACTGCCATAATTACCAGAATGGCAACGATGACGTACCCGACAGAGTAGTGATAAATGTCATGAACGTTTAATTCTGCTGCTGATTCTTCTCTAAGTTTTGATATCTGTGTCTTCACGATCTGAAGCAAGTGCTCATTCTGATAGCTTTTCTGATCTGTGATATTAATGGCAATTGAAGTATTGATAAGTTTATTTAGCATGGAGACCTCTGGGATTTGTAATCTTTGATTTGGATTGATATTCGCTTTGCTGTAAAAATTATTGTGGGAATATATTGTAAAATCATTTCCTTTCATGGTGCACATAGGGCCAAGGTGAATCACCCCGCTGTCTCTTAGTACTTGCGGCGACACGCCGTCTGGACAGATTATGCGCACTCCGCATTCTTCGCAACAGGAGAATAGCCAGGAGTTATCTGTGTGCAACTTAGTCCAGCTTTCTTTGCAGGTTGTTATCTCTGATATGCAAGGACTCACACTGCTGTCTATTAGCTGGATGTCACATAGTGATTGTTTGATATTCATTGTATATACAGGCTTATCTAGGGTACATAGTAGTTTGTTTTCTGGGAAATGGCGACACAAGGTAAAATCTAAGTCTGATAAGAATAAAACTGAATCCTTTTTGACATTAAATCCTATGTATGGATAAGTCGTTTTAATGTGATAAAACCTTTGCTCCCTTCTTTGTGGGATGCTGATAATCTTGTTCAGTTCAAAAATATCACTGCTCAGTAGAGGTATTTTAATTTCTATGATAAGATATTTATCTGTGATTCTCGCTGAAACTCTTAATAGCTTGTAGAGATGCATGATATTTGATAGGTCTAGCGGTAGGGTAAGATCTCCTTGTAAGTGGCTTGATATCGTTTTTATTTGCTTTTCCAGCTGTTCCGGTGATATAAGGTAAGTATTTATATGGCCATGATTGATGTCAGTTACTGTGTTAATTAAAGTTTGCTGAATCTGCTTTATGTTTGATATAATGATTTGTGCTGCAAGGGTCGATGATACGACGTACATTCCGTTACTCAAATCCACACGAACATGATCTATCTCTATTGTCAAGTTATTTAGATGCCCTTCTATAAATGAAAAATGCTTATTCATGATGTTCTCGTGTCTTTTCAAGATATTGTACTCCGCCTCCATTACAATAGTTTGATTTTGTATCAGTCTTCTTAAGTGATTTTCATTTTGGCTGATTTTTTCTATATCTTTTTGATATTGGTCAGCAAACCTTGCATCTAGAACCCCAAATAGAGAATTAGCGATGTAGCCTACTCCATCAATTAAACCTCTTTTCTGTCTCCTAGCGTAAGTAGTCTTAAGAAGCTTATTATAATGTTCAATTTCGTCTAACTCGTGCTCCAGTTGCAAAATGATGGTCTCGTATTGAGTATTTTCTATCCATGGACCGGCTTCCTTGATATGTGCAACGTATTTCTGTATATTGTCTAGTCCTTGCCAGTACGTACTCATATTATAATACATGATAAGTTTCCATTCCTCTCTGACGTACTGCAGATTTGATATTTTGTCAAAATAAAACCCTTTTTCGTTTGTCAATTTTGTAACCTGGTATCCTTGTAGTTGCTGTTGTAGACTCGGTGATATGAGCATGGAAAAGACCATACAGAGAGTCAAAAAAAAGTTTTTGAATACGCTGGGCTTTCTTACACTGCGCCGGTGGCTTAAGGGTGTTGACTGTACGTCATCTGATCCAGGTATGGCTTGTCCGCTTTCTTGTTTTCTGTTTTGTTTTTGATCTTCATTTGATAATAGAGGAACCAATTTGATAACTGGCCTCTTGATAATATTATTTTTTGTTTTTAATGATACAATTCGGACTTGACCATCCTTTCCGGGATGTACTTCCTGTACCCGCCCCATTGCCCATTTTCCTGGGGGCAGATTATCTTCCTTCACCAGCACGATGTCATTGATTTTGATATTTTGGTCTGGTGACCTCCACTTCGATCTCGCCTGAAGTTGCTGCAGGTACTCAGATGACCATCTCTTCCAAAATTGATTCGTGATGTGTTGCAAAAGCTGCCATCTTTTGCTTAAACACAGAGATCCTGGCTCCGGATCTGGTCTTGATAGTAAGGGCCCACCAACAAGAAAATGACCAGGTGTCAATGCGTCATCTTCAGGACTTTCGGTTAAGGAATGAAGCGGTCTCGAGTTCAAAAAAAATTCCGCTCTGTGTAATACTGTTAAAAATTCTTCGTAAGTCAGTCTTTGATCACCAATGACTCTCTTAAGATGGTATTTGAGACTCTTCACAGCCGCCTCCCACAGACCGCCGGCACTTGGATAGGACGGTGCGTTAAAATGCCATTGAATATTCATTTCGGCAATGTTATCAAAGAAGTCCTCGTTGATGCAGCCAATGATCTCCTGATATTCCTTTTTCAATATTTTGTTAGCGCCTACGAAGTTTGTCCCGTTATCGCTATACATATCTCTGGGCATGCCGCGTCTCGAGCAGAATCTGTGAAAGGCTGCTAGAAATGCTGGAGTACTGAGATCCGATACCAGTTCCAGGTGGACAGCCTTGATTGATAAGCACACAAAAATTGCTACGTATCCTCTCGTTGTGCGTACTCCACGTCCCTTGTTCAGTTTAAGCTCAAACTGTCCCGTAAAATCTACTCCAGTGTGGGTGAAGGGTCTTGATGGAACCACTCTTGGTTTGGGCAAATCAGCCATTATTGGTTGATAGTTTTTTTGACTAAATCGACGGCACTTAACACATTGTCTCAGGTTTCGCTTTACCGTTCGCAATCCACTCAGTATCCAGAACTTGTTTCTGATAAATGATAAAGTGAGTCTAGCTCCACCGTGTAACGTAGTCACGTGTGCCTGATTTATGATAAGATCGGTGAGCCGACTGTGACTGGATAAGATGATAGGGTGTTTAGCTTGCCAGCTGATGTTTGAATTTTCCAACCTTCCCCCTACCCTTAACAATCCGTCCTGCTGGTTTACAAAGGGATTTAAACTACATAATTTGCTGCTTTTATGCACGCGACCTTTTGTTTTGATATTTTCTAAATCTTCAAAAAACTCATGCGATTGAACAGTTCTTATTATCAAGTTATAAGCTTCATTTATTTCTGTAGGTGTTAATATAAATACACTGCCAGTAGATGCACGGCGCCCTTCTCGGGTTCGTCTGATAAAACGTGACACCCACGCTATTATTCTAGCTACGCGCGTGATAGAGCTGTGTTGATTTAATAACTCCAATATTAATGTCGACTTATTTTGACATAAGGCCGTGGTCCCACTAATACTTTTTGTTTCAATGTTGGGTTCCTGATATATTTTCGAAATTATTTTGTTTTCAAATGTGGGTAGCCATTTTGGGCCCTCCCACCACAGACGATGCTCCAATAACTGAGTGACGGTCAAACCCCTAGTTGCACTGTCAGCTGGGTTGTCTTCTGACCGCACATGATGCCATTTCTCAGCAGGTATGATATCTTTGATTTGTTGCGTTCTATTAGCAACAAATTGCTTCCAACGCGACTGATCTCCGTGAATCCAGCCGAGGACAATCATGGAATCAGTCCATGCATGTATGATACAGTTACTGTTTGATAAAGCATTCGTAACCTTCTGCATGAGTAATGATAATAACACGGCCCCACAAAGCTCAAGTCGAGGTAGTGTAACTTTTTTGCTCAGCGGTGCCAACTTAGTTTTTGCTGTCACTAACTTACATGTGTATTGACCCTTATCGTCTATAGTTACACAGTATATTGCGCAAGCGTATGCCTTCTCTGAGGCATCGCTAAACCCATGCAAATGATATTGTTTTTCCGTATTACCTAAATGGCGTGATATACAGAGCTGATTGATATTTTGGAGGTCATTACGGAGCTGCATCCACTCTTGAATGATATCTTGTGACAATTCGTCATCCCAACTTACACTGGTGGCCCAGGCTTTCTGAAATAAAAGTTTTGCTTTGATAGTTAGGGGTGATAGCCAACCTATGGGATCGAATATTCGTGATATGTCTGATAAGAGTTCCCTTTTGGTACGACGTTTATTTTCTGATAATTCAAACTGATTATTTCCGAAGGTAAATGAGTCAGAGGTCGGGTTCCATTTCAGCCCTAAAGTCTTACGTGATTCGGTACACCTGAATTCAAAGGGGTTATTCAGCTGCTCTTGTGATAAATCTTTGACCAGTTCCTCTGTGTTACTGGACCATTTACGTATGTTCATGCCTGCCCCGCTTAGGATGGAAATTAATTGTTTTTGTATTTCTTTTGCTGTTTCTAAGCAGTTATCTCCTCCTAAAAAATCGTCCATATAAAAATTCTCATTCAAGGCCAGTGAACCCAGTGGGAATTTTTTAGCTTCATCTTTGGCCAACTGTTTCAAAGTTCTCATTGCGAGAAAGGGGGCGGCCTTGAAACCATATGTGACGGTTGTTAGATGGTATGTTCGGAGCGGCTCGTCAGGGGTGCATCTCCATAAGATTGATTGTAGTGGTTGATAATCTTTTGACACTAGGATTCTGCGAAACATTTTTTCTATGTCAGCAGTCATCACATATTTATACTGTCGCCAGCTTATGATGAGATTTTGCAGATCTGCTTGAAGGTTCGGGCCCTGCTCCATTAAGTCATTAAGGCTGTACCCAGTGGATGTTTTGGAGGACGCGTTGAATACCACTCTCAGTTTGGTAGATGAGGAATCCAGTCTGAGAACACCATGATGGGGTAAGTAGCACGTGGGTTCATTAACGTTCTTTGATGTGGGCTGCATGTCGCCTAATTCTAGGTACTCTTCCATGAATTTTTTATAGCTGTCACCAAAAATATTCTTATTGGCCATCTTACGCTCCAGCTGACTGAACTGTGCTAGTGCCTTTGGTTTTGATGCTCCAAGATTTTTTTCAAAATCTGGTTTCATGGGGATGACTACTTCATACATTCCGTTTTCCAACCGCTTAGTAGTATTTTGATATATGTCTTCGCAATACTGCTCCCCACTTGACATGATAGATGGCGTTGTAATCTCTTCCATCTCCCAATATTTAGATAAATCTGATAAGTTGTTGATTACAACGTGACAGTTAAAAGTTTTTACGCTGCCGCACAGAATCCACCCTAATTTCGTCTGTTGTGCGATTGGTGACTGGGGTGGTCCCTTGATAAGTCCACTCATTATGATATCTGAGTAAACGCTAGCGTCCAGTAATAAATCGATAGGCCTTGATACATTGTAATCTGGATCCGCTAGGTTTACGTGCTGGAGATGAGGCCATGATTGTCTTGCGAAAGAGTGGTTAGGTAAATTGTTTAATACCTTTGATATGATTAACGCTCGTGTAGTAAAATGATAGTCATCATAGATTGAATGACATGTGGTATTGATTGAGCTTTTACTCTGTTTAGCTCCATCGCCTATGCCTAATACGGAGGCGTGATGCGGCTGACGTTTTAAGCCTAAAATCTGAGCAGCACTTTCTGATATTAGGGAAATCTGAGACCCTAGATCTAGCAGAGCGCGTAGAGTGATATAGGTACCGTTAGCTGATAGTATATTCAATAAAACGGTAGTCAAAAGAACCTCTTCATTTTCACATAGGTACGCTCTGAGAAGAAGAAGAATTGGTGTCATTCGACAATTTGGTTGCGAAAGCCTCGTGTAGCAACGAATTGTGCTCTCCGTTGCAAGTTTTACAACGTTTCGTGGAAACGCACGGGTTGTCAAAGTGCTTGTACAGACAGTTTTTACATATTTTATGTTTCGTAATTTCCTTTAACTTCGCATCGGGTGACATGCCGGTAAATTTCCTACACTGAAATATGTCATGATTATAATTACATATAAGGCATTTAGTTACACGTGTATGATAAGTTCTATTCTGTTGGTTAATATATTTTTCACGGTGAAAATTTCTAGGAGGGAAAGGTTTCGGGTTAATATTTTGTTTTGGAGCTGAGGGTTGCTCTCTTTCCTTTTTATGCATGGGTTCTAGAGCAATGAATTTACTCTCTACAAATGATATGAACTCTGATAACTCGGGCAGTTCACGCGGTGATTTTCTAGCTTCCTTGTAATCCTTCAGCGTTTCTGCATCTAACTTTTTACTTAAAAGATGTACAAGTAAAGGATCCCACGTGTTGGTGTCAATGCCGAGGTTATGTATTGCGTGGATACACTCTACGGAGGTGTCATGTAACCGCTTCAGTTCAAAAACCGATTGCCGCTGCACCGTGGGTTGGTTTAATAGAATTTCTATCTGATTGCTAAATAAAAGTTGTTTGTTATCGTATCTGTGAACCAAAATTTCCCATGCAGTTTCATAATTTTCAGACGATATGTGGAGATGCTGAATGAGCCGCTCAGCTTCTCCCTTGACTTTTGATTTTAGGTGCTGCATTTTTTGAGCGTGGGTCAAAACTGTGCTGTTATGAATAGTTTCACAGAACAGATCATAAAATGAAGGCCACTGCGAGTATTTTCCGTAAAATACAGGTATATCAAGCCGCGGAGTTGACTGTTGCGTATGGGCAGTAGATGATAATTTGTTATTTAAAACCCGTTTTATGTTCTTATAGCTTTTTTCAAATTTAGAGTATTCGTCTTCGTATTTTGAGTCAGACCCTTGTAAAATTTCATCTATCTCAAGGTGCAGATTATCGATGATGTTCCAGCGAGATTGTAAGTTTCGTAGTTCATCTTCGATTTCCCATTTTTCTAAAATTTGGTCTACATCAATGCTGTTAATGAGACGAGTCAGAGCTCTAAAATTAGTCTGTTGTTTGGACATTAATTCGTCAATTTTAGAATTGACACCCTTTTCCCGCTGTCCATAGTTCAACAAAGAAGCCTTTAAATTTTCATACAGATCTTTTGTAAATTCAAATTTATTTTCAGTGAAGTATGTATCTATTTTTGGTTGATTACTGTCTGTTAATTGTTTATTATTAATATAAAATTCTACCCAGAGGTCTTCCAGATTATTCAGCTTCGTTTTAAGATATTCTGGAGTTTTTCTACTCGCAGAATCCTTCCCAAAGTTACTTTTCATTGATTTGATGGACTCTATGATTTCATTTTGCTGCTTAAGTAGATCCTCCATGATAATGATAAATGATGATAGTAGTAAAACAAAGGAACGATCTTACTTGATATGATGATGCAGAAGTTGCTAGACTGCGCGTAGTGCTGCAAGTTCGGCTGATAAGAGTGCTGGCCTCACGCAGTGAGCCTGCCGGCCGACAGCGAGCTGACGATGTTGATGTACCAGCAAGCTACCTAGCTTGCCGTGTGATGATAATGGAAATACACGTCAACTAACTCCTCACTCGATGATATACAATCCAATGATATAAAGGTCACGTTCTCTGATCACAGGGAACACTGTCAATGCCACGCGTCTTTACACAAACGCACTGAGGTCCCGTTTTTGACCAGACCGCGCGAGTGATCAAAATTCTCGAAGGACCAAAAATAAATGTAGGGTGTAAGTCTACATTTAATGTAAATAGTTGATATGATTGATATTGATAATTTTGAGTACTGAAGGACGAGGGATGGTAAATGAAACTGTTCCGCGTCGATGCTAATTTCAGACTGATTTAATTCAGGTAAAAAATCAACTTGCACACGTATGCTAAACGTGGCGGCACTATAAGGCTGCGCTACATTGATACCTATTTTAATATATTATGTACGTATCTATGCAATAGCCCGTACAGGGTGAAATAGGGGTTAACTAGGCACACAGCAGTGAGTCAGCCATCTTCGAGAAGAAAAGGGCGACATTTCAGGTCATTCTCAATCTATCCGTAACTTAAAATCTGTTTGACCTACCTTCACACCTATTATTTTGTATGTCTCTAGTAAGACGTCCCCCTCGATCACCCAGATCCCAATTTTAATAATGAAGGGATATTGACGTCCGAAAGTAACGGTTTTTATCACTGACTCACTCATTCACCGACTCTGGTCTACACTTATCGATGACTTAGAAACTTGAAATTTGGCATCAAGGTTGCATATTGTTCATATGTTACTAAGAAAGTTGAAATTTGGCATCGAGGTTACTTAATGTCCTTATGTTACTAAGCAAAAAAAAAAACCGGACAAGTGCGAATCGGATTCGCAAAATTAGTGTTTCACTAGGTATTCATAAAATACAGGGCATCGCACGGCTATGCCACACATAAGAAAGTAGGTATCTTAAATACGCCTAATAAACTGTTGAGGTGTAAAATTACCAATTGTAAAAAAAGGCACTTTTATAAGTCACCTGGGAGTGATTTATATACAGGGCGTCCCACGGCTAAGGCACATGGATGGAAAAATATTGTAGATAGAAAATTATACCGAAAGAAGCTTCATTTTGTTTTTAAAAACAATTCGAACTGCATTCAAAGATTTTTAAATAATCGCCTGTCTGAAATGAGAATCGAACCCGCGAAATGTAATTAAAAATGCGTCCGTAATTTTACGATACCAATCAAAGGTTCAATCATAAGTTTTTGTTTAAATAACGTGGCATCTTGGATAAAAGGAACATTTATTTTTTGGTTCAGAAAAATGTGATACGTAAGTTGTAGTACAAAGTATATGCAACTGTTTGTGTATCAACAATCACAATACGCCTGGCTTATTATAACAAAATATTCGAGCGTCTGTTCTTTTGTGTTTTTAGTGTTTGATTTACGTTTTTTTTGCAATTGTTGTGAGAATGTGCGTATGGCGTATCAAAATAATTTGGATTTAAGAGGATTATGAAGCTGCGACTTTTCATACAAACGGCGTTAACGATTTTCATCTCTTAAATGTTAACCGATTTGGACCAATTTTTGCCGCTATACATAATAATAAAATATTTGAAAAAATAATGGGGTCTCCATACAAAAAAAAAATTATAGGTCTTTAGAAGTATATTTGATTTATCTCTATCGTAAAAACGGTAATACATACATGCGTGAAACTTAGTGTGATTATAGTACTAATACTCAAATAAAACAACAAGTAACAAAAATTGACCAAGTGTGAGTCGTTTTTGCTCTAAGAAGTCCGAACTGAAAGACAAAAAAAACATATTTTTGTCGCTCGCGTTGATGTCTTTTGCTTGTAGTGTAAATAAATATCAATGTCATTATACTAATAGTTGTGTGTAGAGATATAGTGGTACGGAACCCTCAGCGTGCTAGTCCAACTCGCACTAGGCCGGCTTTTTAATACGCTTCAAGTTCGCTGAATAATTGACATGATTATAATTCTTAGAGTGAGGCCATGCCTAGACTACGTATCTACTCGTATTATTTAATTACAAAAAAATCATTTTCCGTATATTTTTAAAATAGTAGTTATTACTTTTTAAGCTTTCCCCATTCGCAGGTATTTTAAGATTTGTCCTCCATAATAAATGTCTTTTATTCATGTAATTTTTTAAGGTTCCGTACCTCTAAACGTAAAAACGGAACCATTATAGGATCACTCGTGTGTCTGTCCATCCGTCTGTCACAGCCAATTTGCTCAGAAAGTACCGGACCGATTGAGTTGAAATTTGCTACTATTATAAAAGCCGGTAACCCAAAGACGAACATGTAACGTAAATAAAATAATTTTAAACATGGGGACCTCTGTTGAGGGCTTAATTATTCAACTTAAAAAGTTTTTAAACTATATCATGTGACATATCAAATGAAAGGGCTTATTGTGAGAATGTCAAATATATTTTTCCTATATATTATAAATAAAAACTTTTGAAGTTTTTCAAAAATTAGGCGAAAATCGACCATTTCCCTCCCCTTCCCCACCCTTTGTCTCAGAAACTACTTGGCCTAAAACCTTGAAAAAATCGCAGTATTTGAGTTAATTGCATCAATTACAGGATAATCTATGAGAAAATAGAAAATAAATCCGCTCAAACAGGAATAATAAAATGCCCTATTTACATAAAGCGTAGTCTACCGAAAGGTCTTGTTTTGTTGATAGTTAAAGTTTTGGTGCGGAACCCTGTTTGTTTTACCCTGAGTCGCACTTGGCCGGTTTTATTTCAAGTTCGGTTTTGCCCCACTTAGATATCAATTAAAGATTAGTTAGTCAATAATTAAAACTGGTAAAAATAAAAAAATAAAACTATTTCAGAAAATTACAAAGTGGGAATTTACCAACTTGGTGATTTTGAGCCAAGTAGGTAACTAAGTAATTAGGTATTGTACTTTACCTACTAAAAAAACGTACGATCACAGATCACTAAGTGCATACTCGTAGTTTAAACTTACTTTGAAAAAGCTTGGCAAGAAATTACATTCATTTTTCTAAATATTTTTTAAACCTAAAAACTTTTAGGTAAGTACAAGCTTTAATCTTCAAGACAAATTAAACGAGCCCAAACTATTGCATTGTTTTAATACTTAGTTCCTGTGGCCACCTTCCGGTTCCATCATTAGAGGCTGGATATCCTCTATGAGGAGAGTACTCGTCAAGACAAATCAAATGCGCCAAAAATCGATGTTATTGCATTGTTTTAGTACCGAGTTCCTATGGCCACATTCCGGCTCCATTATCAGACCCTGGATAGCATCTACGATCAGAGTGTTCGTCAAAACAAATCAAACGAGCCCAAAATCGATGTTATTGCATTGTTTTAGTACCGAGTTCCTAATGGCCGCCTTCCGGCTCCATCATCAGACCCTGGATACTATCTACGATCAGAATATTCGTCAAGACAAATCAAACCAACCTCAAAAATCTATGTTATTGCATTGTTTTAGTACCGAGTTCCTATGGCCGCCTTTAGGCTCCATCATCAGACCCTGGATAGCATCTATGATCATAGTATTCGTCAAGACAAATCAAACGAGCCCAAAATCTATGTATTGCATTGTTTTAGTACCGAGTTCCTATGGCCGCCTTCTGACTCCATCATCAGACCCTGGATAGCATCTACAATCAGAGTATTCGTCAAGAAAAATCAAACGAGGCCAAAATCGATGTTATTGCATTTGTTTTAGTACCGAGTTCCTATGGCCGCCTTTCGGCTCCATCATCAGACCCTGTATAGCATCTACGATCAGAGTACTCGTCAAGACAAATGAAACGAGCCCAAAATTGATGTGTTGCATTGTTTTAGTACCGAGTTCCTATGGCCGCCTTTCGGCTCCATCATCAGACCCTGGATAGCATCTACGATCAGAGTATTCGTCAAAACAAATCAAACGAGCCCAAAATCGATGTATTGCATTGTTTTAGTACCGAATTCCTATGGCCGCCTTCTGACTCCATCATCATACCCTGGATAGCATCTACAATCAGAGTATTCGTCAAGAAAAATCAAACGAGCCCAAAATCGATGTTATTGCATTTGTTTTAGTACCGAGTTCCTATGGCCGCCTTTCGGCTCCATCATCAGACCCTGGATAGCATCTACGGTCAGAGTACTCGTCAAGACAAATCAAACGAGCCCAAAATCGATGTTATTGCATTGTTTTAGTACCTAGTTCCTATGGCCGCCTTCCGGCTCAATCATCAGATTAACTCGATGGTACCAAAATATTGCATTGTCACCACTTTACATACGTTAGCAAATCAATCCAATACCGAGTATTGGTTCAATTTTTTTTTGCAAAATTCGAAGGGACAAATTTATTCACTACTTTGTTAACTGTGGACCGATTTTCAAAATTATTTTTCATTCGAAAGAGTATACTCTCGAGGTGATCCCATTGTCAGCAAGTCAGTATGTGATGATGGGATTTTATAAGCTCCATCATCAAATTAGCTCGTTGTTTCCAAAGTATTGCATTGTCACCGACTTCACATCATCATCATATTCACAACAGCTCTATGCGTCCCCAGCGAGGAGCTCGAGCCTACCCTAAATAGGGCGATCGGGCCTTAGTCGATGACGCGGGTCCAGTGCGGGTTGTTCGACTTCACACACAACTTACAAGTTTCTTTGCGGGTTTTTCTTCCTCTCGATGTTTTCCTTCACCTTAAGAGCGTGGTATGAACGTACATATGAAATCGAAATTCGTACCACGACGTCCCGGACAAAAGGTAGCGGCCGAAGCCTTTACGCCACCGACACTCTTACACCTGTGTGCTAAATTTCAGCTCCAATCGAACACCGAGAAGTGGTTCAAATTTAAATTCAGAATTTTGAAGCCGACATCTTACATACGAACATTGCAAGTTAAATAAAAGTTTTTAATTACCTGATATTTATGGTATCTTAATTATTAATATAAATATTACAAATGACGATTGACAAAATATCCATTGCAATTTTTTTGTATGGCTGTAATAAATAATTTATGTTAGTAGTACACACGTGTCGAAAATTGTTTGAGATGGGATAATTTATTATAATCATCATTACAGCTCATTTACGTCCCCACCGAGGGGCTCGAGCCTACCCTGAATCAGGGCGATTAGGCCTTAGTCGACCACGCGGGCCCAGTGCGGGATGGTCGACTTCACACACAACCTTCGAGTTTCTTCGCAGGCGTGTGCAGGTTTCCTCACGATGTTTTCCTTCACCGTTAAAGCAATCGGTAAGTATGTACGTAAGTTTTTTGAAAAACTCATTGGTACATTGGCCATCCAGATTTGAACCCGGTACCTCTGGTTAGATGGACCGAGTCGTTACCGGTTGAGCCACCGACGCTTCAATTTATTATAATAATTAACCTAAATACTGGAGCGAACTATGCTCGAAGTTTCCCTACGCAGAAATCAGGAGATCCATAGTAGAACCAAGGTAACCGACATGACTCAAAGAATCGCTAAACTTGAGTGGCAGTGAGAGGGCACATATCTCGTAGAATAGATAGCCATTGAGACAGTGAATTTCTCGAGTGGCGACCGTGCAACAGGAGACGTAGCGTAGGCAGGCCTCCTAGACCGACAACCTGGTGAAGGTTGCGGGAAGCCGCTGGATGCGGGTAGCGCAGAAGTGGTCATAGATTCCTATAGTTTGGGGATCTTCAATGAGGCAAGAGTGAGTAGGTGTTATTTGAGTTTGCGTGTACCATCCTCGACTGCATCATCACTTACCATCAGGTGAGTTGCAGTCAAACGCACTCAAATTATTTATAAAATAAAAAGTGGTAATCCTTCGGTGGCTCAACCGGTAACGAAAAGCGTCGGTGGCTCAACCGGTAACGACTCGGTCCATCTAACCAGAGGTACCGGGTTCAAATCTGGACGGCCAATGTACCAATGAGTTTTTCAAAAACTTACGTACATACTTACCGATTGCTTTAACGGTGAAGGAAAACATCGTGAGGAAACCTGCACACGCCTGCGAAGAAACTCGAAGGTTGTGTGTGAAGTCGACCAACCCGCACTGGGCCCGCGTGGTCGACTAAGGCCTAATCGCCCTGATTCAGGGTAGGCTCGAGCCCCTCGGTGGGGACGTATATGAGCTGTAATGATGAATCCTTAGGGGAGGCCATAGCCCGGCAGTGGACGTCTTTCGCCTGATATGATGATGATGAATTAATTAGTTTGGGGACTCCAAAATAATTTTGAGTATGTACCTATGCCCAAGCTTCATAAGCTATTTCCTAGGAAGGACCTCATAGGCGAGATATAGATGTCGTCCGATCATACCGGCTTGCTAGATGATCGATAGGTGTCCCAGAGTACAAAAAATGTAATTATAACAAAAACAGAATAAGTAAATAAGTCTAGTCTTGAGATCTCTGGCTAGATGAGTTCCGTAAGCTACATCCTGTTAACACCCACTACGTGTCATTCATATTCATTAATGTATAATAAGATTCGTTAATTACGGGCTCATGTGTCAATATTATGTAAATTTCTGAATCTGGCAAGTTTTAGGCCTATACAATTATCAAGTCATGCGTTTAAATTGAGAGCAATAAAATAATCTAAGTAAGTTAAATTAATAGGGCGATAAAACTACTTCAATTAAATATTAAGTATGTATTGTTAAGCCTATTGGGCAGGAAGCCTGTTGGGTACAGGCGGGTGTTCAAGTCTCTAGGTGGACTTGCTACTCTAGTCTCATGGTGGTATTTAAGCGTTACTGTGACCCCAGTGCCCCACCCCCCTCCCTCGAAATCCATGAGCTACTTCTGCAGTCCACGTAAGGTCCAGGTCGCATAGTTCCTATCACTTGATCTTGTCTCCCACCTGAGCCTACTCTTCTGTGTACGCCAATGATCACTTCCCGACTTAAAGATAATAGTATTCGATTAGTTTATTTCAGAAACATATTTTTTTGTCTACAGCTGTTGCTCTCAACCTCTGTTTCATGGGCCTCATGTTTCGTTAGTTTGACGAGCACTCCTTTGGTAACTATGGCTGATATTGGAAGACAAGGCTCCAGTCCTATGAATCTTGAGGTGACCCTTCTCGTGCCAGTATTTCTCTGCCTCTTAATGTCTTACGTTCTTTGATGTCCTGGACCCGTCTCTACAGTGTCCGTCATATTACCGGCTAACAAGTTGACTGCCTCCTGAGTAATCCCTATATACTTAGTATCTGCCTTGGTCAGTGTGTTGGTAAGTGAATTCCTGAGTAGCTATCAAAAGTAAATTATAGTAGTGTTAGCCTCACCCCCAGGAGTCGGCCAGGATCTCACCTCTTCTACTGTTTCTCTGATTGCAAATCCTACGGTTGGATAACACTGGCGTTTGTTTCCAGGGTCGGGGCCTTGATTGTCCTTAATTAAGTTACTAAGTATGCGTATCCCAGTCTCTGCTAGCCCTGTACATTTAGCAGATGAGCTTGGATTCTGATGTCTCGCGTTCCCAGTTTGATCATTTACCTATGGGTATTCAATATTTTAATCAAATTATTTGCATTATACTATTTTTAGGATTCCATATTGCAAGAACGTCAACGGGACCCTATTACTAACCCTAAGCCGTTTGTCCCTCTGTTCATTCGTTTGCGCCCGTCTGTCTAACCTTTAAAGGGATGCACATTTTAAACCTTTAAAAGCACATTCTTGATTTTCAGGGTTCCATACACCCAAAGCATGACGAACGGGACCCTTTTACTGAGCCTCCGCTGTATGTCTGTCCATCCGTCTGTCTGTCTGTCAGCGGGCTATATGTCATGAACCGTAATAGGTATACAGTTGAAATTTTCACAGATATATGCCATTATAACAAAAAATAAATTAAAGACGGCTCCAATACAACAAAAATCTTTAAAAGGCTTTTTTGTTTTGCTCTATCGTAAAACGTTAACACACACAAGCGTGAAACTCGGTGTGGTTAGTACTTATCCTAAAGTATAATAAAAAATAGTAAAAACTGGCAAGCGCTAAGGAGCTCGCGCTTAGGAGTCTGAACTGAATAAAAAAACATATTTTTTCTGTCGCTCACGTTGATGTCTTTATTTGTAAAGGTATCTTGTCATAGTTGGTGAGGAGAGGTGTGGTTATACGGAACCCTCGGAGCGCAAGTCCGACTCGGACTGGCCCGTTTTTTTTTACAGAATAACGTATTATTATGGCGGAAAAAAACCAAAGCGGTTCTCATAAAGAAACAGGTTTTTTTTATTTTTGCTCTATCGTAAAATCCGTGATACATACAATCGACAAAATTTGTGTTAATATAGTAAAAACTGTAAAATAAAACAACACATAATAATAACCATAAAAGTGTGATACGAAATCCCACTAAGAATCCGGCATATTTTTTGGTCAATACAGAATACACATGTAGTACGGGACCCTCGATTCCTAATTCCGACTCGCACTTGGCTGGTTTTTGGTTAGTTTATTTTTGTTCTGACAACGGTTTGATTGCTATCCGTGCGTGAAGTAGAATACAACCTTGACACTGAAACTGGCTGAGTTAACTGCTTACTACACTCGGTGATTATAGTGTTTTTGCACAAGCATTGATATACTGGGTGGCGAACATCTTGACAATTTTCCTTGAGATAAAACATTCAGTGGTGGAGACAGGGAGCAACGGTTGGGGTCATCACTGCAACCTTTTCGACAAGGTCATCGTTGCTCCCTATGCACACCACTGTATGTTTTGTCTCATAGAAAATATTCAAGATAATTGCCGTCTAGTTTATCACATAATCTGTCTTGGCTTAGATAATCAGTTAAGGGTTTATTGCGACCTTGTCGACAAGGTCATCGTTGCTCCCTATGCACACCACTGTATGTTTTGTCTCATAGAAAATATTCAAGATAATTGCCGTCTAGTTTATCGCATAATCTGTCTTGGCTTAGATAATCAGCTAAGGGTTCATTGCGACCTTGTCGATAAGGTCATTGTTGCTTCCTATGTACACCACTAAATATTTTGACTGAAAGAAAATATTTAAGATGTTTGCCGTCTAGTATATCACATAATATGTCTTAGCTTTAATAATCAGTTAAAGATTTTTGCGACCTTGTCGATAAGGTCATCGTTGCTCCCTATGTACACCACTAAATTTTTTGTCTCAAAGAAAATATTCAAGATGTTTGCCGTCTAGTATATATCACATAATCTGTATTAGCTTAGAAAATCAGTAAAGCTGTATCGACCAGAAACATAGGCAAAAACCTTAAAACTCGTGATTATTTTGAATAAAATGCAGCGAAAATGTGAAACACAAATAAAGAGACTGAATTTATGATATTTCATAGAAGTTATATTACAAAAGTTTCAAGTGATCAATTATACATACTTACATGTAAACCGTCTTTGCTTAAATAACCCAGTCATGTTGTATCGACCATAAAACGTAGTCAGAAACTTCTAAGCTGATGATTCTTTTTATGACATTTCATACAAATTGTACTACAAAAGTTGTTTAATTTTCTATTTAACGGACCCATAGTCATGTGAAGTATTTATTACACGAAAGTTCTTCGAATTGCTGACCCAATGTCTACTTCTAGTGTGTAAGTATTTAGTATACCTTCCTATGTAAAGGATGGTGAAAAGTTCTTCGAAGTGCTGACCCAATGTCTACTTCTAGTGTGTAAGTATTTAGTATACCTTCCTATGTAAAGGATGGTGAACTCGTTTGTACTTTGCAGTGTACTTTGTCCAAATCAAGCCTGTCCAACATACGGCCCGCGAGCCACTATCCGGCCCTCGAAGGCGTCCCACGAACTAGTTTTTTAAGCCATCTGATGTACATACCTTATATCAACCAAAAAAAACAGATAGTAGGTAGGTTTTTAAAATTGACTTTTCCTCCTAACATAAGTAAATAAAAATTACTGTTTTGGATTTTTAAAAATCCACTTTATTATTGGACATTTCCTTTGGCCCGCTGCGGCTATAAAAATTCTAAATTATGTTAGACACCACTTGTCCAAATACTAGAGAG
Source organism: Coleophora flavipennella (assembly GCA_947284805.1). Taxonomy (NCBI): domain Eukaryota; kingdom Metazoa; phylum Arthropoda; class Insecta; order Lepidoptera; family Coleophoridae; genus Coleophora; species Coleophora flavipennella. The sequence goes on from OX369308.1 coordinate 19,392,482, forward strand.
TCCGCGGTGAGCGAGCCGCATTAAACACCTTCCTCCTGCATGAATCACTTTGTCCGCTGGTGTAAACCGTATGAAAATCCGTTGGGTAGTTTTTGATTTTGAGTTTATCGTCTTCAGACAGACAGAAAGATGCGGCCGGGGGAAGTGGTTTTGCGTGGTGGGCTCGCAAAACTTGGCAAGATTTCTTCGTAAAAATAATTAAATAGATATAAAAAAGTTTTGAATTCATTATATCCAGCCATTCAGTTCTAAGAATTAAACATTCCCGCGACGGACTTATTGTGAAGGCATGACGTTGTTTGTCAGGGTTTTACCAAGGAGATACTTTTAGGTATGTATACAAGCCGAAGGGGATCTCGAATCGTATCACAATTTTACTAGCGTATTTGTGGGGTGTAAGTAAGTATGTTGTTTATTGGAATATTAGTTTTTAGATACAGAATAATAGCTTACAATATAATCACAGTTAGGTACTTAGTTAAGTTACATCTTAGTGGTAGAAAAATCAAAATCAAAAATAATTTAATTTAAATAGGTGTTTACACACACTCTTAAATAGTAAACAAAAACTTATTATATATTACAAATAATTTCATGATTCAGATTACAGTCTCAGGTAATGGTGTTTGTTATAGAATCAACATATAGGTATATCTTTGTCATTTACATAATCTATTATTTTTAAAAACTTCTAGAGCGCAACCATTTTTGGATTTGAGTCTTGAATTTATTCTCTGACAAACTAGTTACTTTTTTTTGGATTTTTTTGTAGAATAAGTAGAACCTTAATCAGTCTCGAAAATTATTATCATTATTTTATTTACATTTCTAAAATTCAAATTATGCCTGTCACTGTTTTTAGGAAATATATGCAAATTCTTACGAACGTACATGATGTTTTCATATATAAATTGATTAGCAACAGTTAAAATATTGATTTCTTTGAACTTATTCTGTAACGGCTCACGTGATCGGATCTGATAGATTGCGCGGATAGCTCTTTTCTGGAAGCTAAAAAAGGTTCTATATCAGCCGCATGCCCGTAAGATGCCAAAAGACATTATACTATGGAAGTAACTAAAATACACTAGTCTCGCAGTACCCACATCCGTTAACTGTCTTATTTTTTTAAGGGCATAAGCAGCTGAACTAAGCCTTCCCGCTAAAGTTTTAATGTGTGGTGTAATTGAAGTGAAACATCCAAAGTTATACCAAGGAACACCGTAGTATTTACAAATTCTAATTTATTACACTACTATTGACCTTTTTTACATTTGGCAAACAAAATTTTATATATTTTGTTTTCTTAGCATTTAATAATAAGTTGTTCACAGTAAACCACTTCAGTATTTTTGTAAAAGTGTTGTTTACTTCGTCAATTTCGTTTTCTTTCCTATTGACTTTAAAAATAAGAGAAGTATCATCCGCAAACAACACAATATTTGACAGATGTTGTACTATAAAAGGCAAATCATTTACGTAAACAAGGACACCTATTTTCACTCCAGATCCAGATGAGTTCGTGCCATTCACTTGTACTTTTTGTGTTCTGTTGTCTTAATTACGCAATTAAAGGACTAAGAGCCCCATCCTCTACACCATAATGCTTTAATTTAATAAGCAATGTTTGGTGTTCCACACAATCAAATGCCTTAGATAAATCACAAAACACTCAAATTTCTTTCTTGCATTGGCTTTGTAATTATACTCTAAACTCTCCCACTAGGATTTCCTGTGTCGGGAGAGTCAGTGTCTCAGTTGACCTTACATTCAAGTTACAGTTTATTATTGACATTCATTTTATTGTCTTTTATTAGTAACTAGTGGCATGTCTTTCATGTTCTAACCCCCTGAGCTACGTAGCATTAAATGGAACAAAGGCGTTTTCTTAGTGGTCAGATGGGGCAATTTTTAAACTAGTTAATTTTCTTGATTTTTTTAAAAGTGATTAAATTTAATGCGGGGTATTCCTAAATATGATATTAGTAACAAAGAAACTGCTGCGATAACTCTAGAGCTTTAAAATTAAAAATGTGTATTTTATTCCCTTTAAAAATGGTGATTTATTGAGTTGAAAATAACCGTCTTCATGAGTTCTAAGCCACCATGCTCTCGAAATATTTAAACAATAGGCACACATTTACCAGGTATTTATTTCTTATAGTCTAATGCTATTTTGAGGTAAAACTTTGTTTTTTCTTAATATTAATTTTCTGCTTAGAACTTTTTTATCCAATCGGCAGTTTCATACTTAAACCTCTTATACTCTTTTAAACCAATCTTTAATTAAATATATTTATGTATTTGTTGTCTACATTTTTTTTTATTTAGTATTTATTTAATATGACTTTAAGTATTACATTTTATTGTTGTGTACATGTCTGCTATCTCAGTTAAAACTTTTTTCTTTCCCGGGGTTCGCTGGAAGAAATTTCTTTAAAATAAAGCTGTACCCTACGTGTGCACTTACTTTATAAAATGGGTATTTAAACTATAACAATAAAATTGCAGTTTGCTTTTGTAAAATAGTTAAATAAAGGTACCTAAATATGTACTAAGGAGACTTTTAATTTAATATAAATATTTAAATCTTAAATGTACCTAAATAAGTCCTAAGGACACTTTAACTTACCAACATTTTGTGTCTGTAAGTACCACCGCCTAGACAGTATCGTCATCAAATCGAACGAACGTATTATCGCTCGCTTCGCTCGCTTAACTCTAGTCCAGCCATGTCTTACTTAATATTGTGGTCGCTCACTCAGTATTTCGAGTTGCCGATTTAAAATTCCACTTATAATTAGGACAAGGGCCACGAGTTAGATTCTCAGTCAGGACAAAATTCGCGTGAAAAAACAGGTTAAACACCCAGACATACAAAACTACTACTAATATAATAAAGAGTAATGTTTGTCTGTTCGTATGTAGGAGGTAATCTTCGAAATAACTCATCTGATTTGAACAAAAAAATACAAATAGTTAGAAAGAATGGAATTTCAGGATGGACATAGGCAAAAAAAATCCCGCTCACTCTCGATATCCACAGGGGCGAAGCCGCGGGCAACATCTAGTTATAACCTATATTATGTCTATATGTAACCACCTCTGTGGCGTAACGGTTATTTCCATTATCATCACAACATGTATATCAGTCTCCCATAGTGGGGCCAGATGGCTGTGTGTTATTTGCTCGTGACTATTTTTTTATTTAAAACTAGAAGTTATAAGGCTGCTAAGGCAACCGTTAAAAACAAATGACAGCGTCTCGTCGACAGCCTTACAGAATAAGTCAGTCAGTGATAAATCATTACTGATGAGCGCAAATGTACAATCTGTGTACAAAGAATCATCATCATCATCATCATAGGATTAGCCGAAAGACGTCCACTTAAGAACAAAGGCTTCCCCTCAAGGCTATCCACAAAGACCGCTGCGCTATAGCATCCAGCGGCTTACCACGACCTTCACCAGGTCGTTGGTGCACCAAGTGGGAAGCCTGCCTACGCTATATCTAATATTAATAAAGATAGAAAACGCGCCATTATCACATCACACCCGGGTTCCAAGGTAATATATCTAAAAGTTAAATCTTTACATAGTATAAAACAATGTCGCTGTTTGCCCCTGTATGTTTTTTCCGCTAACTCCTCCTAAGCCACGAAACGAATTTTGATTTTGAATTGAGGAAAGAGCGATAAACGAGGAAGGTAGTTGTGTACAATACGCGCGAGTACGAAGTACAACTATTTAGTAATCTGTGGCGCGAGCCGCTAGCGGCTCGCACAACGCAAATACTCTAGTACGCACCTAGATAAAACTTTAATCTAATGCTTCATCAGTTTTCATCATCCACACCTGCACAGCAATAAACACTAACAGTAATTAAAAAACAAAAGAGGCCTTCAATGGGCTCACTGCAGCTCAGATTGTTATTAAAAATCGTTAAAGTAAGCAGTTAAGTCATAAAGTTTATAATTCTTACCCGCAAATTGCAACAATAAATTGTTAACTATTGTTTACTACAAATCAAAACTCATTCTCATAAACCACTAGAGTATCTACCTAACATAATAAAAAAGTGAGACCTAATTATAATATGCAATAATTGAATTAACTAAACGCAGTTTCAAATCTTAAACTTGCTTTGTCCAGTGATTATATTAATTTGTTCTTCTAAAGATTTGTCCACATACAGCTGTTTTTATTTAAAAACTAATCAACAGGTCAAAATAAAAAGACGCCATTCTCAAACAAAAACCTAATTTATTACATTTTAAGAATTAAAAGGAGTCATGGAAAATACGTGTAATTGTCGTGGCAACATCATTGAAGTTTGTCATTTCGTGAAACAGTCGGGCGCATATGCGCGAGATCATGAAAATACGTGTAATATGTCGTGGCGACATCACTGAAGTTTGTCATTTCGTGAAATGGTCGGGCGCATATTAGCGAGATTATGAAAATAAGTGTAATATGTCATGGCGACATCATTGAAGTTTGTCATTTCGTGAAATGGTCGGGCGCATGTTAGCGAGATCATGAAAATACGTGTAATATGTCGTGGCGACATCATTGGAGTTTGTCATTTCATGAAATGGTCGGGCGCATATAAGCGATATCATGAAAATACGTGTAATATGTCGTGGCGACATCATTGAAGTTAATCATTTATTGAAATGGTCGGGCGCATATGAGCGAAATCATGAAAATAAGTGTAATATATCATGGCGACATCATTGAAGTTTGTCATTTCGTGAAATGGTCGGGCGCATATTAGCGAGATCATAAAAATACGTGTAATATGTCGTAGCGACATCATTGAAGTTTGTCATTTCATGAAATGGTCGGGCGCATATTAGCGAGATCATGAAAATACGTGTAATATGTCGTGGCGACATCATTGAAGTTTGTCCTTTCATGAAATGATCGGATGCGTATTAGCGAGATAATGAAAATACGTGTAATATATCGTGGCGACATCATTGAAGTTTGTCATTTCAATGGTCGGGCGCATATTAGCAAGATCATAAAAATCTAAGATAAGCGAGCCAGTCCAGCGTTAATAGGATCATTTGATTTGATGATAATACTGTCGAAAAGACCTCTTTCAACAGGTTGGTGGAAGGCAGTTTTGGTTATACAGCCATATCAAGCAAAACGAATCTCAACTAAACTGGCCAATCTAATTCATGAAATGGCCAATTCTACGACGACCATTTCATGAAATGAACATTTCTACGACATCGCTGCGACATGCAACATAACCGCTAAAATGTTGCTGGTCTATGTCAAGAACATCGCAGTTCGGAGCGGCAAAATTTTTTTCTTATCTGTGATCGCAATCCTGTCAAATGAAACGTCAGTCATCAATTCGTTTGTCTATATTTATTTCTACGTACAAATGACTTAAGTAAGCCATAATTGTCCTTATGATTGACACAAATATGTAATAAAAATGGATAATGATAAATACATGGTGTTCCAAGTAATACTGTCAAGCGGTGGTACATAGGTAGAGTTTTTATACTTTTAAAAAGTTGGTGATATTATGAGGAAGTATTTCTTGTATTTTTTTTATTCACAATTGGTAAACCCTTGATAACATCTCACCTGGTACTACTGGTGGTAAGTGACGATGTTGCCGAAGATGGAAGCGGGCTTACCAAGATTCCCCAACGGAATGTGGAACTGGCTATCTTATCTTCATGCCGGAACACACCAATGATATCAACATTGATATTTGGCGGCAAGACTTAGATAAGATGGTGGTAGCTAGCCAGGTGGTCTTAGAAAAATGCCCTACCACCAACCAAACCGAGTCTTACAATTGACCCCGCCGGAAATCGAACCCGCGACCTCCTGTGTAAAGCCAGTGAACTTTTGCCTCTAAACTACGGAGGCGGTTTCGGATTTGGTTTACTTATTGTATACAGGTGTAACAAAATTGGTGTAGGCCCCGTTAATTGGGGGTTCTACTCATCTTATTGAACATCTTTCCCCAAGGAACCCATAGTAAATACTCAAAAAAAAATTGGACCCTCCATACAAAAATGCACTAAATTGGCCGATCAGCTGATCGATTCGTATGAAGAGTTAAATTTAGTTTTTGCGATTTCAGCAAAGTCGTAGAACAAAAGTTGTGCAGTATGATGAGTAGAAGTCCCAGCTAACGGGAACTACACCAATTTTGTTGCACCTGTATATACAGTTTTAAACTTATGTAAAAATTTGATTTTAGTACCCCAAGGGCTATTCCACCTGTGGACCACCGATTGACAATATTTCTTCGGACACCGTGTCTTAATGTAGCATTACCTAAAGTAATATTGAAGTTTAATTGAAAATTACAAATTTCTTACTTTACTTTATTGCTCAAACCAATAGTTAGTAGTTACCGCATGATAGAACAATTTCTTACATAAACCTCTACTCACATATTAGCACAGGGTCATTTTTAAATAACGAGGATGTTTTATAATATTGTACGGTACTTACCGACGACGGCAGCGCAGGTCTGGACGTCGTGGAAATCTTTGGGAGAGGCCTTTGTCTAGCAGTAGACTTCTTTTTTATTAAAAATTTGAGTTCGTTTGGCTGCATCTCACCTCTTGGTAAGTGCCGATGCAGCCGAGGATGTAACACGCAAGTTCAGATAGTGCCTATCACTCTCGTTTTGAAGATTATCGGCTGATATGATGATGACTTACTTACTGAACTAAGTACAAAACTCAGGTCTTTCTTGGTATTGGATGAGATAGGTATGCTGGAGATTTTTATTGGCTTTTTTGAATTATTGACGTAGGTAGATATTCAAATTAAGTTAATCAGAACTCTGTAAAGTTCCTATATTCGTTGCATTTGCGTAATATTTTATCCAAACGCTTATGATGTAGCGTAGGTCATGATTCTAATGTCACTGACGATGACGTCACCTGCGCGCTGCGCTGGCGCATATAGCGGAGCCTACCAGTTGCGAGCTTCTCGGGAAAGAACCGGCTCTTGATTGAGACGTTAGCCTGGATGACCTCGCTAATATTTTTTTTCAAGTAAAAACGAGTTTTGAAGTTTTGTTCGTAATGTTTGTGTTAACTTAATTATAATTAATTAGTCGGACACTAAACAGAATTTACAGTGGATATAATAACAGTTATATAATTTACAGTTTATATCCTATAATTGTAATTTTACAACTATTTAACGTTTTGATATATTTTTAATTAAAACACTACTAAAAATATTATTCAAAGTGACTTCCTCCATTATGCAGACACGCTGTAGCTCTCACTATAACCTGCTGTGTAATTCATTTCCAATTTCACACTAAGTAAGAATCTAATGATACATAATTTGGTATCGTTTTATAGCTTAGCTCAAAATAAATCGATTAAGAAGAAAGAAAAAGACATTAATGACCTCGTTTTGCAGTACGTTAAAAAAATTAGATATTTAGATTTTTTTAGTCTTTTAACTTTTTTGTGTCTTTTTCCTCAAATGTTTCAGTTTTTGTATGTGATTTGTATTAAATCATCTTTCAAATGAGACTATTTTGCAGTCTGTACTGCTGCTCATTTAAGAGAAAACATATTTTTCATAAACAGATACAAAAAAATAAATCGATAATAAAAATGGCTGCCATTTAGAGGGGAGAAGGATGCGCCCCCTTCATGGGGGATTTTACGTCGATGAATTGTGGTATGTTTTAAAATATCGGTATCCCTATCCGATACACACTGTATACGCTCACAACCGTAATCGTAACCACCACGTCACTGTGCGCACTATTATGAACGTTATTTCAGTGTACTTTCGATAGAAATTTGTACTCACGCGAATAAAGTCAAACCTTACAGTAAAGTTTCGCGCATGCTAGCAGAAACGGTTCGATTAAAGCGAATGCGTAATCCATATTATGTATTTCATTGATTTATTGCGACATTTTAGCAAACAATATACAACCCTCCTTACCAATTAAATTTCGTAAACTAACATTTAATATCAGTCACTCAGAGGTTAAAGGACCACCCTTGAATTATTATTACTGCGTAGCACCACGTAAAATGGTGACAGGAAATTGGCTGGATAGGAACGATGCATTTCTAATTTGGTTAGATCTTGTGTACAACGTCAAAATGTTGAAGTGCAAACAGCGTCATACTTTCATGACTTGTTACTTCTTCATCAGCCTTGTAGACATAGTAGGTCCTTAACCTACGTCACAAGACGGGTATAGTTAATACGTAACGATTTATCGATCGTTTTACCCGTTGGCCAGTAGCAGTTTCGTTGAGGATATTTCAGCTGAATCAGTATAGCTACTGTAAAGGCGAGGCATTGACTGAACAGTTATCTCTGTCTTTTTCTTTACGTGTAAAGAGTAAAGAAAAGAAAATAACAAAACTTTTGCACTTTTTCAACGTTATTTCGTTTTAATTAAAAAGTACAATTAAGTTTAAAAAATACAACTGGCATATTAAAATGTGTATTCAGACTTATAGACTAAGATATTTAAGAGGTCTGGTTTTCCTGTAGAAAGCAAATCTCTGTTTTAAAAGAGGTTTTTTGATATATTTTTTTTGTTATAAAAGTTAACGAATCGTGTTTCTGCAAATGAGAAAAAGAACTCATTGAAATGAAGAATCAGGTTACAAAATATCACTTTCATATGTTCTGTAAGTGCTAAGGAAAATCGAGATCCTTGCGACCAAAGTTTTCAATGCGTCGCTTTAAGTTTATTAAAATATAAATCGGAATTTGTAGATTTGGTTGTCCCTGTAGGTTCAGTAGTGATCCTGGTTCGTTAGTGATATGTCCTCTTAGTTAATTAAACTTTTAGAAGTCAAAAGGATTCGTACTACCTGCATACCACCCTATAACGTTTTTGTTTCATAAATAAATATGAGTTTTATAGTAGTGCTTGCCACTAAAGATGAAACTTGACACACCACTTTAAAACATTAAAAAGACAAAGAAGAAAAATAAAATTAATAGGCGGGGATGGTTAATTTGCGCCTATTTTTTTCATTAACTCCAAACTATTTATCTTAAAACTATAAAAAATATAGTTGAGATTGTCAAAAAGCCTTCGTTCGACTTGGCTCACCAGATTTCAACTCAATCGGTTCACTACTTTCCGAGCAAATTGCCTGTGACAGACGGATGGACAAAAAGACACACGAGTGATCCCATAAGGGTTTCTTTTTACCTTTTGAGTAACGGAACCCTAAAAAAATAATAAAAGTGTGCGTATCAGCACTGACTCGCGATATGAGTTTACGCATGAAACAATTTTTTTAGCCTCCGGCTTCGCATTAGGTGGCATAGCCATGACTGGAAAAACGTAATGAGACTTAAAAAGTTACGGTAACGTGTTATTGATCAACACTCGATTTCACCTCATATATTTTTTTATATAGGGCTCTATACACGGTGTAACAAAATTGGTGTAGGTCCCGTTAACTGGGGGTTCTACTCGTTATACTGAACAACTTTCTCCATAGTCAATTCTCAAAAAAAATGGTTCCTCCATACTGATATGCACAAAATCGTTCGATCGATTTGTATGAAGAGAATAATTTTTTTTTAGTTTTTCAGCAAAGTCGTAGAACAAAAGTTGTTCAGTATGATGAGTAGAAGCCCCAGTTAACGGGACCTACACCAATTTTGTTACACCCTGTATATGAATCAATTCTCAAGAATAAACTACATAAAATACAATACAGTACTTTGCTGGTGCCTTAACGACTGAACGGATTTTGGAAAAATTTGGGTGCGAACAATTATTTTTATTACTCGCGGTTTATTATTTATTTTTCTCATCTTGATTTTTTAGGTTTTCCAACAAAGTAAAATCACATCCTTTTTATGGTAAAATATCTTTAACGATTTTAATAAAACTTTGTAAATTACTACAATCTTATATGGTGATCATTATTCCAGGAAAAATCGAAATAAAATACTTCCCATATATAAACCCAAGGTTTTTGTTGTTTTATCTCAAAAACGGCTCTAACGATTTAAATAAAATTCTATGAGCTGTAGGATCTACGCTGGGTAGATTAATTTTCCATAAAAAATCTTAATAAGGTACCTTTTATACAAACGGAGATTGTTTGTTTTAGTGACATGGTCAGTCAATGCTGTTCAAATTATTTCAAATCTTGAGCTATGGTTGTCTTTAAAACTACTTCAGTTTGATACCCCACTCAGAGATCGTAAAAAAATTAGAAACCCACAATATGGCGCCTTTAATGTACCATTGAAAATTTTTCATGTACCGATCCGAAACATTCGCGCCAACGCGTGGACAACGTTTCTATGACTTTTCGAGAGCGCGCAGTGCGCGAACCGCAAGCGGCTCGCGAGCGTGAAAAAAGGTAGCCTAAGTGTTAATCCAGGTCCTAATCTGTCTACCTACTAAACTTAAGCCAGATCCGTTCAGTAGTTTTTGCGTGAAAGAGTAACAAACGAACATCCATACAAACAAACTTCACACAAAATCCACACTTACAAACTTTCGCGTTTATAAAATATTATTCTACTAATAAGTAGGATAATTAAAATCGGCTAAGGATACAAACCTTCTATCATCAGCTCACCTGAATAACCTAAATGAATACAACTATCGGTCTTTACGTAACTATAATATTTAAAGAATTATCCTCCAACTCCTAACCGTTAGAGAGTTTTACCTTCCATCACCAACTCATCAACATGAGATGATGACTACCAGACGCAAATACTTGATAGCTTTAGAAAATATATGAAACACGTAATGCGTGCCTACAAAATTTGAGGCGTTCCCACGATTTCCCTGAGATGTCATCATCAGATCCTTACTTGGTGTCTGTGGGACCACCTCGGGAGTATACTCTTTCAAATGAAAAAAAGAATTTTGAAAATCTGTCCACATTCACAGAGAAATCGGTGAAAGTGCATAAAAAAACCGGCCAAGTGCGAGTCAGAACCACACACATAAGGTTCCTTACCATCATACTAGATGGCGCTAGTTTCTTCGCGTTTAAAAAAACACGTTTTTTTGTATGGAGATCCTCCTTATTTTTTCACATTTTCTAATTTTAAAAACACGTTTTTTTGTATGGAGATCCTCCTTATTTTTTCACATTTCTAATTTTTAGTACTTATTTGTTGTTATAGCGGCAACAGAAATACATCATCTTTGTAAATTTCAACTGTCTAGCTATCACGGTTCATGAAATACAGCCTGGTGACAGACGGACAGACAGCTAGACAGACGGACAGCTAGACAGACAGAGACGGACAGACAGCGGAGTCTTAGTAATAGGATCCCGTTTTTACCCTTTAAAAACATACTCGTACACACAGTGGAACATAGCACCTCCTTCTTTTTTAAAGTCGGTTAAAAATCAGGGAGAAAGCGACCTCCCGTAGCCTCTAAAATTCCTGTCAATCTTTGAGCAGGGGGAATCACGAAAGTTACCTATTTGTAAAGATACGACATTAATCATACAAACATCGTTTTCCTCGTCTAAGTTCGTACATCAATTTTTCAAAAACTTACGTACATACTTACCGATTGCTTTAACGGTGAAGGAAAACATCGTGAGGAAACCTGCACACGCCTGCGAAGAAACTCGAAGGTTGTGTGTGAAGTCGACCAACCCGCACTGGGCCCGCGTGGTCGACTAAGGCCTAATCGCCCTGATTCATGGTAGGCTCGAGCCCCTCGGTGGGGACGTATATGAGCTGTAATGATGAAGTTCGTACATTATTAAGATTACTCCCGTAAAATTATCGCTCAGACCAAAGAAATTGGGATAAAAAGGTTTAGACCCACACATCAGCAGCTCGCTAGATCACAGTTTCTCAGGTACCGTTCAGGCTTCGCGAAACGTCGTCGCGCGCGCCGCACATAAGTACACGTGTCCTCGCCTCGGTCCGCTCGCCCTGACTCCACAAAGAGGACGAGGTTAAGGTCAAACTTTTCAGTTCATGCACGATCACCATCTGAATTATTATCGCGCCGCTTTAATTAGATGTCTTTGTAATTATAATTGCAACTTTTATAAAATAAACTGTAGCTCTCAATGAATTATTAAAACTATAAAAACGCCACTGATGGAAAATTCTGAAAAACGCAACTGATTATTCGCGCTTCATGAAATTTAGATTAGATTGTTATTCCATTAATGGATTCTTAGGTCGCTATAATGAGATTTTCTTCGGAAAATTAGTTATTATATTAAGGCTTGTCGTAGCGCAGTGCGACTTGCGTCCAGGTGCGTCACCTGACCATAGGCATGGACATTACCTGGATGGGTTTGACTGTTACTGGTATTTATCGCGGCCGTTTACGTGCTTCACAAGACAAGCCGTTGGTGCCGGTTTCTGTTGCTGGATGGCAGTGGGGTTCGCCACTATTATATACTCCTACAACCTCCACCAAATCCGGACTTGGCTCTCGTGTGAGGAATATGGCTAACGTGACCATTTATTTTTTCCTCAAAGCGGGATACCAGCGGAACTATGTAAAAAAAAACTTTGTATCTGCCCGCGTGGTCGACTAAGGCCCGATCGCCCCAATTAAGGGTTGGTGGGGACGTATAATATGAGCTGACATGATGAACACTGAATAATAAGTAGGTTTCTTTTAGTACATGTCATGTACACTTAGTAAGCCTTATTCACATGACTTCTAATGTCTAAGCAGAAAGCGAGTGCAAAAATAAAAGGTATATATACTTAACTTAATTTATTGTTTGGTCTGTTTGCGAACGCGGGACGTTTTTGCCCTCGGTTTTTGGACAGTCTGAAAGCGGGACTGTCTCGCCCAAAGCAGGACGTATGGTCACTTTAAGTATGGCCTAACCTTTGTTACGAAAATAGGGCTTCATCTAAACATTGCTTTTGATTTTACCTGGATATTTACAGGAAATAATAGCACGCACTCTCCATACAAAAAGAGAAAAAGTTTTTCCACCTCTGAATATTATCTGAACATCATCATAACAGTTCATATACGTCCCCACCGAGGGGCTCGAGCCTTCCCTGAATTAGGGCGATAGGGCCTTAGACGACCACGCGGGCCCAGTGCGGGTTGGTCGACTTCACACACAACCTGCGAGTTTCTCCGCAGGCGTATGCAGGTTTCCTCACGATGTTTTCCTTCACCGTAAGAGCGACGGTTTAAAAAATTTAGACTATTTTAAAGACCTAATTTAAACATCATTTTTTTAGTCATTGTTTATTTACATATGAAATCTAAATTCGAAATTACATTGGTACGTGGCAGGATTCGAACCACGACCTCCCATATCTGATCATAATGATGTTTCAATACCTTATTGACAGTTTAAATTAGTGATTAATCACAAACAAATAATGGTCAAAATTAGTTTTGTATGAAAGCACTAATTGACAAATAAAATTCTTAATTGTATTGAAAAAGAAAAACCTATAGTTTATCGTATCTAGGTATTTAAAAATCATTATGATCGGATAATATTCAGAGGTGGAAAAAGGTTTTCTCTTTTTGTATGAAGAGTGCGTGCTATTCTTGCCTCTTAAGGTACCTACAATTGTAAGAATTATTAAGAGAATTACGATAATATGATAAGAGTCACCAAGAAGCTGATTAAGAGGACGAGGTCTTCTGGTTAACCGGGTGTCTACATAGAGCACTTTAGGCAGGGATACATCTTCAAATTAATAATGAATTATGCTACTTATGATTGCTACACTGCACACAGTCCGCAACGTTTCCTCATTTACGTTCCTCAAAACGATCGATGGTGTTGACACCCACGTTCCACGTGGCCTGCAGCGCACAGTACCTCCAGAAATTAGGACAAAACTTTTGCTGAGCCTAGCGACATCCCAAGACTTCTGCGCCATTTGTTTATTGAAATGCTGTAAGCTCTTGAACCCGTGAACATCGACCGTATCTCGCCGAAGATGACATGTATATATAACGTTTTACGTGGCCTGCAGCGTCAAGCACCGCCAGAAATTGGAACAAAACTCTCGCTTAGGCTTGCGATAGCCCAAGACTTCTGCGCGATTTGTTTACTGTGATGCTGTGGGCTCTTAAACCCAGTACACCTGTGGGAGACGCCGCATCTTGCCGAAGATGTCATGTGTTCGGTGAATGGACGTGGACATATCTGTTTGACTAATATTGCATGTTGATCGATGTCATGTTCAGTTGGTTATCCACGCGGACAACTATAGTAACACGTTAACCTTACACGGGACCTCGGCATTGCCCCCGTTGAGTTGAACCGCGCTATCCGGAAAGTAATGTCATTCATTTTATAATTAATACATTAAACACAAAAATTATCATAATCAAATAGTTTGTTTTATAGTAAGCTCTCAACGCATGTGAAGTTAAGTATCTGGAAGTTTAACATCTGTGGTATGCGGCTTAGAGTCAATCAAATCGGAGTTCTAGAAAGAACAGACTCTACTTGTGTGCCAAAATCTGCCGTTTCAGTGCAAAAGAGTGCAAAACGTCAATTTTTTTTATTTCTTCAATTGACTGCCACTGTAGCGTAATGATCCATTAGCTTCACGTTAGGAGGTCGCGGGTCCGATACCCGACGGAGTCTAACTTTTCTAAGGGCATTTTCTAAGCCCGCCTTGCTAACGACCACCATCTTATCTAAGTCTTACTACCAAACACCAATGTAAATAGCTTTTATGTGTTCTGGCTTGAAGATAAGATACCAGTTCCAATAGGGAACTGGGGAACCCTGGTTAGCCCGCTTAACTTAACATTAGGTGAGATGTCTCCAAGGGCTTACCGATAGTGGATAATTAAAAATTTAAAAAAACGCAATAGGCAAGACGAAAATAATGTTAAATGTCCATGTCGCACCCACCCCTCTAAAGGTTGGAGACTCTACACTGGAAGTTGTTGTATACCTAAGACAAACAGTCCAGCTAGGCAGGTCCAACTTCAAGAAAGAGATCAATCGACGAATTCAACTCGGCTGGGCAGCGTTCGGGAAGCTTCGCAATATCTTCACGTCCCAAATACCGCAGTATCTCAAGACTAAGGTCTTTGACCAGTGTGTGTTGCTAGTGATGACTTACGAAACCGAGACATGGTCGCTTACTATGGGCCTCATAAGAAGGCTCAAGGTCACCCAAATGGCAATAGAGCGTGCTTTGCTCGGAGTTTCTCTGCGTGATCGAATCAGAAACGAGGAGATGCGCAGGAGAACCAAAGTAACCGACATAGCTCACAGAATCGCTATACTGAAGTGTCAGTGGGCAGGGCACATAGCTCGTAGAATAGATGGCCGTTGGGGCAGTAAAGTTCTCGAGTGGTGACCGCGCACCGGAAAATGTAGCATAGGCAGGCCTCCCATGCGGTGACCAACGACCTGGTGAAGATCGCGGGAAGCCAATGGATGCGGGCAGCGCAGGACCAGTCGTCGTGGAAATCCTTGGGGGAGACCTTTGTCCAGCAGTGGACGTTTTTCGGCTGATATGAAAATGATGATGATGAAAGTAAAACAGTGATATTCTGTTTTTATTTTATTTACTTAGCGGTCCCCCTACACGACGACTCCAAGATCAAAATATAACTACATAAATTAAAAGAAAAAGGGCCAAAACATATCATTTTCTACTTTTAGAGGTTTTTTGCCGGGGGTTTTTTAATTTAAGTTCTATTTCCTGCTTTCAAACTTTACGTACTTTGCCCTAACACGATACTTCTGATGTAAGTTGGTAAGGAGTTGGGTTTCCTGCAGATACCTGCAGCATCGGGTAAAGGTTACCATGTTTTATATAAAACCTATTCATCTAGACTATTCCAATGTGCGCAAACACAACTCATCTGCTGTAAGTGGGTGAGGAGTTGGGTATCCTGCAGATTCCAGAAGATGCTACAGCATCAGGTGTTACCACGTTATATCTAACAACTGTTCAATGAGACTATTCCAATGTGCCAAATACGATGCATCCACTGTAAGTTGGTGAGGAGTTGGGTATCCTGCAGATTTCAGGAGATGCTTCAGCATCAGTTCAAGGTTACCATGGTTTTGAAATATTATTACAGTTACAGGGCACCAAATTTCGAATTGATCATATCGGTATAAGTTGCCCACATCCCTTCATCACCTAGATAAGAGCTCATGATCTTCAAACGGCCGATAAGATCTGCATAAATTATAGCTAAGAACCACCTCGATGACATCGGCTTTTAAACAAAAACTGCATCAAAATTGATCCATTCGTGTACGAACTACGATACCACAATAGACACACATACACACTCGTCAAACTTATATTATAACACACCTCTTTTTGCGTCGGGGGTTAAACTAAATTCTAATATTAGTAAGCATGCATTAATTTCAATATCTCCTACAATTCAAGTTGCGATTCGTTACGGCCAATACGTCCTTCCATTACTAATTTATTATGTAATCAAAATATTACATAACTATTTACTTATGTAATCATGGTGGCCTGGCCTTGACTTTCGCGTAAGGCCGTGTTATGTACGTTGACTACATAACAGTTACTTCGTAGGCTCGTGAGTGGTGACTGCGGTTGGTACGTGACGTGACGTGTTAGACTAGCTGATATGACTACCCTTGACTTTACAACTTAACCTTGGGCACTCGACCATGCGAATATCCGAATGGTTCTGCTTCTGTAGCCGTCCACAAAATGTAACGAGTCTTATTTTTCAGTATCATTCACTGGGGCGAAAGCAATTCCGTTCACGACAGACGTTTCGTTTAAAATTGTACTTAGTTTATGACAAAGAAAAAAACCGATGAAAAAATCTTATCTGTATATTTTGTTACAACAGAGTTTAACCTATTTATTTTTTATTAAAAATTTTGACTGCGATTGACTACATCTTAAGTGATAGAAAATGACGACGTAGTTGAGGATGGAACATGTGTACTCAAATAATGGCCGTTGACTCTCGCTCTGAAGATCCCCAAATTGTAAGAGTCAGGACACACAGGTAGGAGTTACACTCCTTCGCTGTCCGCATAATAAAGGAGGAATCGTAACGTTCCATGTGGATAGGCTGAATATCAACAACAAAGGGGTTGAACCTCTGTGCGTATCGTTGACCGAATGAACTTCTTTCCTACCAATTTCGTTTTATATCCCCTAGATTGCAATTTTGGAGTTACTTGTTGTACTTATAATGGGCTAACAAGAGCACAAAGGAGAAACGTGAAGACCTACTAAAGAGCACTATTTAGGTATTCGTCAAGATTATCATCCCCTCTTATCTCTTCTTTGGCTGTTTCGTCTATCTTAGACAATTTTAATAGTGTTACAGATACTGCGTCGTCTGAGACACATGATGAAACAGTATAAAGCAGGCTTATTAGCACGTGCATTATAGTATACTTGTATCAGTCCCTGTACTGTACCTCCCTAGCCTCAGATGAAATGACCTAGCTGATACCAGATGAAATGACCGCCGTATTTTCAGATTAAACCTACTCGTAATTACCGCTACAGAGACTAGAAATATTTAATATCAGCTTGCGCTAATTACAAACGTTTGCCTTCTCTTAGAATAGTTGCAGGCAAGGATTTATTGCATTCTACTGCTAACAAAGGCTCATCCCCTCGACCATTACTCCATTGTTGTATACCATTATAACAATCTTCGGCGCCGCTCATCCGGCTGTTAAATAATGTAATTAAAATTAAATAACGATTATTGTACTTATGTTATCTAAGTTAAGGTATTGATAAGTTCCACAAGTTCGAAAAAACGCAACGGGCACGCGGATGCGGATACGGATATCCGGGACACCGCCCGATTGCAAACTTCTTACTTAAATTATGTGAACCAGTTTATATTATTAGTACAACAGACTGCTTGCCGCACGTTCCGGAAGTCGCCAAATAATAATGTCCTTGGCTTATAGACTCTAAGACGCTCAATCATCAAAATTGCCTATTTTCTATGAAATCAGCTAATTACAGATTGAGTTTGAGTTAGTGCCAATTTTAGTATTGGTAACTCTTTGTTTTGCTGTGAAGGTAGATAAGTAAACTTCAGTTGAGCTATTAAATAAAGGGATTTATATTTTTCGTCCCCAGTTAAATAGATTCATCTCTATTCAATATTTTCGTTCTCAAATTGATAGATCTGTCATCAAATTGATAGATCTGTCATTAAAAATACGTGTGGCACTCGGGGACTGCCGCGGTAAAGCTATTGCATGGTAACAAATCGAAAACTAGGGGGTAATCGGTCAACGTCTTTTCAAGGTCAAGGTCAGGGCCAATTCGATCCCAAAGATCCATAATAATAGGTAACAAATCGAAAACTGGGGGGTAATCGGTCAAAAACAATAAATAAATGAGCGAGCGAAGCGAGCGATGTTAGGTTCGGTCAGGTTTGATTGATTTAACAGTCAAAGAGGCTCCCCACCCTGGGTACAAAATTACTTCGCAGCAGAAGAAATCATCGGAAGATGACCCCTAACGGGGGCGTTTTCGAACATCAACAAACTTTCGGGATCCGAAGAGGATGTGGGAGTATCTGTAGGTCACCTTTGTTAGTAATTTTAGGCATTTATTTGG
Source organism: Coleophora flavipennella (assembly GCA_947284805.1). Taxonomy (NCBI): domain Eukaryota; kingdom Metazoa; phylum Arthropoda; class Insecta; order Lepidoptera; family Coleophoridae; genus Coleophora; species Coleophora flavipennella. Next base: position 19,411,043 of record OX369308.1, read on the forward strand.
CGACAGATCTACTATTTTGAGTACAAACTATATTATTTATGAAATTTCAATTTTTTTATTTAGTGATCGAAGCTATTTAATTGACAATCGATAAAAGACTTTTCTGGTGATAAATCTTTTCCTTTTGAGTATTGTTTTGGTGTTGTTTGATGACTTTACTTTGGCGACAGATCTACTATTTTGAGTACAAACTATACTATTTAGGGAATTTCATTTTTTTTATTTAGTGATCGAATCTATTTAATTGACAATCGATAAAATCATACCCTTAAATAAATAAAATTTGTCGAATCATGTAAAACCAGAGAAGACTGGAGCGTATCGAGAAAAACTGGCATCATTTTACTACTTTGTAGATTTATCATTGCTTCATGAAGTGGCTTGTCGAGATGTTCCCTCTATGTTATGTCAGTGCTTTATTTAAGTTAAATAGTTTTTGATAAAAACAAAGGAACAAACTTGTACCACGGGCCCAGCGTGCAACGCCGCCCCCGTAGTCGTCGGCTTTGCGAACTGTCGCGTCAACCGTACTTGGGTCAAGGCGACCTTAGCTCAGCTTGTTAAATTACTGCAATTTATCTCATTGGCTTTTTTAGAATCGCGATTATACCAGATAAGGTTAAAAATAATCATTGTTACCTAGACATTGACGATTCAGCGTGAAACAATATTAACATTGGATCATTATCAAACAATAAAATCGACCCAACACCACGCCGCCGTGCCGGGCTCGCGTGACTCACATGATTTAATTGATCATGCACACCTAATCCTGATTGCTGAATGCTGCATATTTCTACGCGGAAGACAACTTAATCGAAAACATTAAAACCAACATCTTAATCATAGAACGTTATATATTTATTGCTTAATTGATTATGTTTTGTTGCCTAAAAGGTTTTTGACGTACCTGTATCTATATGTATGTATGTAATTATGATTGACGCCTTTTTTGGAGTCAAAAATTTTTAAATCGATCCATTATCAGCCGGTAATTATAAACCAATAGGTATTTATGTACTTTATGAGTCATTATAACAAAGGTACAAGAGCGATATATAATGTAGATAAGTACATACATAATACACCGATCAGACGGAAACTTAACCTAATCTAGATACAAGAATCGAGTCAATAAATTGTTTACCGGTATCAGATAAATTATAATTGGTGGGGGTCGGAAATGGAGCTGAGGCCCGCTGGCTCGTGACCGGAAAGTCTGGTCTCGCCTTGGCTCTATGGCTGAACTCTCCGCCGCGCTTCTGCTCACAGGGTGTCCGATTAATCTATTATTTACATACAATTACAGGGGATGCTATATACCTACCTCGAGTTTACAGTAATTTTGATATGCAACATCTTGCCTCTCGCTTTCCTGCAATTTGTGGGAGTTTCTAAAACGTTTCTGAAGTCATGAAATCTAAGGTAACATGGCCATGCCGCCTAATATGAGTCCGAAGGAAAAGATGACCTACTATCCGAAGGCCCGGCCCGTAAATATACGACCTGATAATTCATTAAATAAATATTTTGCCACATGTTACACATTATATGCGTCTATTGCAAGGCTTGCTCGTTTTTTTTCTTTTACTTTATATCTAGTTACCTTAATTTTTTGCTTACTTCCGCGGAAATGCGTTCTGAAATACACGTACTACGTAGGCGTAGAGTAACCGAAAGACCCGTCTATAACAAACTTTTAAGGTCACAGAGGACTGGAAATAAGCCTTATGTACTCCTTACTGTATACAATCCAAAACTGTCACATTTTTTGTACTTTTGACACGTGACTATGAAAAACAAAATTCTATTCGATCGAATTTTTTACGATTTACGACGTTGCAAAGGGCATTTATTTTCTCAACGAATCTGCTGATACGTGATCGGTAGTGTGCTTGTGTTAGGAGTAAAATGGGAAGCGTTGAGGCACAGGTTGAGGTACGTGCTTTGCGCATGCGTGGGCTCCCAAAGTAGGTATAGGTGCGTTTGATGGGTCTACATAAATTAAATATTATTCTTATAAGTAGATGTCTTTAATGGATGACTGATGAAGATGAATTTGGAACCTGTAGGACAGCTCACAGAGTGGTCCAAAGGAGCTTTTCCGCTACTGATTTCACTTAAATCTCCATCAGCTTTCTCCCTTTTTGACGTTCAACTTTAAAGGTTAAATGTTTTAACTAGACCTTTACGGAAGTAAACGAAAGGGACTTAAATGAAGAGACTTAAATCTGTTTCCGTTTAACGACAAGGCTAAAGCTCCATAACTATACAGCCTAATTTAACAAACCAAGAAACAAACCGTGAGGCGAAGCCCGGAGCCATAGTAAATTTTATTATGCCGGAGCGTCCCTCCTGTAAGGTCAGAGACGTCAAAACTAGACGTTTCACGTCAAACCAACGGTTCACCCTTTTTTTAATTTTTTACTTTTTTATCCACATAAATTATTTTATTTTCTTCACTAAACCTTCCTTCCTTATACGATCCTAATAGAAGTTTGTTTTGCTGATTTTTATAAAGAGAAAAATTTCGGGTTTCATTCCACTGCAAATATGCGTTGTCGGGCTATGCAACTGATTCTGGACTGTATAGGTATATTATATTAAAAAAAACTTTATGGCCAGGCCAAATAACAACAAACATGATTTAATTGGTTTCTCATTATTCATTTCATTAGGCAATTAACTGTAATATTTATTACTTTACAAAGTGTAACATCCTGTATATTTAGTGTACCGGCCATCGATCCTGTAGTGGCAGTGAGACGCCTGTCTTATTTAGTAATCGCGACTTCCGTAGAAGATAATGTTTTAAACAAATTGTTTGATTATTTCATTACTCTTGATTTTACCTTCCTACGACTGATCCCTCGTATTGACGAATTATTAATATTGATTACAACTTTATTTTGGAATTAGAGTTGCAGCCCCGTCGCGCCCTCCGAGTGCGACGCTGCGTTGGCACAAGTAAAACGAAGACCTGGAGGGTAGGTCTCATAAAATGAAAATAGGAATTACCACTAGCAACCCTCATGAATTTTAATTGCTTGTAACTAAACTACATATATACATTGGGCGGTTTTTTCATATGTGTGTTAGCGTCACACAAACAGGGTTCCGCACCAAAACTTTAACCACAGTATATATATTAGTACTAACGTACAGTATGGACACTCCCTGCCCCTCTCTAAATTCGACCTCACCCCCCCGTCACTCAGATTGGGTGTAGATTGGGTACCAAACGTAAAGGACGAGCTACGCAAGCACTTTTATTCACTATATTCACAAACATTGTAAATGGTAACTGCGACGTGGACGTATGAATTAACACTGAAAACTGCTATTGGTGATCAAATTGACTTCACCTTTTTTTGCAATAAGCTGTAGCGATTTTCGCCGTCAGAGAAGTGGAGGACCTTTTTTTAATAAGCGGCTGCGATTTTCGACGTCATAGAAGTAGATGACCTTTTTTTAATAAGCGGTAGCGATTTGTCGGTTAAGGAAAAAGTGTTTAAAGATGTACAAAATAATAGCAGGTTTCATTGTGAATTCGTACGTCCACATCGCAGTTACCATTTATAATTTTTTAGTCTCATAATGTGTATGGTGTATTCGGAAAGTGGTGTTTTTTTTTTCGAACGGTGTTTGTTTACAACGAAAAGTATGAAAAAAAAAAAGAGTTTAGTATTCACACAGCATTCAGTAAATAACTAACAAACATTTTGTGACCAATACCGCCGGTGTGATTCAACCCTACCTGCATTCTTGCCTATAGATACGTCAGTTATAATTATGTATATCATTTCTCGCTCGTTTGTATGGAGTGTCCGGGGTGTGCTTTAACTATCAACAGAATAAGACCTCTCACTACCTACTTTTCTCTGGGTAAATAGGGGTCTACTTATTCTGGAATATAGAAATTTCATTTTTTCTGTGGGAACGGAAGGTCTTTAGATTTTCTCATAAATTTTTCTGTAGGCTATGGATTCAATCTCATATACTGTGATTTTTCCAAGATTCCAGGCCCAGCAGTTTCGGAGATGAGGGAGAAATTATAAAAAATCAATATTTAAGATTTTCAAAACAAGGCTTTTCTTTTGATGTCACAAAATATATTTTAATAAACTAAAAAAAAAACTCATTTACTACCGAAAAGTGGCCCCATGTTTAAAATTCATTTATTGACGTTACACGTCCGTCTTTGGGTCACCGACTTACGAGTACATAATGTGTACCAAAGTCAATCGGTCCAGTAGTATCCGAGCAAATTGCCTGTGACAGACGGACGGACAGACAGACACACGAGTGATCCTGTAAGGATTTCGTTATTACCGTTTGAGGTACGGAACACTAAAAAAAAGGTAAAACACAAAATGAAGATGAAAAGAATACAAAAACAGCCTGAGAATCACACAATTTTTAAAAAATCATAACAAAAGCAAATTAAAAAGAAAATAATTACAATAGATTAAAAACAAAACAAAAAGTATAACTTCGTCACAGGGTCCGTCCAGGTGGTACGAATATATATTGAGTACGAAATGGTGAACAATAATTGCATACCTATACATGAATATACAATACATTAACGTTCCTATGATTACAAATATGGCTTTAAACTATAGTGCGTTTCAATCGTACTTACTCAAGTAATATCGAGTCATCATCATATCAACCGAACGTCCACTGCTGGACAGATGCCTCACCCAAGGATTTCCACGACGACCGGTCCTGCGCTGCCCGCATCCAGCGGCTTCCCGCGACCTTCACCAGGTTATCGGTCCACCGGGTGGGAGGCCTGCCTACGCTACGTTTCCGGTGCGCGGTCGCCACTCGAGAACTTTACTGTTATACGAGCTATATGCCCCGCCCACTGCCACTTAAGTTTTGCAATTCTGTGAGCTATGTCGGTTACTTTGGTTCTCCTACGGATCTCCTCGTTTCTGATTCGATCACGCAGAGAAACTCTGAGCATAGCACGCTCCATTTACGAGTACTTCATTGAAACTTCGCATTACATCGCTTTACCGAGATAACGTGCGACGTTTCCGTGTTTTTTATGACTAATTATTAGATTAATTAGTACTTTTTTGATGTAGGTACTTTTTATAGTTTTTTTACAGGTGTATGCTTTGTGCTCGACGCGCCCTCCGACTCACGACGTTACTGACACAAATAAAATAAAAGATTGAAAATTGAAAATCTCCTCCTATTTGTAGTCGGTTAAAAAATAAAAACTTGGAGGCTAGGGGAGCAGCGCTTATGAAATGACAATAAGAGCTACCTACCATCAGCAACTAAGTATATTAAATTTTAATTGTTTGTAAACTATGCAAAACAAAAGCAAAAAAGGTTAAACTCAAGATGAAGATGAAAAATCAGAAGAAAGGAACACAAAGGCAGCCGAAAAGTAAAAAAAAATTAAACATCATTTCCAGATTTAAAACATACCAAAAAGTGTGACTTCGTCACAGTGCTATGATCGGAATTTCCCTGCGTGATCGAATCAGAAATGAGAATATCCGTAGGAGAACCAAAATAACCGACATAGCTCTCAGTATCGCTAAACTTAAGTGACAGTGGGTGGGGCATATAGCTCGTATAACAGTTAAGTTCTCGAGTAGCGACCGCGCACCGGAAAACGTAGCGTTGGCAGGCCTTCCACTCGGTGGACCGATGGCTTGGTGAAAGTCGCGGGAAGCCGCTGCGCTGGATGCTAGCATCCCAGGAACGGTTGTCGTGGAAATCATTGGGTGCGGCTTTTGTCCAGCAGTGGATGTCCTTCGGCTGATATGATGATGATAATAATATCAGAAGGAGGGTAATGTTTTTCGAGATTATGTATATAACCGTCGGTGGCTCAACCGGTAACGACTCGGTCCTCCTAACCAGAGGAGCCGGGTTAAAATCCGGACTTCCAATGTACCAATAAGTTTTTCGAAACTTACATACATATTTCTCACCGATTGCTATGACGGTGAAGGAAAACTTCATGAGGAAACCTGCACACACCTGCGAAGAAACTCGAACGTTGTGTGTGAAGTCGACCAAACCGCACTGGGCCCGCGTAGTCGACTAAGGCCCGATCGCCCAAATTCTGGGTAGGCTAGAGCCCCTCGGTGGGGACGTGTATTAGCTGATATGATGATATATATTTCTTTGGCACGTTCTGAAGCCTAAAGAAGGATTTTTGAGTGCGAGGTATTATGTTGTTAGATTCGTCTTGAATTTGATCAATCAAGAGACATCTACTATTGTTATGCATTTTGTGAAATAATCGATAAACAATACAGTGAAAGGATATACTATATTACATTTCTTATATTCAGTAGTGTAGGGATTTGCCGGGTTTCATTTCTGTAAACTCTACGCGCACAAAATCGAGGGTAACGTCTAGATACGAGTACCTACTTCATTTAAACTCTAAAACCGTACCTATATCAAAGAATACCCAACATATTTTAATTGAGAGTTCTGAATATGGGTGATTACAAGTTTCCAAGTCAAACAGCTTAGTAATGCCTGAGGAGAATACCATTTTAACGATTTTGGCGGCCTATATTTGTACACCTAATAACCAATGTCTTATAAAACACTAATTCATTAAGCAACTAGTTTAAAGATAGGTGATTAGATGAGGAAATAGAAATGAAAAATGTTAATCCCCATTTCACATGTATAGGTACTTCAAAAATTTAAACTTTGAAGTAGCTAAGGTACCCTTCTTTGAGCGCGGTCTGTGAGATATTACTTGGAAACTATTTATTTTTTTGTTATACATAGTAAATTATGAATACATGATTGTCAACTGTTTCTTACATTTCCGCAGACGGATTTTAGTTCTTTAAGTTTTGTTGTTACCAGATAACCTTGGTAAGCAATTAAATAAATTACTGTTAATACCTTTTATTCCTGGTTTTAAATTGTCTGAGTGCTTCAAATAACAAGCCAAATAAACAATAACCAACGTATGTTCAAACCAAGCTCGATATTCTTTGTTGAAATTTTGTTGTAGGCTTAGAAAGAACAAAAATTAAACCTCACAATGAGTCATTCTGAAATCTACCTTAATGTATAATTCATCAATTTGATTTACTTACCTATTGAAAGTTTGTGTTAACAATACTATTAAATAAACCAACATGCCTTGATTTGATAATAAAACTATCAGTAAGCATACAGCTCAATAATCAAATTAAGTTAGAATATTATTATTGTTACAACCGAAAATATACGACACTCTAACTTCTAACACAAACATATAATAAGTAAATCAAATTAGCATTAATAAAATTGTTTATTTGTTGAACGTAAGATTTGGGTTTCAGAACAAAATAAATCATGCGTTATTTCATACAAAAATTTATCACAATAATGTCATATATCTAGATTGTTTGACCTCACAGCTGACAACTATGTAATAGTAGATGAAAATAACGTATGGGTTGGCCACATACGTAAGATAATCCGTCATTCAGTATACAGTAGTGAGTGAGTAGCGCCAACTAGAGCGCTCCAAGCTCAGTAAATAGGAAGTACCAATAATATTTTCCAAGAGGCTCGTTTCCTGGTCTGGTCACGTACGCCACAGCTCCACAATGAGGCAGTATTGACATAGTTTCTTTAATAATCTTGAGAATGATACAGTTACGTAATAATAATGGCTTTGAACTCACTTAGTAGGTAATGAGGAGTTCTTTGTTTCGTTGCAAAAAATATTAACTTGATGTTTCCTCTTATTTACATCATAGAGTAATTTTTTATTTCGCTAATTACCTAATTCTAACGCTGGTCAATGCGTTCAACAACCTGTTAAAATTGATTTGTTCGATTAGACTGTTTATTTCGCTGTTCAATTAATGATTATTTGAAGTAAAGGTACGTTAATTAGAACTAAATAAATACAGGTGTAACATAATTTATGTAGGACCCGTTATTACTGAACAACTTGCCCCAAAGAACCCATAGTCGAGTCTTCAAAAAAAATTGGAACCTCCATACAAAAATGCACAAAATTTGTCGATCAGCTCATCAATTTGTATGAAGAGTATATTTTGTTAGCGATTTCAATAAGTCATAGAACAAAAAGTTGTTCAGTATGATGAGAAGAAGCCTCAGTTAACGGGACCTACACCAATTTTGTTACACCCTGTATATACTTTGTAGAAGGTTTACTTGAAATATGAAATTTTTTAATTTATGTTATACTGTGTATTGATGTTATATGTTGGTGAAGGTAAACGTCGTAAGGAAACCTGCACACGCCTGCGAAGAAACTCGCAGGTGGTGTGTGAAGTCCACCAACCCGCACTGGGCCCGCGTGGTTGACTAAGGCCCGATCGCCCTAGTTCAGGGTAGGCTCGAGCCCCTCGGTGGGGACTTATATGAGCTACTATGATGACTGCGAGCCTTGGGTATACAGCTGTAAAATAATCTACAAATAGGATTAACAAATAGTTCCTAAATATCCAAAAAAACACCCCTCCGTCATCGGGCCATAAACTAGCTAAGATTATCTGCACAGTACTATGGGAACCTAAGACTAGATACCTATACATTCATCATATCAGTCGAAAGACGTCCACTGCTGGACAAAGGCCTCCCCCAAGGATTTCCACGACTACCGGTCCTGCGCTGCCCGCATCCAGCGACTCGCCGCGACCTTCACCAGGTCGTCGATCCACCGAGTGGGAGGCCTACCTACACTACGTCTTTCGGTGCGCGGTCGCCGCCCGATAACACATACGCCACCTACATGAATGTGAAAAATAAATAAAACCTGACTGCAAAATATCAACAGATAAACAATAAAAAGACCGAAACGAGATTGATATAACTACTAAAACCTAGTAAACTCTAAACTGGTTAAACAGACTAAATGAGCTGAAAGTACCTAAATATATAATTTACAGTATGAGGCTTAAGGTGAAGGAAAACATCGTGAGGAAACCTGCACACACCTGCGAAGAAATTCGAAGGTTGTGTGTGAAATCGACCAACCCGCACTGGGCCCGCGTGGTCGACTAAGGCCCAATCGCCCTAATGCAGGGTAGGCTCGAGCCCCTCGGTGGGGACGTTTATATGAGCTGATGTGAGATATTTTACAGATCTTGGAAAAAAAACCGGCCATGTACGGGTCAGACTCGCACATGAAGGATTTATTTTTTTCTCATCATTATTTTATTTTTTATTATTTGTTGTTACAGTGGCAATTGAAATACACATTGTGTAAAAATTTCAACTGTCTACCGATTATAGTTATTTAAATACAGCTCGCTGATAGACATACGGACGGACAGATGGCGGAGGCTTAGTAATAAAGTTCCGTTGGCACCACGAAACCCTAAAAATTACAGTCAGCTAGAAAATGGGCAAATTAAACTTTCAATATGGACGTTACTATATTGTCACAGTTCTATGGGCGTGCGTTCTCACGGACCGATATATTTAAAGGTAAAATTGATAAGAAAATACTACTCGATTTGTTAGGTTATTTATTACTTTTATTATTTTCAAGGTATACAGCTACACTGTATATACTTTCTCGCGAAACCTTCACCGTCACGCGTGGTCAAATAAATATATACAAATCAACAATAAAAATTACGATAATTAGTAGCAAAGAATAAACGTATGTACGTACGGGTATATCAGACTTAATAAAAATAATTTTCGAAAAACCTAAAAACTTTTAGGTACAAGCTTTTATATCATATCCATGCAAAATTTCAGCTCAAACGAAAACCGGGAAGTTTGTCAAATATAACTTGCAACATTTCACCCGAACAAACATACTTAACGGGTGTCCCGTGGCAGATTTAGGATTTCATAATTGAATTAAAATATGTTGTCATTTTAGAATATAAATGTATTTGTTATAAAAAGAAAGGCGAAACATGCGGATTTATATTTTTTAAAGATCACTCCGTCCAAATGTTTTCTATAGCGGCGCATACACTCGTGGAATCTTTCGAGAGTATTCTGAGCGACGCGCTGCAGTACTGACCGAGGAATAGCGTTCACTTCTCGCACGATATTTTCTTTTAATACCGATAGATCCGTCGGGTTGCTGTCGTACACCTTTCCCTTTAGATACCCCCATAGAAAAAAAGTCTAAAGGGGTAAGATCTGGCGATCTGGGTGGCCATGCGATGTCCCCAAATCGGCTAAAAATTTTGCGGGGAATTCTTCGCAGAGAAGGCTCATGGTGGCTCTTGCTGTGTGACGCGTGGCGCCATCCTGCTGAAACCACGTGTGAGAGCTGTTCGATGGATGTTCTCTAAGTCTCGGAATGAAATATTCGTTAATCATGCGGCGGTAGGCATCACCATCAACAGTTACGGTTACTCCACGAGAATTTTCAAAGAAAAACGGTCCAATTATTCCATTGGGAGACAGAGCTATGCAAGGTTTTTTGGTGTTTTAATCGTGAGTTTTGTCCTCTCGGCGCCCAATAGCGGCAGTTTTGTTTATTGACAAAACCATTCAAGTGAAAATGAGCTTCATCACTGAACCAAATTGTGTTAACAGTTCGGAATCGTCCTTGCGCTCTCGGTAGTCATGAGATTTAAGTACCTGTACCATTTGGACCTTGAAAGGGTGTCATTTAATGTACAAGCTTAATATACGGTGTACCGTGGTTTTTGGAATCCCCAAACTTGACGCTCTCTTGCACACGGACTGGTGGGGATTTTCTCGCAAGGTGCTTTTAACACGTTCAATGTTTTGGTCAGTCCTTAAAGTTCGGCTGGGGCCTGGGCGTGGCTTTTTAACTGTTGAACCTGTTGCTCGGAACTTCTGGACCCACGTACTAATCAAAGTTTCACTCGGTGCTTCACTTAAGCTACGAATAATGTATTGAGAACAAAATCTTCGTCGAGCAACAATGCAGGAATCGCTACCATTAAAATACGCTTGCTTCAACTGCAAAAGCGCTATGCGCGCTAGTCCACTGCGACATCGTGACTGACCAATCCGCTCGAATGCCGCGCTAAACTGTAACCCCACCCTGGTCCCCCGCGCAACCGTTGGAAAAATATTCGAATTTCAAATACTAAATCTGCCACGGGATACCGTACATACATTGCAAGTTAAATAAAAGCTTGTAAAATTACAAATAATTTGGATTTGTTTGTGAGATACCTTATTCAGTTTTTTCTTGGTACTATATGCTTTATTAAGTAATAATTATTCAAAAAGTTTCGTTATAACGGTTAGAGCCATGTTCAAGAGAAAAAGTGTTTTTTTAATTTATTTATAGTTTATTGTAAACAGCATTCATAAATAATTTAAAGTATTGTGGCAACCCTAATAAATCAAGATAGGATAAATTTGCAAACAAAAGTTTGGAGATAAAAAAAAATGTTAAAAATCCGCACATACACAATTACATACATTTTTTGATTTTTAGTCTCGATTAGTGTAAAACAATCCATGTCATGATCTTGGTTTTCTTGCTAATGATCTTGGACACTAGCATTTTGTAGAGAGCCGCCGAGGATCTTAGGGCGTTTTCTGGATGCGGATGTTGATTTCCTCTTCTCTGCGGTTGGTGATACGGCCAATCTAATACGGATGCAAATCTTGGACAGTAAAACTGAATGGAGGAGAACACGCTCTTAGTGGCACAAAGGAAGATTTTTCTGAAGATTTTGGGACCTACTAGGAGGAATGACGGTAGCTGGAGAGTGCGGAAGAAACAGGAGCTGGAAGACTTGTCGCTGAGCCCATCATAATTGGCGAGACTAAATCGGCCCGACTTCGCTGGCTTGGCCACGTACAGAGGATAGAGGAGGATCGCGCTGTAAAGAGAGCGTATACACGGGACGACCGAAGGGAAAACGCTGGAACAATGAAATAAACAAGGTACTAAGCGCCCTCCATAGACCCGATTGGCGTGAGAAGGAGTAGAATAGGGATTAGTGGCGACTTTTGGTGTCTGAGGCCAAAGATCCTCTTTGGGTCGCTGAGCCAGTGAAGTAAGTAAGTAAAGTACTCGATCTCCATCAAGATGTCCACTTCGTTTTTTTTTCGCCATCACAATACCTTCTTCTCTTTTTCATCGCTCGATAGTATTAATCTTTAACAAAACTTCTTTTAAATCTGAGGTGTATCAAATATTAAAAAAATAAAAAAACTTTTGCATTCAACACAAAAATTCTGACTATGGTTTACTGTCAGAAGTTTTTTAAACCTCATAAGGCATCTGACACGCCTTAAGGAATATATATCATTTAGTGATATCAACCGGAACCAACGTGAAAAATGCCACTATGAGTCAAACCCATCTAGGTAATGACTGTGCTTCAGGTCAGTTAACGTGCGTGATCGACCCAACCACGCAAACGCATTGTTTTTTGTAAGCAGCAGTGGGTACCTACATACCTTGTTGACGTTATGTACGTTTCAAATGAGTAATTTACCTGGTCCAGTCTTCGACCAAATATAATGGACGGGTCATATCCATACATTAATCTCATAAAAAAAAAACAAATTCAACTACACGCAATCGAAAACTCACACCCTATAGTCTACCGAGTCTCGGTCAAATATAAACAATGACAGAGATAGAGAGACATATATTGGAAATGTAGCACGAATGAGATAAAAAAATTCACTAATAATTTCGACTTTCAACCCATTCGGGAATACTGATCGACTAAGGCGAAATGAGCGAATGCGCTCATTCTGTAGGAATCAAAACCGCTGTTCGCGTAGGCCGGTCCATAGTTGTTATATTGGTCGAAGGGTCCAGTTGCAATCGCTATGGCGGCCGAAGGTGAAGAACCCAGCCGTTACCCTTAAGTGGTGAACGCTGCGGTCAGCGCTGCGATAGGAAATTTTCCAATACCTGAGTAAAGCTGGTTATACCAAGACAACAAGATGACGAAGATTCTCGTTAGTGTACAAAAACAAAATGAAAATTGTACATTGTTCACCAAGGGAAGAAAGAGGCCCGAGGCGTAGCGTAGCCGAGATTCTCTGTACATACAAGCTGGAAATCGTTTTACCCCGAGTGATCTGTATATCGAACGAGAAAAATAGTATAATATGCAACCAGTGAATAAACGACGGATTTAAAGCCATTGAACTATTGTTTTGTAGTTCAATATTTAAAGCGAGGGCCATATTATGAATCACGAGCAAGTGAAAGATGCTAACGACTAAATCACGCTATAACAACAAATAATAATAAAAAAACCTAACCACTAACTGGAGTGTCGACAACCAAGTGAAAACCAACCACCTTAAAGTCTTGAAACTTGTACACCAATTGTTTTCTTTAATTTTTCCATAATCGTATCCCATCGAATCGTATTGTGTCTTTCGTATCGTATCGTAACGTATAGTATCGTGTCGTATGTATCTTATCATATCATATCCTATCCTATCGTATGTTATCGTATCTTTTCGCATTGCATCGCATAGCATCGCATCGTGGCGCGTCGCGTCGCATTGCATCGTATCGTATCGTATCGTTTTATATAGGTAAGAAAAGTTTTAAAAGTTTTGGTAACAGGTAACAGGTAACGGTAAGGTGTTTCGAGTTCAATGGTTTTTTCCCATTATACGTTTTGTTCCTGGTGCCCAACGCGTCTAAAGAAGTTTTCACTTCTATAAAATTTAAAATAAAAGGGTCCCCTATATTAGAAACGTGATTTTATTTTTTTTGTACGATGGTACGGAACCCTTCGTGTTTGTGTCCTACTCAATTTCCCAAACAATTTATATAAGATCTTTCTTATACTTTATTTATTTTAACGATTTTTTATTAAATTATTTTAATAAAACATCGTTTAAAGATTTACAAAGACTCACAATTGGCGAAAAAATCGTGCAACATACATACAAAAAACACGCAGCGGAATTCGACTTACTTGCGAATCTCCTACTCCTTTTTTGAAATCGGTTAACAATACAATTTTTGTAATTATGCAATCAATTACTGACAGGAGTAAGCCAGTCCAAACGAACAACACCCAATCACGAGTGTAACGCGAGAGTCACCCATCGCTCGGGCTAACTGTAAAACCTTTATCATATCAGCCAAAAGCCGTCCACTGCTGGACAAAGGTCTCCCTCAAGGGTTTCCACGACGACCGTTCCTGCGCTGCCCGAATCCAGCGGCTTCCCGCGATCTTCACCAGGTCGTCGGCCCACCGCGTGGGAGGCCTTCCTACGCTACATTTTCCGGTGCCCGGTCGCCACTGAACTTTAATTCCCCAACGGCCATCTGTTCTTCTACGACCTATGTGCCCTAAAAAGAAAAAAAATCATCGTAATAAATAAAAAGCCGAACACATTTTTTAAATATTTTACGCTTAACAACAATTCCAAGAAGTTTTAACAATAACGGTTAGTGTTGACAAATTCTAACAAAAAACATAAGCTGCTATATTCTTTGTAGCCGCGAAAGACGTAAAACCACGATACGGTTACAGAGGCTTATAAATTATCGTCAACTTTACTTGTAAAATCTTAATATTGTATGGTCACGGAATATAATTGTATAATAGATTCACGAAACATTTGGCCGGGTTATAAGTAACTACCTACATTTCCGAGATATACGTTCGTGTCATCAGTCGTATGCATATGACTGTGACTGATGACTCGAATAACACGTCCGTCTTACTAATTTCATAATCCGGAAAAATTGAAGAGACTTGAATGTGCTCAACATTTAAATTCAATGACTCTACCTCGCTACCTATCTGGGGGCACGGCAGTGCCCCCGCCAAGTCGAGAAAAAGAAGCGGCACGGCCGTACCATCCTTTTCTCGAAGCAGTTCAGGCCATTTTCGACCCCCCCACAACTTCGTTGTAGATAAACCTAGAAGCCTGAATTTTCTGTACCCAAGCAGGCATCATATAAGCACGGTATATTCCAAATTTCATTCAATTTGAACCAGTACTTTAAGAATTATAACTAGTCAAAGTTTCCTATCCTAATTTGTCACTCACTGACTGACAGATCATCAAAATTCCAAGGCACTTCTAGCCGACTAGAAGATTCAAATTTAGAATACAATTAGTCTTTAGTGAATAAACTATATAAAATATAAAATATATAGGATTACAAAGTTATTTATGCAGTCGCAGGTCCGAACTCCTTGATTTGCTAGTTTTTAAGGCGCAGTTCATGAATCAATGTAGTTTTCTACAAAAATAAGTGAAATCCCACCAAAAACATTCTGTAAAAACTAACCAAGTCTCGATTGGGCTGCTTATTTTTCTATAAAAAGTAATGAAATCTCTAAGCAAAGCCAAGCCTAGTCTAGGGTTCTTTACTGCGATTTCTTTATTATTATGGTTAGATTCTATGTGACTTGGCCGTTGACTTGGATGTCTCAAGGAGTTAATATGCATAAAGAATGTTCAACGGCAGGTCACATAAAATCTAACCATAGTAAAGAACCCTAGACTAGGCTTGGCTTTGCTTAGAGAAAAACAAGCAGCTCAATCGAGACTTGGCTAGTTTTTACAGGATGTTTTTGGTGGGATATGTTCTTCCCGTCCCGCCCTGCGTATCAAACTAGTTTTCAACGGACTTCAAAAAAAGAATAGGCACGGAATAGGGCTCGGACTGCTAGTCATTTGAGTTACTTTTAATGATCTGCCAAAAACGAAATTTTGTTCTAAAAATGTTTGAAATACCCACAAGTGACGTCATAGATTTTAAGCGTCATTGACGAACTTATTGTTTGAATTTGATCAATTAAAAATTGAAGACGTGATGGAAAAACAAAACAAGTAAGGTTTTTGAAACTTCAAGAGGAGAGCAATTAAGGAAATCATATTTCAGATTTTATTTTTGATGCAGTCCGATCCCTCAACTGTATGTTTTTTTGTGTGTTACGCTATTTCTTCGCCAACTGTACACCGATTTTAATGATTTTATTTTAATTGATAGGTGATGCCGCCATATAAATTTCATCAAATAAATTAACAATTAACCAAAATAATAAATTAAGCAAACTTGTACCTGTAGAAGTCTAAGGTTTTAGCGTGATTAATTTTTAAGTTAATTATTAGTATAAGAATTCTGCTTCTTCTAAATTTGTTGTTTCCCCTATCTGCTGTTCCTGTACGACCTGTAGCTCCATCGGCGGCGTCCTGTAGCGCTCCCAGCGTCCACCATCATCAGTTCTTGTCCAGCTGTGTAGCAGAAATGAGGAGAAAGAGTGAAGCAGATCACTTATTCTCCTCATTTCTGCTACGCCTTGCCTGGTCCAGAACTTCGAGGATACCAGGATGGAACGCAGCGCGACATTGCCTCTTATGATTTCTTCATTAGAAACGAGCTACCCAAGGAAATGCAGTTATGTTCTTACAAGAAGGTTACCTGAAAAAAATCGCCTGACGTGATAAGACTGCCATTGCATATTATTGTTTTGTTTTATTATTATAAAGTTACTAGTTTTTGCCTGCGATTCTGCACGCGTGGATATAATTTGAAATAAGAGAGTGGACTTAAGCTTTTCCTAGATCCCTCATTTGACATTTGACGTGATACTCACTTGCAAAAATAAGTTATTTCCAGATTGTTCTGGAACTATGCATTTCTCTATCATAAAAAGTGTCCTATGTTATCCTACTCGTACTACGCTTTTTAATTTAGCGTTGTGCTTAATTTCAGCGAAATCGGTTTAGGAGATTTAGGAGTTTAGAAGAGTAACTAACAGATACACTCATATATTAATGAGCAGCATTGTAAATTTTAAAGCTCGCCTTTTAAAAATCAAGTTATTAGTTATTTTCAACAACAGACTTATACTCGTCAACTGCGTCACGCTGTAACGTACAATAGACAACCAATTAAACAAGATACGTCACATACTAGATGACGTATTACTATACGTCAGTGCGAATTTGATGACATATATACGTCATTTGTACATATTATGCACACAGGCACATACGTGTTTTTTGTATAAAAAAAACGTGTTTCCATCGTTTACAGAATCAGAAAACGTCACTAATTCTAGGTAACTGATTGGGTTTTTGGGTTTTTGCAGAAATCTAAATCTATTTATTAGGATGAGCGGTGTGTGTAGACAGATAATATATCCATAGATCAGCTAATTCACTGCATTATTATAACAAATTGTGTCATCATCATCAGCCGAAAGACATCCACCGCTGAACAAAGGCCTCCCCAAAGGATTTCCAATACCTAGTACTTATTAGAAAATGCACTCATTTATTTTTGGAAACTGAAGTTGTCGATATTATGCAGTCAGTTGTTATATTATTATTATTTCAATATTTTTTTAGCGCTTGGATATAATATTAGTTCATAAATTCATTACAAATGACACCTAAAATACTTAAAATAACCTAAAATACCTTAAATCACACCTAAAATACCTAAAATCACACCTAAAATAACTAACAAAAAACACCTAAAATAACCCGTCCCTGTTCATCCCCGGTGCAAGGGTGCCCATAACACTGGCTGCATTTCCGCGCTGAATGGCTATGGACAGCGTCTGCACCAGGAACGATCCGGAGCGGGAGTCAAAGCCTCTCTGAACTAGGCGACGACGTACAACTTTTGCTGTAGAGTAGAATCCGTCAACTGGGGCTTTTACTAAAACCTTCCTTCGATTAGCAAAAAATATGTAAATCCAAACGATTTTTTTTTTTTACTAAGGCCTGATCGCCCTAATTCAGGGTAGGCTCGAGCCCCTCGGTGGGGACGTATATGAGCTGATTTGATGATGATGATGATGATGGAACGTCTTTCATTAATTGGCTTTTAATACAGGGGGTAAAAAAATATTTTAGTGGTTTTTAGGGTTCCATACACCCAACGGGTGACAAACGACGGGGTCCTATTACTAAGCCTCCGCTGTCTGTCCGTCTGTCCGTTCTTCTGACAACGGGCTGTATTTTATGAATCGTAATAGACAGTTGAAGTTTTTACATAATGTGTATTTCTATTGACCGCTGTAACAATAACTACTAAAAATTTGAAAAAATGAACAAATAAGAAAAAAAAAACGTATTCATTATAGGTATTTAGAAGTACATTTGATTTAGCTGTTATCTAAAAACGATAAAACATACAAGAGTGAAACTAAGTGTGATTATAGTTCTAATTACTCTAGTAAAACAACAGATAATAAAAATTGGCTAAGTGTTAGTCGTACTCGCGCTAAGGAGTCCGAACTAAATGACAAAAAAAATTCATACGTTTGTCGCTCGCGTTGAAGTCTTTTGCTTGTAATGTGAAAAGATATCATGTGTGTGGGAAGCCGCTAGATGCGGGTAGCGCAGAACCGGTCGTCGTGGAAATCCTTGGGGGAGGCCAATGTCCAGCAGTGGACGTCCTTGGGCTGATATGATGATCATGTGTATGGAGAGGTATGACGGTACGAAACCTAGTGAATAAATAATAAATAATGAATAAATAAATAATTCGGACACTATGTTAAAGTACAAGGACGCTAGATTACTGTAACATGTACAATCTTTTGAATTTAACTTCGTAGTACCTGTACCGTTCGTAGTTTCTTTGGAACCAATTTTGGTGTCGAACGGAGCTCTAGTTATCTGATCTCTTGACTGATTTCATCTTAAGTGGTTCGTCTTACTAGTTCAAACTCTGAGTCGGATGCAAAATATATACTGAACTTGAACGAAATCGATCGGGTATTTCCTGAAAATATAAAATCGACAAACCTCAGTTCTAAAAGCCTTCGTGGCGTAATCGTTAATCCATTCGCTTCAAACCGGAGGTCGCAGGTTAGATTCCCGGTGTTTGTAAGACTCGGTTTTGTTGGTGGTTGGGCATTTTAAAAACCTGTCTGGCTAGCTACCTCCATCTTATATACTGTCTTGCCACCAAACATCAATGTTGATAGCACTAGGGTGTTCCATCTTTGGCAAGCCCGTTTCCATCTTTGGCATCATCGGCACTTACCATCAGGTGAAATGATGCCAAGGGCTTACTAATTATAATTGTGGATAAAAAAATTGGTGGAATTAAAAAAAAAGAAATTTGATCTCAGTATACGGAAACCACTCCGAAACTGTTCACCGCCGCCCTGGAAGATGTTTTTAAGCTCTTGGACTGTGGTGGACTCGGCATCAATATCAACGGCGAGTGTATAACCCACTTTCGATTCGCTGATAATATCTATGCCTGAGACTATGGACGACTTGGGCGAAATTCTCGATGGCCTCAGTAGAGCCTCTTAATAAGTAGTTCTTAGAATGAATATATGTTCATATGATCCTCTGAAGGTTGGAGGCCTTCACTCGAAGTTTTTGCCGAATATGTGTACCTGGGACAAACAGTTCAGTTAGGTAGGTTTTATCATTGAGAAAGAGTTTTTTTTTTTAATTTTTATTCACTATTGGTAAAATTATAATTTATTTTTTTTATTTTTTTATTATAATTATAATTATTATACACATATTCGGCAACAACTTCGAGTGTAAGGCCTCCAACCTTCAGAGGATCATATGAACATATATTCATTCTAAGAACTACTTATTAAGAGGCTCTACTGAGGCCATCGAGAATTTTGCCCAAGTCGTCCATAGTCTCAGGCATAGATATCAATAATCGTCAATCGAGCAGCGTTCCGGAAGCTTTTTTTTATTACTAAAAGTTTGAGTGCGTTTGACTACATCTAACCTGATGGTAAGTGACGATTTAGTCGAGGCTGGTACACGCAAACTCAAATAATGCCTATTCACTCTCGCCTTGGATATCTTCAAATTGTAGGAGTCGGGAAGCACAAACGCAGGCAAGGAGTTCTACTCCATCGTTGTCCGCATAATAAATGAGGAAGCGTTACGCTTCGTGCGTATAGGCTTAATATCAACAACATAGGAGTGGAACTTTTCCCTGCGTCTCGTTGACCGAAGGTGGAATGGAGCCGAATTTCCGAAATGAATCGATAGAATACCGAAAGACAGGCAACTTTACGACGATGCTTCAGGCTTTGGAGCTTGCTTATGACAAGGTCATCGTCGCCAATGAGTCTCCGGGCACGTCAGTTGATGGCGTCCAAGGTATTCGGCTGATAGCGGGCTGATCTATCCCATAGAACAGTACTTCATACAAGATTGGGCTTGTGCTTTATATAAAGAAAGAAGCTGTCCAGCTGTGAAGTACCGTCCAACCTTAGAGAGAATACCCGGCTTCATTGCAGTAACTTTTGCCTTGGATGTATCGACCGAAATTGAGATTAGGTGTTAATTCCACGCCAAGAAGCTCAATGTGGTCGGATATCTGAATGAATTTATTCCGGAAAGTGGGAGTCAAGTTGAAAGGACTCCTTTTAGCGGAGAAGAGACACGCCTGTGTCTTAGAGGCATTGAACCTTACGAGGTTAGAACCACCCCAATCAGTCACTGCCTAAAGCAATAAGTTAATGCGCTCTAACATATCCCCATTCCCAATATCTTCCCAAATACCGCAGTGTCTAAGACCAATTTCTTCGACCAGTTGGTGTTGCCAGTGATGACATACGGAACTAAGATATGGTCGCTTACTATGGGTCTCATAAGAAGGCTCAGGGTCACGCAAAGGGCAATGGAGCGTGCTATGCTTGGAGTTTCTCTGCGTGATCGAATCAGAAACGAGGAGGTCCGTAGGAGAACCACAGTAACAGACTTAGCTCTCAGAATTGCTAAACTTAAAAAGGCAGTGGACGGGGCACATAGCTCGTAGAACTGATGGCTGTTAGGGCAGTAAAGTTCTCGAGTGGCGACCGCGCACCGGAAAACGTAGCGTGGGCAGCCCTCCCACTCGGTGGACCGATAACCTAGTGAAGGTCGCGGGAAGCCGCTGGATGCGGGCAGCGCAGAAATCCTTGGGAGAGGCCTATGTCCAGCAGTGGACGTCCTTCGACTGATATGATGAAGGAAGCAACTAAGACCACGACGTTAAAATTTCCCACGACTGTAGTTCATATTAACTCATATACAAATTAAAAGTAGAATTATTTTTCAGACATTTTATATTATACCATAATAGGGCCTGAAATGCAGGAACTGTCAAAATTTCGAAACGTGAGATAGGAGTTCAAATTATATGGGGTATCAAATAGAAGGGCTCGAAAACTTTTTTATTTAACACTGCAGTTTTTAGTGCCGATAAAATATTCTAATAAAAACTATAACGTGAGTACGACTCACACCTGGCCAATTTTAATTATTTGTCACTTTACATAAGGATTTCTACTTACCACAGGAAGTTTCACGCTTATGTGTATTACCAATTTAACGATAGAGCAAAAACAAAACTCCTTTAAAATTACGTTGTGTGATGACACCCTTTACTTTTTACTTTTCTTTTTTTCGGTATTTGTTATTAACTAATCCTTCGTAATCACATATCCTCTGTAAAAAATTCAGCCGTCTAACTGTTACGGTTCAAAAAATACGACTTTTTAAAAGTCAGAAAAACGGACGACCGGACACGGTAGGCTTAGTACCCGTTATCTAATAAAAATCAGCTTACCAGTGTTGCTATTGCAGATGCATCATCATTACAGCTCATATACGTCCCCACCGAGGGGCTCGAGCCTACCCTGAATCAGGGCGACTAGGCCTTAGTCAACCACGCGGGCCCAGTGCGGGTTAAGTGCGTGCCCTAAATTATTATTATTATTTCAATATATAAAACTTAAGCAACTCTGCTCACTTCGCCCGAGGCGAAGTGGCAGGAGCAGCTCCAGCGAAAGCTCAGTCGGCTGGAGTTCAGTGCGACGGGGAGAGAAAGCGTCGAACTATCCGGGCATTATTAAGGAGGACGAGGTACGGAACCCTATGTGTGCGGTTCTGACTCCCACTTGGCCGTTTTTTTTATTATTATTATTACAGCTTAATTTTTTCCACTTAACACTACAAAACATGCAAATTATACAGGGTCTTAAAAAAGGTATGCACTTATTTTTAACTGGAGCTTGTACTCATGAAGCTGAACAACTTTCCATAAGAAACCTATGGTCAATTCGAAAAAAAAATTTTGGACTTCCCATGCAAATCGATCAGCTAGCGGTCAAACTTCGTATGTGAGTCCAAAAACTTTTTTGCGAATTGTCCGTGGGTTCCTTAGGGAAAGTTGTTAATTGCATGAGTACAAGCTCCAGTTAAAAATAAGTGCATACCTTTGTTAAGACCTTAAATTTATTAGGTAAAAGCCTCCTCCACTCCTTTCCACCTTTCCCTGGCTTTGATCGTATGCATCCAACTTTTTTCAGCTGTGTTTATTATGTCATCCGACCATATTTTCTTCTGTCTACCCACATTCCTTTTGCCTTTTGGTCCCTGCCATTCAGTTGTTTGGTAAGTCCATCTCTTATCTTTGTATCTTGACAGGTGCCCAGCCCAGTTCTACTTCTGTTTTTAACTAAAATTAAGTGCATCTGTTAATTTAGTTTTCATGCGGATGTCTGCGTTTCTCGTTTCTGTATTTTTCTCAGTTTCAGTATACTTCGTTCCATTGCATGTTGGCATGATGAAATTTTGTTCTTTACTTTTTCAGTGAAGACCTATGTCCGGCTGGCCTAAGTTAGACTTGGGAGAATGCAAGAATCCATTATAGTCTTTTTGCGTGCCCTAAATAAAGCAAATTAAATAAATTTTATGTGCAAAGTTTGTGTCACTCTGTGGAGGTCGCGTCGAGGTTCGAGACCTCGACAATTCTCTCACAAGTCATACAGTGGTACTTAATTTGGGTTTTATGTCCCTATTTGTACAAATGACTTAACTAGGTATCACGTCCTGTCCACCTTAAGACTGTTACGTGATATGTACGAACGGTAAAATATATGAATGGTGTTCACGTAAAAATACGGCGTTTGATGTTCAAAGAGATTCTTTTGGTGGGGCGAATCCTTTGAAACCTCAGGGGCCTTCTTGATTTTTGTTGCGGGTGGGAGTTATGTATGACATTATAATTTTTGTATGGAATTTAAAAGTTTTGCAACATATCGTATCGAATGAAAGGGTTTAATGAGCTAGTTATAAAAATATACTCAATATCAACATTTTCAAGACATTCAAAGTTTGGGCTCCTCCAGGTACCATAATTATGTTGTCTATAATTTTCAGATGATAACAGGTGAGATTTTTTCTTAATATACGCCAATTTTCTCGTAACGTACTAATTTCTAACGTCATGAAAGAAATATACCTTACTATGTGATATATGTTTCAACTTGTTACCTCCACGCGTTCCTAAGAAAAAGGGTCTTGACAGACAGACAGATAGCGAGGTGATCCTGTTTTCCTTAAAATAAAAATAAAATCATCATGGCATAATGGCTAAGGGTTCAAACGATTCACCTTGTCAACGGAATCTTTTTGGTCATTAAACGCCGTTCATATCATTTTTTGGGATGAACACCAGGGACAATGAACAAAGTCTACCTACTGTATTAAAACAAAAAAAAATAGCCAAGTGCAAGTCGGATCCCGCAGTCAAATTTAATTCATATTTTTAAAAATATTCTCACAGGATACTTGAAATAATATTTGTTGAGACTTACTATTAAGACCGTTTCCTACTAAGCAATTTCCAGTTTCTTCGTAAAACCATTTAGAAACGCCTGAGGGGACATTTTTAGGGTTCCGTACCCAAAGGGTAAAAACGGGACCCTATTACTAAGATTCGCTGTCCGTCCGTCTGTCACCAGCTGTATTTCATGAACCGTGATAGCTAGACAGTTTAAATTTTCACAGAAAATGTATTTCTGTTGCCGCTATAACAACAAATACTAAAAATTAGAAAATGTGAAAAAATAAGGTTTTTTTAACATAAAGAAACTAGCGCCATCTAGTATGATGGTACGGGACCCTATGTGTGCGGTTAGGAGTCTTAACTAATCAAAAAGAATACATATCAATACTCTTGTTGATGTCTTTCGGTTGAAATTACCAGGTGTCATTGTTATACTCGTGGGTAGAGGTGTGGTGGCCGCTTTTTCAAAATACCTATTTAACGATATACCACACGACAAGTGCACTCAAATGGAGCAAAGTGGACATATAAGTGCAAAAAGATCCATTAATGGATTTTAGTGGCCCTGACGACAATTTTTAAAACCTCTTTTACATGCAGCTCTAATTGAAACTTAAATTTTATTTTTTTAACCGTTTGAAAATATATATTTATGTATCTCATTTATTATTGTACCTAACTTTATGCGATTCCGTTCTAAAATGTAAAAGTTTTGACTGGCAGACGGAACGATCTTATAAGAATTCCTCGTAGCCACTACGGAACCATATAAAATGATTAATTAGGCTGAACTCTTGCTGCACTCTGCAAAAAAGTGAATGGAGAGAATAAACATGTTATTGTATAAATCACAATAAAAACTGATCGGAATAAACATGTTATGTTACAAAGGATATTGACCTCAACCTTGCACTTCAACTTTTGAGTCACAGGACAGGACGTGGATCCCAGACTCATTGGTTTCCAAGCTGCAGTTCTCTGGGTAAAGGAGCTACCGCGTACTAATCACTGGATACCTACCTACAGGCTGAAATTTTATTGATACGGTTCGAAAACGCAAAATTTGTAAAAGCAAAATCAGCATAATAAACAAAATCAAATGCAAAAATGAATTCTTAAGTCCAAAAAAAGTAAGAGAAATGGTAAATCTTGCAAAATTAAAACGACGCTTCGGAGCTTATTAAATTATACTTAATATAATTCCTCAGTCCAAAATAGTTGTCATATAGTTCTTATAAGAAGATTATATATTTATATTTATGAATTAAACAGAAAGAAGATCTAAGTAAGTGTGGCAAAATTAATTAAACGGGGTTAAAATACCCTTTGGGAATTTGCCACATATGATACGTGGAATTTGAATCAAGACCTAAACGGAGTTTTAAAGAAAAATAATTTTAGAGTAAATCAGAATACCTTTAATATAATAAACAATTTAAAGTAAAAGAAAAGGGTAAAGCATACTAAAAAAATAACGAGATGACGATGTAGGAAAGTTTTTACATAAATTAGCTCAATGCAACGGAATACCTAAGTTTACAAAATTTACATGAATTAAAGATTACCAAATAGATTAATTTTAGTAGTAGACCGATACGACGATCGTCCCCTTCCCTAGGTATAAAACAATAAAAACTTAAAAGTGAGATATAAATAATAATAAATTTTACTTGGGGTCAAAATTACCCCAAGGTTGTAAGTAGCACCAGAAGGGAACACAATACTCTTAAGTAACTAAAAATTTACAGTCCGTTAAAATAGAAAGAATTTGAAGATTGAAAATACCACTTCATGTACGAAAACACAATCCCGCAGGGCAGCAATAATACTTGACATCGCACGGCCTCGGAGGCCGCACAAGGTTAAAATAATGAAAAAGAAATAACTTCCCTTGGAGCAAGAAGTCGGACGTGCCGCACAGCAATAAAGAAGAAGGTGGCCGGCAGAACGCACAGCTCCTTCCCGGGATCCAAGTACTCTTCAACCAAGTTCTGCACCGTGCGGCGCAGCAAAAGAAAGGGGCAGCAGGCAAAACGTCGTAGTATATTGTATCGTATCGTATCTTGCGCTATAACTTCGTCTCAGGCTCTTCAGAAGCGGAATATCCTCGGGATTCCAAAATTGCGGCCGGAGTGAAAAGGCCCTCGGAAAACCTCAAAATATAACTATGAGATAACTAAAAATTTTGTAAATTTAGGTATTCCGTTGCATTGAGCTAATTTATGTAAAAACTTTCCTACATCGTCATCTCGTTATCTTTTTAGTATGTTTTACCCTTTTCTTTTACTTTAAATTGTTGTATTTTAACCCCGTTTATTTATTTTTGCTACAGTATGCACTGATTGAGTAAGTACCTGGATCATATTTATACATTTGAGAATGATTTCTTTCACATAAGGACGCTAAAAAGAGTTTACTTTAACTTTTAAGTTTGACAGCTGTCAGTCATACGAAATCAAGATCTCGGGCGTAGCTGTTTAAGCGAATTCTGGTCGCACATGCGTCCGTACTCCGTACGGAGCTGCGTAGGGAACTAGTAGTCCAAGATCAATAGATTCCGAGTAAAAGCAGTTTTAAGTTCGACGGCTGTCATCCTAAATGAAGATCTCGAAGACTTCTATCATTTTTATCTAGAAACCAGTAGTGTAAGATCAATAGTTTCTGAGATATGGCAGTTTTTATTTTTACAGCTTTCTTCTGAAAACTACCAAATCTACAAACCAAATCATCCTAATATACTAAAACTACTAATTTACTTACTACAGGGTCTTCGGCAGATGGTTGAAAATACGAAAATGGGGGATAGGTGGGGTCGCCTCCCACCTATTTTGAGAATTAAAAATAAACTATGACTTGTAATTTTTTTTACAGGATTTTTTTTCCTTTTTTTAGAAATTTTGCCATTTTTATACCTTTGAACACATGTAACTTTTTGTTTTTTAAAGCTAGCTCCAAAATCTTTTTTTTAATAGACTTTTATA
Source organism: Coleophora flavipennella (assembly GCA_947284805.1). NCBI lineage: Eukaryota > Metazoa > Arthropoda > Insecta > Lepidoptera > Coleophoridae > Coleophora > Coleophora flavipennella. The sequence continues at coordinate 19,437,509 of OX369308.1, forward strand.
AGATTGTCGGCTCTAAAAAAAATTATGTTTGTTTCAAGTTATTGCTAAAAACAAAAATGTGGGCCCCCGAACTTAAAAAAAAAGTTGAACAAAAATTTAAAAGTCAACTTTGCGATGCATTTAAAAAAAAATAATGGGGCTGGAAGGCTTCTGTTTTTTTTAAAACATCTCTAAAGCTTAGGCTTTTGAATGGTATGTAATTTGTTTCGGTATCTTTTTTGTAACCGGAGTTGTTAATTTTTTTTACTCAATTGGACCATGTTGACGAAATTCCACTAGTTACATGTTTTGTGAAATGTATCAAATGCAAAGTTGAAAATAATGTAAATACTTACTGTTGGGACGGTTACAAAGAGCAGGTACGTTTTTTTACATTCTTGCACACACATAATGGCTATCTTTTGTCATTTATTGGCATATTGGAGTTAGCACTTCCATATGCCAATAAAATGTCCGCATATTCCGCATTGGTAAATTGAGCCATTTTAAACCACAACAAAGTCTTAACAAAACGTCTGATAATAACAAAAAGTGACAAACAACAAAAAAACTTAACAATTTGATATTTCGAAGTTATTTTGAACTAGGTAGGAGGAATCAAAGTCTCACGATCGTCTAGTATTTTAAATAGATTCGTAGAAAATAATATGCTCATATGCACGTCTTTTTAATTAGGAAACATGCATTATGGGGTACTGAAACGCAAACTATCGTTTCGAGCCGATCTCTTTTCGTGCGTTTCATAATTAAATTCTCTTTTGATTTTGTTCCTCTATGGAAATTTAATTTGAAAATATTTGTGACTTTTTGACAAGTGTAAAACAAAAATTGATTCTGGATGACTGATGACCGTCGAAATTGGTGAAAGTAAATTATTTTAAACATCTGTGATTTTGGTTTTGTTTACAAGACCTCCTATATTTAACAGGGGTAAGTGATTTATGCTTGGAGATAGCTGTCCAATTTTATTTAGTGCCGTTGCGAACTAAATTTTATTTCATCGTTGTAGGGTCTTCCACCCGGCCCGAACGAAACACTATTATCCTGGATTACTGCTAGTCTTCCACCGGCGTTTGTTTCGCCGCTCTACATCTGCCTGCCGCTCACTCAAAGGGAAGTGGAATCTTTGTTTCTATCAAATTTTAATGCCCATTGAAGTTGGTTGTCACTGGTGACCAAACTCTATTACTGGTGACCAAGCACTGCTACTGCCCGGCAAGGTTCTGCTGTCTTCCTCCAAGCGCAGCTGCTAGCCTACGTGTTCTCCTGTTTCCGTTCACTTTGTCAATTTTGCATTTATTTTAAAATCATTAAGAGTATTGTACACCCAAAGTATTTCCTACAACTTTGGGGGGTTATTTAGACACCCGATAAATTAACTTCATTTATGTTTTAGGTAATTATTCGATCATTTTTACACCTCGATCGTTACCTAACCTTTTTTTTATATTTTTAAAATTAGGTAATGTGTTATTTTTATATTTAACTAGTTCCACGGTCATCCATTTGTTATACCAATTATTTGTTACGCCTTTACCTATTTTTTTAAATGTTATGGTCATCCTTTCTTTACAAACTTTAAGTCATCTACTTGTTTACGTCTTTACCTATTTTTTTTCTAATCTTATAAAATAAAACTATTCTATATTACCCCAAAATATATTTTCTTTCCGAAATTCATATTTAGGCAGCGAGTAAAAATTCTACGTGTCATATGTGGCAAATTCCCGAAGTTACCTTTATTTTTGTCACAGTACCCAATAATGCATGCACGACCCACGACCCATGAAGTACAGCCCGATAATGGCCGGCCGGTAACTGGTGTAATGGACTTGAATTCATTAGTACACTGCAATAAATGATTGTACCTCTCACACAAACCCATTAATTTTTCGTTGGAGCTACCAACGATGATTTTGATGAAACTTTGTGAATAACTAGGAATTAATAAGGCCTCCTACACTGGATAGTTCATCATTCCAGAAAAAAATAATTCCGCAAAATCTGGATATACCTTATTATACAATCCAAATTATTTTTTAAAGTCTGATATACCTTTATTCTTTGCTGAACATCATCATATCAGCCAAAAGACGGCCACTGCTGAGCAAAGGCCTTCCCCAAGGATTTTCACAACGACAGGTTCTGCGCTGCCCGCATCCAGCAGCTTCCCGCGACCTTTACCAGGTCGTTGGTCTACTGACCATTCTTTGCTACTAAGTAAGCGTAATGTTTATTGTTGATTTATGTATGCCCGACTAATTCAGACTTATCGTTCTATATTAATGCTAAAGCAGTCAGTACACTGCACTGCGGGTATAAAATAAGAAAATTCTCCATCTGTTTACATGTCGAAAGACGTCCACTGCTGAACAAAGGCCTCCCCAACAACCGGTACTGCGACGCCAGCATCATATTGCTTCACGCGTCCTTCATTAGGTCGTCGTCCACCAAATGAGAGGTCTGCCAACGCTACGTCTTCCGCTGCACCGTCAAACTTTACTGCCCCAACGGCTGTCCGTTCTACGAGCTATGTGTGTACGTATTTGTCGGTGCCGTATACTTTAATTAGGCATTTTTTCTGCGACATAGGTATCTATTGTATAATATATAAGATGTAAAAAATTGGAGACATATTATCCAGAAACACGTCACTCGTCAACTCCTAAAAAATATATTCATCCGTCATTTTCGTCTCGTAAAAAATCCGCCTTCGTCTTACTTTGAAGGTTCTTAGGCACACATATAAATAATGTTTATTACCGGTTCTACGTGGGCGTACACCTAGGTATTACATTTACTAGGTAGACTTAGTGTCTAAACTACACTACATAGTGATTTAACTTAGCGTAACTTGGTTTCAGTTGATCCTTAAATCTTTGTCATCTAGCAGGAATTCCATTCATAAATTATTGCATGTCAACTTTTGAAGGCAAAAACGAAATTAAAGAAGTAAGATGTTGCACTAGTCAAATATTATTACTGGTTTTAACGAGTACATTTTAATTCATGGTTCTAAAATCGAAAGTTGTATTTGTTTTTCCTTCTTTTACGCAGTATCGATTGACATGATTTTTGCACAGAGATTGTTCACTCACGGGGTGGGAAGTGATATTACTTTTATCTCATAAAAAAGCATAGCCCAACAAAATAGTTCCCGAGGAATCTGAAATAACTAAAATTCACGCTAGTGAGCTGCTTGCAGTTCGCGCACTGCACACCCCCGAAAACGATATCCTTTGATGTTCACGCGTGTATCTTTGTCGTACAACACGGTGTTTACTCTTTAGGTTAGGGCCCTGGGAAATTTAATAGATAAATTATCAGCGTCATCAACTAAAAAGACTTCTACTGCTAGCCATAGACCTCCAGATTGGAGGGTTTTTCCGTAATCTCCACTCTTGGCAGACTTATCTTATCTGTTTTTCTCAGAGACTATTACAGCTATTACGCTGAAATTTAGTATTAATGCTGGTTGGTTTTGCTTGATTTGATTGGTATTCTTTTCATCTCGAAAAAGTCCCGTTTCATGTCAAGCGCGTTAGTGTTTCTTGTGAGCGTCTGTTTTGAAATGACATCAACTACGGTTTTTTTTGTATTTTCGACCTCAAATGATCCATTTTCATGTGTTTTTTTTTATAATTTTCATAATTTGTCATGTTAAGTTATCCATGCGGACGAAGTCGCAGGCAACATCTAGTATAATATGAATACGCCACATACAGTAAGAGTCGGTAGAATGTGAGCCACAGATAAGAAAACAATTTTGCCGCTCTGAATGTGAGCAATCTATGTTAGAAAAACTCAACTAAACAATATTCGCAAACGACAAATAAAAACTGACATTTATTTATGGAACATTGCACTTTATGGTAGCGTTCCATGGACACTTACTAAGAAGGAAAGACAGAGACTTAAAGCATTCGAAATGAAAACGGAGACTGGAGACGTCTGTAAAAGATTAGCTGGACGGACGGAGAAAAAAAACAACGTGGAAGTGTGATTGAGGAAAAGCGAAGCCCGCTGAAAACCATAGAAAGTTGGAAAGGAAGAATGATGGGACATTTAAGCGACATGACTCCTTCTTCAAAACACTACTGGAAGGAAAACTCGAAGGAACGATAGAACGTGGAAGACCTAGACGTGCCTATATGGACCTATTCGGGGAAAATACTTTTTTATACTCTATAATCACACACATATTTTTATTACAGAAAATCAGGACGAAAATAAAACAAATTTAATAGATAGTCACCCATAGGGCGATACAGGGAGCTATGCTTGGAGTTCCAAAAGTAACCGACATAGCTCACAAAATCGCTAAACTTAAGTGGCAGTTGGCAGGGCACATAGCTCGTAGAACAGATGGCCTTTGGGGCAGTAAAGTTACTGAGTGGCAACTGCGCACTGAAAGACGTAGCGTAGGAAGGCCTCTACACGGTGGACCGACGAACTGGTGAAGGTTGCGGAAAGCCGCTAGATGCGGGCAGCGCCGGACCGGTCGTCGTGCAAACCCTTGGGGAAGGCCTTTATCCAGCAGAAGACGACTTTCGGCTGATATGATGATGATGATAAACTTAAAGCAAAAGAAAATTATGTGTGTTGCCGTGGTACAAAAGGGACATGGTAACTAAGTGTTTAGTTTTGCCTTAACGTACGAGCTACTCTCGAAATTTTGTCACAGTAAAGGATGGTGTTATAAATAAAGTAAAATAAATACTTAAAATAAAATTGATAATTTTTTACTGGATATGGGGCCTAGTTAAACTATACATTATCATCAAAAATAAAAATCATTACCTAATATTATAAATATGAAAATGTGTTTGTTTTGCACGCTTTAACACCACGACCAATTTTGCGGGTCACTGTGAAGGACAAAGGCAACTTTTTATCACGTGAAAATAGCATAGTTCAATGCAGTTCCGGAGGGAACAGAAAAAATACTCTTTTTTTGGTTAATTTTATTACCATCGCAACGGAACAATGGATGGTTGTGATTTTTTGCATAGAGATGGTTGAGGGGGTGGGAAATGACATAATTTACTAATTAGTATATTCTGACATAGTTCCCGAGGGATCTAACGGAGCAACGGATTGAAGTGATTTTTTTGTGATTTTTGAGCGGCTCGCGCATCACTCACTCTCAACGACAGTCATAGAACAATGTCCACGCAGGCGAAGCCGCGGAAAAAAGCTAGTATATAAATAAAATAAACATTTATTGCAGAATAAAGATAAATACATGTCAAAATCAAGATTAAAATAGTCAATACAATATGACCATTTGTGGTAACTATGATTAAATATTCACTGTTATTAGGTACATACATAATTTATTTATACAGCACTAGTTCATCGTGATGCTGTAGTCTGTTTAAATCTTGAATATTCAGTAAATAGAAGCGTAGGCGCGCTGAGTAGTTTATTTGTTTCTTGTGATTGGTGTAAGAAATCATAAGTAATCAACAGTTTAAAAATTGTAACAAATTATCTTCTCAGCTAACCGTGCTATCCAAGGGAAAGACGGCGGTTACCTCTTGTTACACGGCGTTTACCTCGTGTTACACTTAGCATCACCTACAGTCACGTTTAGGGCATTTAGATTTACGCCTAGGTACAGACGTGAGCAACACGACCTTCATACACATCTGGGGATCAGACGTGCAGGTTTTCCTTAACCGCTACACCATTCTATAAGAGATCTAAAATCGTTAAGAAAACACAAAAGTAAGACACAAAAAAAAACATACAGTAAAATAGCTTACCTCCTTTTTTTTTAAGACTATTGAAAAATTAAAAAGGCGAATAAAGCAAAAGTAATTTGTAACTAAATAATAATCACAGTCAAATCAGCTAATAGAGGTCCCCACCGAGGGGCTCGAGTCTACTCTGAATTAGGGCCACTGCGTTGGGGAATCTCAGTAAGCCCGCTTCCATCTTCGGCATCATCGTCACTTACCATCAGGTGAGATAATGCCAAGGGCTTACCAATTGTAAATAAAAAAGGGTGATTGGGCCTTAGACGACCACGCGGGCCCAGTGCGGGTTGGTCGACTTCACACACAACCTTCAAGCTTTTTCAAGGTTCATGTGTATGCAGGTTTCGTCACGATGTTTCCCTTCACCATAAGAGCGTCGGATAAACGTACATAAGAAATCGAAATTTTAAAACACATTAGGATTCGAACCACTATCTCCCGGACATAAGGTAGCGGCCCTAACCGTTACGCCACCGATCTAAATAATGCAACAGATAAAATGAAGGGCAATACATATAGTGTCAACTGTAAAGTTGTTCTAGAAGCCATCAAGGTGAATATGAAGTCAGATCACGTCATGTATTTTGGTAATACCATGATAATGTTGCCGACAAACATTAATGAAGCATGACACATTCTGGAATAATTGATTTATTAGACACGCCATGGTGCTAAAAATATAATTAGCGTTTTTGCCAGCGTGTCACGCAAAAAACGCAATCTACAGTGCGGAAAGCTGCAGATGCTGACATAATGATACTGCCCTTTTTTAGGACAGACCAGTTGAAATGTCAATTCGAGTGTTGTCAAGTAGTAAGCCCTTAGCATGGCATCATCTCGCCTAATGGTAACTGACGATGGTACCGAAGATGGAAGCCGGCTTACCAAGATTCTCCAACGCATTGGGGAACTGGCTATCTTATCTTCAAGCCGGAACACATCAATGCTGTTTTGTTGCCAAACATCAATGTCAATATTCCCGATGTGAAGCTAATGTACTAACCACGAAGGTAATTAAAAAGTAACTTCGTTGATCAATAAAAAAATACATAGACACAGTTCCATCGACTGTTATCACTACTTCTTACTTAAGTTGTGGCGATTCTTTTGGGCTTTGACGAACTCACTTTCTTTCGACAAAACGTACAACCGAAATTCATTGTTTAACCGGACTGTTGCAATCGTACTTAATAACATCCCAATACCACAGGTATACAATGCAACTTTTCTGGGTCTCTACCTCGATAGGGCCTTCACATGGTAAACTCTACCTGCTGGCTGGTATCGCTCCCCCTCCTGTCCGTCAAGAAGCAGCAGCTGCGAACGAACGTCGAAAACAGATAAGTGACTCATTAAAGATTTCATTTCATAAGCACATTAAAGATTTCGTCAGGCCAAAAGAACATCTCCAACCAGACTGAGAAAATGACTGGTGCACATAGAGAGCGCTTAATCGTATTCGCTCCGGCGTAGCTCATACAAATGACAACCAACGCAAATGGAACATCCTACCAGAAAACGTAGATACCTCATGCTGCTGTGGACTACACCAAACCACAGCGCACCTGAGTTCCTGCCTGAGTGGACTACAGTGTACCATCGCGGACCTCATTTTGGCAACACAAAGTGCGGTTCAAGTGGCACGGCATTGGATAAAATATATATAAAGACGCTTTCACACCAAAAGAAGAAAATGGGAAATGCACATTGAGTACAAAATGCGGGAAGCTGGGGAGGGCTTGATTTGCCCTGGGAAGACTTGCATCCACACTTCCTACTAGCACCGTGCGTACGTGTTACTTCGCCACCGTGCACTCACTCTTACAATACGGTCTCGAGCTGTGGGGGCGCGCTGCCGATTGGAAGCGAGCGTTCAGACTGCAAAAATGAGCCTTAAGCATACCCTGGACACTTAATACAAAGGGCCAGATATGACATTTCAAAAAAGGAATGACGAAACAAACAAAATGGCGGCAAAATCCTATACGTTCGACAACCAAACTGTATCAATCTGGGTGACGAGGGGGTGAGGTCGCAATCTAGAGAGCGGCAAGGAGTGTCCATACTGTATGTTAGTACTGATATATATACTTTGCCATAAGGGTGATGGCACGTATTTCCATTGCTGTAAGGGTCATGGTAAGAACCTATTTCAAGGCCCTTGAGATCATGACACTTCCGAGCTGTCCGCGGCTTAGCTCAGGAATCTTAGAACTAGAAAGTTGTTATTTAGCATAGTTATACGTACATATTAATTACGCCAACAAAGTGGTTACATAAAATCTTTAAAAAATATATCATTTTTTTCGCATATGCCATGGTGTGGGTTGTCGTTAAAAAGGGCTTCAAAAATACTGCGGGAGTGTAAAAACTATTTTTTAATTCCGGGATCTGTTTCAGGGAGTCAAATCCATGCCAGCTAAACAGTTATTTTAGGACAGCTAAAAAAATGGAAATAGTAGGACATATAAATAATTTAAAAGGAGAATTATCTATAGTTTAGGAGTAACAGTCGACCAACTAAGTATTTGGATTTGTAAAAAGTTCACCGATTATACACACAAAATGTTCTGTAACAACTGCAAACAACTTATTTTTAAATAAAATGATTATTGTATTCGAAGAAACTTTTAATTATTTTTTTGACAATATCTAAAATTTGCGGAGTACCAAATACAGCAATATTTTAGATAGGTATTGTCAAAAAAATAAATTTAGAAAACATCCTTGAAACCCATTTATGATATTTTTTTTCGTTAGGGTTACGTACCTCAAAAAGAAAAAACGGGACCATTATAGGATCACTCGCCTGTCTGCCTGTCCTTCTGTCACAGCCAAGTTGCTCCGAAACCAGTGGACCGATTGAGTTAAAATTTGGTTCATATAATATGTGTAAAGGAATCAATTGTAAATATGGGGATGATGACAATTTTGGGGTAAATTAGAATTTTAAAAAAGTTTTGCAAAATGTATCGTGTGCATATCGAATGAAAGTGCTTGTTTTGAGAATCTGTTTTTTTTTACATTATAGATAAATAAATTTGAAGTTTTTTAAGAAAATAGGCAAAAATTTACCATTCCTATAATTTTGACAAAAAAAACAGAAAATAGTTATTTACCTATAAATAGCAGGAAAACCTGTAAAAAGTCTATGATGTTTAAAGAAACAAGAAATTTCTCAATTAACGTATACGGAACCCCGTCCATGCGAGTTTAACTCGCACTTGTCGGGTTATTTTGTATGGGAGGTACCCTTAATTGAAAAAGGTACTCCTGGCAAATAACTTTAGATATCCATGTTCAAAATGTCATCTAATCGGTCAAGCAGTTTCTCTTTAAATGTATGATACGGACACACATCATACACACACTTTTGGGCAGGTATTTATAAATGATAAAGAGTCCATTTTCGACTAAATCTCGTAGTCAGTTTTTTCGACGAATGTTTTACGAGTACACGTCTTCTAGTTGCTGCTTCCTCAGTCGAAGGTAAAAAAACTAGCAAAATGAACCCTTCGCTGGCACATTGAAGAAATACTGTGCAACATATCTTTTCGCATACTCCTTTGTGTGAAATGACTATCTAGGAATTCAGTAACATCCTCGCTTAAAGTTTAAGCGAGTAAAAACCTATTTAAGACATTAATGGAGACGTTTTAAGCTAACGGTCGTTTGTGCAACTCACCGAAAGTAATTAGCTGTATCACAAGTTCAAAACCATCTTCCATTAAGAAAATTGATGAATGTTAAGTTTAATTCTCTCTAGCAGAGGTACAAAATACAGCAGTCGCCACTCGAGAACGGTCTACGAGCTTTACGCCCTGCCTACAGGCATTTTGAGAGCTATGTCGGTTACTTTGGTTCTCCTGTTATTTTAAGTAATAATTTAGTAAAATAGGTCATTTATACAGTACAGATATTTAGGAAGCTGGTTGAATGAAGTCTGGGACCATGAAAAAGAAATCCGTATCAGAATAGAAATCGCCAGGAGTACTTCATGAAAACGAATAAACTTTTCACTAACTGAGATATTGTAATCAAATTGAGATGGAGAATTGTGAAATGCAACGTTTTGTCTCTTTTTGTTTTTTTTCGTACGTTTTGTTTCGTACTGTATGGCGCCGAGCGTTGGACCCTAAATAAAAACACCGAATCAAAAATAAATGCTTTTGAAATGTGGCTTTAAAGACGCATGTTAAAGATCTAATGGAGAGATAGGGTTAAGAAAAACAGAATGATTGACAACAATAAAAACACGCAAAATAACATATTTTGGGCATGTTTACGGAAACGAAAAATATAGTGTATTAAAAATCACCATTGAAAGGAAAATGGAGGGAAAGAGGGAGACGGAGGATAACATGGAGCTACAATGTAAAAAAATGGTCAGAAAGCAAGGACGCTGTCAGTCTTTGCAGGTTGACAGAAAACAGAAAGAATTTTCTTGCGGTGGTAGCTGACACCCGCTGCTAGGATATGGCACTCCAAGAAGAAGATGAGGGCTATTATATACGTCATGTCCTATTCAGTTTCTTTGGGAAAACTTGTTCAATTTTATTAGTAGGTAGATCCCGAGTTTAAAGACCAGTGATATCAATTTCACCTGTATAGCAGCGTATTAGGTTCCTTTACTCCACAAACGGCTTTATTCAACGGGCGAGAAATTAAATTACCAAAAAAAAAGACGGTACAAAGAATCCCACCTGAGCAAAGTATACTAACTACAAACGTATATAAAGTACTAACATACAGTATGGACACTCCCTGCCGCTCTCCAGTTTGCGATCTCACTCCCACGTCAACCATATTGATACAGATTGGTTTTCGAACGTATGGGATTTCGCCGTGATTTTGATTGCTACGTAATTTGTTTTTAAAAAAGTCATTTCACGACCATTTGTATGCAGTGTCCGGGGTGTGACCTGAGAGTCCCACAAACCTATATGACCCGGTAACAGCGTCGCTGTCAGTTGCAACAAACTGACGTTAGACAAAGTGGTATTGTTAGTTCCATTTTTCGCCACCGGGTCAGATAAGTTTGTGGGACTTTACGTATAAGAAACTAGTTCCAATCTGTATCAATCTGAGTGGTAGGGAGGTGGCAAGGATTGTCCATTCTGTGTGTTAGTATTAATATAATAAATGCTTTAACGAGAGCATATGAGCACGATCAACTGTGAATAGAAAGAAATAGCATACCACATTGAATGGACAATAAATAAAGTTTGCTTTTTATTTGAAAGGTTTTTTTTTAATACGGTGCGTTCATTACGGTCAATGTATTGCAAATTGGACTTTACAATTTGCGGTAGGATTATAGTTTGCAAAAACGTTAGTAATAGGTACCTATATGTGTCCTCTTAAACACTTATTGTATGTGGTTTGTGTTCAATTCGGTTTCAATCAAAGTAAATCTCTGAAACAAATCCATTTGCCATTTTAATTTAATCATAATATGATTGATTGATTTTAAAACAAATTAGTATTGTGAAAAAAATACTACCGACGATAAGATATAAATCGGCATTCTATAAAGCAATCTCTAATCTTAGAATGGGCCGGTAATGTATTTCTGTGTGTGTTTTGTAGTATGTATGTTTGTTAACAACCCATATTTTTCACCGACGGCGTAACGTATCTTGTTGAAGCACACTAACAGACAAACTCATCCAGGTAATGACCGTGCTTCTGGTCAGTTAACGTGCGTGATCGACCCAACCACGAAATTCACATTTTACTTCTTTTTTTTTTTTTTTATTAAAAATTTGAGTACGTTTGGCTGCACCTCACCTGATGGTAAGTGCCGATGCAGCCGAAGATGTGACACGCAAGCTCAAATAGTGCCTATTCACTCTCGACTTGAAGATTCCTAAATTGTACGAATCGGGGAATACAGACGCCGGAAGGGAATTCCACTCCTTGGCCGTTCGCATGATGAACGAAGACGCAAAACGCTTCGTGCGTAAAGGTGGAACATTGACGACAAAGGGATGGAACCGCCCTCCGCGCCTGGTCGTCCGATGATGAAATGGAGAGGGGGGAATGAGGTTGTGAAGCTCCAGGGCACACTCTCCGAAATGAATCCTGTAGAACACCGATAAACAGGCGACTTTGCGGCGATGCTCGAGGCTTTGGAGCGTGTTTGATACAAGTTCCTCAAGCGTTCCTTCAAGCGTTTACTACGGTTGTTTTAGGAAATTTGGAAAAAATAGGACACAATGTCTTTTCAATACAGTTGCTCGAAAAGTACCTAGTCCTTTATATGCCAGTCAAGTGCGCAAATTGATTTTACCGCACACGTGCTTTTACTTTACCACTTTTTTAAATTTCTAGACCACATTCTAATCTGTAAGGCTGTCAATATTATCCAATAGGCCTAACTTCACTAACTTACTTAATTTAAAGTTAAATTTAACATATTTGCCTCATGTACGCTAGTAATAATAGGTCATCTTTGCCTTTTAGTTGTGAATTACACATAGCAACCACCCAATTAAATTGAATTTGATGTTGAAATTGAACTAGTGTAGTAAGACGTAGAGGGAGAACGTTATAGTGTTGTTATTATCCTAAGCCTTAGTGTAATATTTTTAAGGCAATGTTAAAAAAAACTTACGTATGCGTAAGTATGCCTAACTAAATTAAGTATGGCACAATTTTCGTAAAACTGAATTGAGTTGTTTTAGTTGTGAATACAAATATACGTGTAATAAAATAATATACGTGTAATAAAAAATATACTTATGTGTACCTACCTATAGCTAAAAAAGTGCGATTACTCCCCGGACATTTAAACCAGGCGCGTAAAATGAACTTTGGTTGGTAAAATCTTGACCTATCTATTTTGTATGTACCCATCTATATTTACCCATCTATTTTGTGTTTCTGTCACGGTCGTTTTTTATTTTACCTGTTTTCTCACAACTGTATTGAAAAATGTCGTATGATACATGGGTGTAAAGGAAATAAAAAACTCACGACGATGTCACTCGTTTGTTTTGTTTTACCTTTTTCCCACCCTTGTATAATAACTTTATAACATACTCGTAAATAACTATAAAAGGAAACTAGCACAGCTAATAAAGCTTTCTTACTTAACAGTCAACATTACAACAGTCAACAGCCAACAATGCCTCCTCTGAGAAAACGCGTATTACTTATGTCTCTTTTAACAATAATAACATTGTATTAAAACCATTAAAAAGTTTTTAGAAACCCCACACAAGATGACCTAAATAATTTAAAAAAATACATATTGAAAGGGTGTACATCTAGGTTATATTCAACCGATTTGCTTGATTTTTTTTTAATAAAAGGTATTCATGCATAGATTTGTCATCAAGCATTGGAAATCACCCCCGCGAGCCGCGAACGCTCCCATCTAGAATGTACTACGAGTCCGTCCACCCGTTCTTTTAAACCGATTTGCTTTTTTTAAAATGAAAGGTATTGATGCACAGGTTTGTCGCTAAGCATTGCAAATCACCTAATTTTCGCCCTTCTCAATATATTATACAAAATTATGAAATAATATGGGTCCGTAGGAGAACCAAAGTAACCGACATAGCTCTCAGAATTGTTAAACTTAAGTGGCAGTGGGCTAGGCACATTGCTCGTAGAACAGATGGCCGTTGGGACAATAAAATTCTCGAGTGGCGATCACGCACCGGAAAACTTAGGTAGGCAAGCCTTCCACTCGGTGGACCGATGACCTGGTGAAGGTCGCGGGAAGCCACTGCATGCGGGCAGCGCAGAACCGGTTGTCGTGGAAATCCTTGGGTGAGGCCTATGTCCAGCAGTGGACGTCCTTCGGCTGATATAATGATGATGAAATCTAACACGAGTCCGCCCGGCCGTTCTATCCAACCGATTTGCTTATTTTTTTAAATGAACGGTATTGATGCACAAATTTGTCGGAAAGCCCGCTTTCACCACGTTTACGATGGAAGTAGAAGGACAACTATAATCTTGTCTAGAAATAAACACGAGTTGAAGGTCATTTGAAAACCCGCGTGCAGTGACAATGTCATCCACGCCATATCCTGCCACCCAGATATACACAAACACGCTTCAATACATGCCTTCGTACATAGATTAGTAACAATACCAATGACGAAATAGTAGATTGTTAATCAAGGGAAGAAAGTGACTCATTTCACTCGAGATAATATCAAGCGCCAATAGTTCGAGGGTGGAATGGGTAATTTCACCCGAGTTAAACACTCTGCTTTTCATTTCGACTGTGAGGAAATGTATTTATTGTTATTTAATTGTTTATATGATATAAAATATTAATTAGATATCAATAAGTAAATTAGTTTTACCTATATCCAACCTCCAACCTTTTCGCAATGGCCGCTTGCCACGGCCGACTAGATTGAAACTAATTGAGTTGGTCACGACGTGCATCTAGGTGGCCATGCCGAAAATTGAAAAAAAGTGTCATGTTATCATGGCATTATGGCGCGCAGCAGAATAGAGGAATGATTTTAAATTTTAATCTTCGTAATTGTGAAAAAAATAGACCAACTATAAAATGATTTAATATCAATCTGTAGATCGTAATAAACACGTCGTTTAATGTATAGCTGAGTTTAGATATATGAAAACCTCTTAGTTCGACTCCGTGGCTGGCAATAAAAAAAAATACTTTCCACCCTAGGGATGAAAATACTTTCTACCCTAGGGATGAAAAGCAATGTTCCACCCGGCTATCTACTCATAAAAATTAAACTTTCCGAACAGGAGAGATGAAAATATACTTTCGTCATACCCCGGCCACTGCATACAACGTTCGTGAAATTACATTTCTAAAAACAAATGACGGAGCAAACCAAAATGACGGCAAAATCCTATACGTTCGAGAACTAAACAAATCAATCAAACCAATCTGTTTCAATCTGGGTGACGAGGGGGTGAGGTCGCAATCTAGAGAGCGGCAGGGAGTGTCAATACTCTGTGTTAGTACTATAATTATAAACTTTGCTTTCGTAATGAATTACACATAATTAAGAAAATAGTCTCAGTTAATGGTTATAAACCAGTATTAGTAACACAAATGAAGAAAAAAGAAAGACATAATAAAGAAGGATATATATAGTGGCTACAACTACAGGGCAGAAAAAGAGACACAACGACGCTGGACGAAAATTCCTTACCATTGAGGTACCATGGTGTTTGGTCTTTAAGACTAAAAAACATCATAGAAGACGAAAAAACGCGTATTGCTTTCTACACAAAAATTTGGAAACGTAACCTCAAACAAGTACCAAATAATGAATAATAAGTGATGATCAAACTAAATAAAATAGTGTTTGGATGGAGTTTTATCTAAAGGAATAAGCAGTAACTTAGATATTAAATAATGACTTAATTCGATAAAAATACGAAGAGGGTACTTACTTAAAGAATCTTTGAAATGAAAATAATGTTTTATTTAATACCAACCTTAAGTATTGTGTATACATTTATCTGGTGATATGTATAAAGATGATAGATGATTGTTTTCCCTACCTACTGTTCTTTTTGAGTCGTTTAACAACGTTTTCAATCTTATGACACAACCGATACTCACAGCAGCGCGAACCATCAGCGAGCGAACGTGTGACACCTCACTGAATTAGCGCTCTAGGGCTCTTGAACTGAACACAATTTTTGGTACTTGAAATGCTTGATACAAAAATAACTGCATGTAGTGGCTAGTAGGGTAACGAATCCTTGGTGCGCGAGTCAGACTCACACTTGGCCGGTTTTTGGTTTTATTTAGTAACACTGTAAAATGCTAAAATAAACTGTTTACGTTGGTAAACTAGCGAGAAATGATCAAGAGAACAGAAAAAATGTACACAAAAATAATTATTCTTGATATTTTTTATGATGTAAGGCTATTTTCTCGCAAACCGTTGATTTTACCGCACAACAAAGTTCTAGATAATTTTATGTTGAACATTTTTGTCTTTCACATATTCACTCTAGCTCATATAGTTTTAGATTTATAGCAGAAAAAGCCGTTTTTAATAAGTTAGTATGGCCGCCACTTTGTTTCTTTTATAGAACCAATTTCTACCTCCCCCCCTCCCTCAAAATTGTTAAAGGGCATCATGTACAATTAGATATCAACAAATATGGAAATGTTATCATGACTTGTAACTCCCGTGACATTTATGTAAGGGGATTCACACCTACTATTAGGAATTAATTAAAAATTAAAAACCAGTCTGCATAAAAACTTAACCCCTATTTTATGGACAGTCTGGTAAAAATATATCCTATGTCACTCACGGGATTAAGACAACACCTAGCACTCCAAAATCCATCAAGCCGTTTAGGCTACAGAGCATGCCAGAGAAATAAATAACCTCTTTTTTACTAGTCGGGTAAAAATGTATCCTATGTCAAGGGATCAAGATAAATCTAACGATATCTCGAACTCCAAAATCCATCAAGCCGTTTAGGCTACAGAGCATGCCAAAGAAATAAATAACCTCTTTTTTACTAGTCGGGTAAAAATGTATCCTATGTCAAGGGATCAAGATAAATATAACGATATCTCGAACTCCAAAATCCATCAAGCCGTTTAGGCTACATGGCGTGCCAAAAAAAAAATAACCTCTTTTTTACTAGTCGGGTAAAAATGTATCCTATGTCAAGGGATCAAGACAAATCTAATAACGACACCTCGAACTCCAAAATCCATCAAGCTGTTTAGGCTACATGGCGTGCCAAAGAAATAAAATATAAACATACATACATACACACGAAAAAGATAACCCTACTTCTAGCACAGTCGGGTAAAAAGGCGAGCACAGTAGATTTCCCGACTTCAAAGCTCTGGAAGTAGCTCTAAAATCAATTGCAAGATTACAATACCTATAACAACAAGGCAAGTTTAATAAAAGCTTGTTTTTACAACACAGAGATGCTACTACTTACCACCGCACGAGTAGTTGTGAATTCATAAAATTGTGAAAGTGTTTAAACTTACCTGTGTATGAAATGACATGTTTGGCATGTCATATTAGTTTCTCATTATATTACACTTCACACAGTAGCAAAATAGGAAAGAACCAATGAAAACACTCAAACACACACAATGCCTCCGCACAATTATGTAGCGCCTGTGTGGCGTAATGGTTAGTGCATTAGCTTTAACATGAGGTCACAGGTTTGATTCCTGGCGGAGTATAACTTTGCAAGACTCGGTTTGGTTGATGGAAGGGAATTTTCTTAGCTCACCTGGCTAGCTATCACCATATTATCTAAGTCTTGCCGACAAACATCAATGATAGCCAGTTTCCCATTGCGTTGCGGAATCTTGGTAAGCCCGCTTCCATCTTTGCCCGCTTCTTCGGCAACATCTTCACTTACCAACAGGTGAGATGATGCCAATGGTTTACCATGTTTAGATAAAATATTGTGTAGGTTGCTTTTTAGGTGTGATAAATTAATAATTTTACAGGACAAGTGTAATGATGAGTTGATTAAGCGAAAGCAAGCGGGTGTTATTTGAAAATTACTCACGCTTTCGGCCATTGAATGCACTTCCCACCATGCTCATGCACACACTTACCGAATAGGTCTTTCCGTGGTGCAGGTTGTTGACCTACTTTGCATCACAACATAGTATGCACTGTGTATTAGTACATTATAGACACAGGTTTTCTGCAATGGCTTCAACAAGGCAAAATGTTCCACCACCAACCAAATCGAGTGTTACGAAGAAAGACCCTACCGAGAAGCGTAAATACAAAGGCGGATGCAACACGAACACCCATAGTCGGTGCTTCATTATCTTGCGGATGGCTTAAAGCCATTATTGCCCGTCCAAACCCAGCTGCAACACAGTGTTATTGTCTGTCTAAAACTAGCTGCAATACAGCGGCCTGCAGTGCAGCTGCATTTGTTTCTATAAGTCAATGAAAAGGCGGGTTCAACACAGACACATTACACAGTCTGTGCTGCATTAATTTGCGAATGGCTTCAACACAATGCCTTATAGTGCAGTTGCATTCATTTCCTAATAATGGTTAGTGCATTATAGTGCAGTTGCATTAATTTTCCATAAGTTAAAGCAAGGCTCATCGCCAGTATTATCATCAAACCTAACGAACTAATTATCGCTCGCTTCGCTCTTCAGCGTTTGACGATATGAACAGCTAAACTGTCCTGCATTGCAGCGTTTTTGTTAAAAAAAAATTCAAAATGCATCACAGAGCAGACGTTTTCCAAATGTCTGTGATGTGGTCGTGTTTGTAATTATTTATATATTATATATATAGGACCCGGCTGCGGCAGCTACTTTCTGTGTTGCATCCGCCCTTATATTAACGCCACTGGGAATTAAACCTTTGTGAATCGATACCCGGCCGAAGTAACTAGTATCTCATCTGTGACCCGGCTAAATCACTCGCTTTATCTTTGGTATGAAGCAAGTGGCCACTGGCCAGTACACTACGGAGGCAGCCAAAGGCGGCTTTTATTGAAATATCAGTCATAATTAAAACCAATTCCTATAATTGTTGCTAAGGCAAAGAATGATAAATATGACTTATTGCAGCTGCAAATTTCTGTTTAACAGGATGAATTATTAATGAATATGAATATATAATTGACCTTCGCTCATACGAGTAATGTACATGATAGATAATGTACAATAATGATATCACATACAATAAAAACATTAATCTAAAAGACTTTGTTGACCTGGACTTCCGACCTGGCTAATTAATATCTTAAATTATTATATAGGTGCATACTGTCAATCTAGTAAAGATCCATCATGTACAGTCACAGCCTACTATGTTGACATTGACAGTGATAGCAAACGCTATTGAATTTGACAGTCGCAGCTCACAAGTACGGCATCTAATTAATGGACGCCTCGGTTTTAAAAATAAGTTAGTATTTTTTTAAGCGAATACGTATTAACGTTTTAAAAGTAGTTCCTTTTTTCACGCTCAATTGCTTTGGCTTTTTAATTTCAACGCCAACGGGTCTATTGGCCTATTGTCCTAAGTCCCCAAGGTGGGGCAGAGGACAGTGTTGGGCTACGCGCTTCACTTCGGGCCATGACAACGTGATCGCCTCCAAATCCGCTGCCACTGAGCGTCGCAAGCGCCGCACCGACAGGATTGTTTGGGACGGCCACGCTTTCATATAAGCAATACACAGTATTGCAGCGCAGAACCGGTCGTGGTGGAGATCCTTGGGGGAGGCCTATGTCCAACAGTGGACGTCCTTCGGTTGATATGATGATACAGTATGTATGTATGCACAGCGTGGCTTGCCCAATATTTTTCACTTAATTACATCAATTAATATTGTAACAAAGAATCAAATTTAAATCCTTGTTAATATAATTTCTATGAAGTGAAGGAGCAATAAACATCGTATGGCCAAATGCGATGTTGCTTTTTATTAGGGTTCCGTAGTTAAACAAGGAACCCTTATACTTTTACCAAATCCGTCCGTTCGTCTGTCTGTCGTGTCGGTATTTCACACTTCTGTTTGCTCAGATTACTTATTACTGCTAGAAAGCGGAAATTTGGTATGGTTATAAATTCTATGACGCCTGTAAACATAATATGGAATAAAATTGTACAAAATATTTTTTAGGATACCTCCACTATATGTAGAGTGGGGGTGAATTTTTTTTATTCACGTTACTCATTGCTTGGGGATCGTTAAATAGGTCTTTTAAAACTATTGAAGGTTTGCTAAAAACATTTTTCGAAAGACAATGAAACCCTACTTTGCGCTTGTCGATGTCGATTAACAACTCGCACTTGGCCGGTTATTTTGTTTTTTCCAGGTTTGTTGCCGCCGTATTTTACAAATCACAAAATAGCCAATCGATTTCATCCAAACTAAAGTAGCCGTATAACTGAAAAATTGGTGCGAAAAAGCATTTCTTTTCCAAAATCGACCAATCGAAAATTGCAATTATTTTAGTTTACTTACATATAAATGCACTGTCTTTGAAAAAAGTGCTTATGCAAATAACCGTTAAAATAATCAATTTCAGCGCAGTTACCCCTCTGTATCCAAAAATCCACATGAAAGACATCCACTCTAAAAAAAACTTTTTTTGTCAGCAAGGTTGATGTAGTTTATTAGATAAAGTAAAAGTGTCTATTTTAATGATTCCGGCTATTTTAACAAAAATATATCTGGAATTAAGTTGGGTAAATTATTGAAGGTTTTCCTCTGGAGTACCTAAAATACAATCAGTCGATTCCCAGCGGATTAAGGTTGGGAGGAAGATTAACTCACGGTCCATTGCAAAACTCCTCGTACTTTTAGAAGCTTTTATTCAACTTGTAATTAGATGATGAGTATATATAAGTTGTCCGCTTCAAAATTTGCAAATTAAATTAGACCCACTTCTCGGCTTCAGATTGAGCTGATTTTTTTTGGGATGCCAATGCATGGTTAGCTTAATGACGTCATTAAAAATCCAATATCGCGGACTCCCAAAGATGGCAGACCAAATATTTTAAGGTATCAAATGAAAGGGTTCGCTGAGAAGAATACAGAATAATTACAATTATTTTCAAATCGAAGTTTTTACCTAAAACTTCTTGGGTTTTTCGAACAGAGCTTTTTTTATAATGCTGAACAATAGCTGACGACAAGAGTTAGAAATCTTAAGAAAGAAAACAAAATTTAATTAAACCGATTAAATTAGAAAACAACGGTTGTAAATAAGTAATAAGAGTTAGACATTGTGTTAACACAAATCAAAGGACATCCCCGATCGGTACCGAATTTTCAAATTATTTATAGCACACTAACTGACAATTGACAGTAATCGAATATACTGTACACACCTTAGAGCTAACGAAATCGCGATGATTGATAATAGACTGATGCCTATTTTAGCAACTATAATTGTAAGAACGGGCTGGTTTTCGTAAATAGGCGTCCAATGCACCAACCTAGCGATCACTGCCAGCCCAGCTTCTCCATGAAGTCCAGAGCCCCCGCAGGTAGCTGATGACTTCCGGGAGTGTCCTCCAGGTCCCCGAGATGCTCAGCCCTATTCTCTGCCACCTTTCTGCAATCTAGAAGGTCTGCAATCCCCTGGGTAAAAAGATGTTTGTTAAAGTAACCCTGGCCAGACAGATACCTAAAATGAAAAACTGCTTGTGACTTAAATGCTGGTTTTTTAAACATTTTATTGCATTTTTCTCAATTGTGTCTGTGCTTCTTAGGGTACGTTTAGCCGTTTGTGCTAGTTGCTATCACTAGATGGGAGTCGTGTAAAGCCGTGTCTAAGCCGTGCCGATGGGGTTCGCCACTGTCTAGCCCTACAACCTCTACCAAGCCGGAGTTGCCTCTCCTGTGTATAGTATGGCCTAAGCTGCCCGAGTTTGGGAAGATATATTAAAAATATTTTCATTAAATTGCACTCAAACCATGTAATTAAATGAACCCTGAAACATCAGTTGTCGTCTAACTTATTTTGCGTGTAATGTGAAGGTTAACTCAATAGTCAAGACTGACCGTTGCGCTAATTAACTTTTTCTCCGTAGCGTTTTATAATACTTACCTACTACCTTCAGTCAGGGTCAGGATTTTATCGGAATTCGCAATTAGTTAGTTCCATTTTACAAGGGCCGGACGATAAAATTCTAAGACATTTAGAAATGTAGATTTTGCTAACGGGATTAACATGTTAAAAGCTTAAGTTACATTTTTGTAATACTAAACAATTTTTGAGAAGATCTTTGGTAACATAATAATTTTAGAAAATCTTAAAAATCGTAAAAGCTTCAATTTGAAAACTTTTTTTTTAGCTAACCATTTCATTTGATATCCATATAGCATGAAGTTGCATAAAAAATTATAACGGGTCCGCCATCTTTGGAAGTCTGCCATATTGGATTTAGAACAACGTCACTTAGTTAAAGTTCCATTATGCTCCAAACTTAACGTGTTGGTAAAATTTCAGCTTAATGGGAAACCGGAAAGTGGTTCTAATTTAGCTTCCAAAATTTGTCCCAAAGTAACTAAAACGGCAAGTACCCTATCTTCTATCCAGGGTTCCGTTAGTGCTAAGGCTCTACACAATGGTAATACTTCCAATGGCAAGCTACGGCGCGGTAGTCTGGTAGCCACGAACCAAGCTATCTACGGTCATGAGTAAACTGCAACGGTTTTAAAGAATGGCATGCATGGCGGTGACGGGCTGTATGCGGATAACTCCTACTGCAGCCCTCAAGAATATCCTGGGCATGCCGACCTCTTACCTGTTCATTCAACAGGAAGCAGCAAGTGCTGCAGTTCGGCTTGAGCTGTTATTTCTTTGGAAAAGAAACAGGATTCCGCACACTCAGAATCCCAGAAAGTTTTTGACAAGAAATACAAGATACAGTTATAAAAAGAGCCCCGGAAAGGTCAGAGCCTGAAAGAACTTCGGGTATAATTATACCGCGTAGGCTCCAAAACAGGCTTTATTGAAACCGGGTACGGGAATTGTCATTACAGTGCAGACTCTAAAGTAAAACATCAAATTAAACTGGCAAATTGCATGCCGGACTACGCGCCAAGTAAGGTTCCGTAATCTTCTCAAAAAAATAAATGCATTTTTTTTAAACCGGGCAAAAATCTGAAACGCGCACTGTGAGTTCAAACACAATAGGTACGAAATTCTACAAACATCAACAAGTAGGTACAACTATAGGATTCTTTCTTTCTTTCTTATGGTGTGGCCTGTTGTTGCACTTAGAATCACCCGCGGTCACGAGTAGAGCATTTAGATTTACACCTATGGACGTGTGCAACGCGACCTTCATACACATCTGGGATCAGATGTGCAGGTTTTCTCACGTTGTTTTTCTTCACCGTTAAAGCAATCAGTAAGAATATGTACGTAAGATTCGAAAAACTCATTGGTACATTGGCCGTCCGGATTTGAACCCGAGACCTCTAGTTAGGAGGGCCGAGTCGTTACCCGTTGAGCCACCGACGCTCTTTAAAAATTGGATTGAAGGACAAACTTAACTATTTTGTTGAATGAATGTTATCCATACATCAATTTACGTTAAAGTCAATATTTTACGTTAAAGTCAATTACATCAGGGTTCATAAATTTGTATTATCATACCAAATTTTAGCTTTGTAGCTGCAATTGTCTTTGACCAAAACGGTTGTGACATCCCGGCGGACAGACAGACAGACGGACATGGCAAAACTAGAAGAGTTTTACTATGGAATAAGTTTAATAATAAGTTTGACTATGGAACCCTTATAAAAGCCGGCCAGGTGTAAGTCGGACTCGCGATAAGGATCCCGAACTGAACGAAAAAAATATCATTTTTTGCTGTCGATGTTTTTAGGGGGTTTTTTTACATTTTTAAGTTAAGTTTTATTAAGTTTTATAAAAGCGTCGGTGGCTCAACCGGTAACGACTCGGTCCATCTAACCAGAGGTACCGGGTTCAAATCTAGACGGCCAATGTACCAATGAGTTTTTCAAAAAACTTACGTACATACTTACCGATTGCTTTAACGGTGAAGGAAAACATCGTGAGGAAACCTGCACACGCCTGCGAAGAAACTCGAAGGTTGTGTGTGAAGTCGACCAACCCGCACTGGGCCCGCGTGGTCGACTAAGGCCTAATCGCCCTGATTCAGGGTAGGCTCGAGCCCCTCGATGGGGACGTATATGAGCTGATATAATAATTATTAAGGCTGTTCTAAAATTGAAATTGGTAATCGTCGCAAAAAAACCACATAATATATGAGTCTTAGGAGGGCTATCAGGTTCTTTTTAGGTTTCTGAAGTCAACAAGGACCCTTATAGTTTCGCCAAGTCTGTCTGTCCGTCCGTCTGCCTGTCCGTCTGTCCGCGGCTTAGCTCAGCACTAGAAATCTGTAACTTTGTAGGGTATATAGGGTGACCTTAAATTAGTTCTTGATAGCAAAGGATATGAATGTACTCGTGATTACAAACAACTTTCCCAAAGAAACTATATGTCGAATTAGAAAAAAAATTTAGGTCCTCGGTACATAACAAGTTATCAAATCGACAAAAATGTATGAAGGACCAATTTTTTTTTTCATATTTGACATAATATAGTTTCTTAGGGAAAGTTGTTTGTAATCACGAGTACGTTCATATCCTTTGCTATCAAGAACTAATTAAAAGTCATCCTATATACATACAAAGTGGTGTAATAAAATTTGGAAAAAAAATATTTTTGTGTACCTGCCCTACCTACATATTATAAAGAGGGTGTGTATTTTTTTGTTGACGTATCCTATCATGTGGGGTACTGTTTCATAAGTCTTTTAAAACTACTGAGGGTATGCAAAAACCATTTTTAGATTTAGGGATCGGTTTGAGAAATATTAAGCTTACAGTCAGAGATTTGATACCATAGATGGGTTATGCACTAACAAACAACATTTGAAAATCGAACCCCTTTACACACACAATGTTCCCTTCTATTGCACTAAATGTTACTAAGAAAAAAATTGGCATCTTTTTTTTATTATTTATTTATTTATTATTTATTTATATATTTATTGTACACACACAGTTGAGTGACGTTGAGTTGTTTTAGACGCATGTAACCTATCTACCTCCCCTTATATAGGGTGACTTTTAATTAGTTCTTGATAGCAAAGGATATGAATGTACTCGTGATTACAAACCACTTTCCCAAAGAAACTATATGTCAAATATGAAAAAAAAATTTTGGTCCTTGATACATTTTTGCCGATTTGATAACTTATTATGTATCAAGGGCGAAAATTTTTTTTTCATATTTCACATATAGTATCTTTGGGAAAGTTGTTTGTAATCACCAGTACATTCATATCCTTTGCTATCAAGAACTAATTTGAGGTCACCTGTATATAGGATATCTCTGCTTACAGTGCATTTTTTTATAAGAGTCGAGTGTACCCCCTACCAGCTAAACCGCTATTATAGAACATCTGAAAAAACCGGCCAAGTGCGAGTCGGACTCGCGCACGAAGGGTTCCGTACCATTATCTATAAAAATCACGTTTGTTGTATGGTAGCTTAAATATTTGTTTTATTTCAATTTAATTATTTATTTTTAAAGTGAATATATAACTTAATATTCTGTGAATATTTTAAGCGTCTATCTGTTGCCGTTATCAATATCGAGCAAAAACGAGTAAGAAAACCGTCAAGTGCGAGTTGGACTCGCGGTATAAGGGTTCCGTACCACCACACCTCTCCACACAACTATGCGTTATGACAATTCACATGACAAACAAACGATACAAACGCAAGCAACAGAAAAATACTACTGGCGCTATCTAGTGGTGTTTTAGTGAACTATTTTCCGTAAGTGAACGTATTATATTGAGTTTACCACTTTATTTTCAATTGATAGAATTCTTATAGGTTTTCCTGTAATCTTCAAGCAATTAACAATATATTTTTTTTTCAAAATTTTAGGCTCCGTAGTTTTGGAGATCAGGGGGGGGGTTTAATTTGGTTAAATTTTCGTCTTCTTTCATGATTAAAATCAAAACTATTTGTTTTACAATAATAACAAAAATATATTTGAGATCCTAGTAATGAGCCCTTTCATTTGATATTTAACACAATAAGGTTTTAAAAACTTTTTTAAAAATTTCCTATTTTTTTCCCACGAAAATGACCCTTATTTAAAACATATATATTTATTTACTATGCACATCTGTTTTTGGGTCATAGTACTATCCTACCAAATTTCATCTTATTTGGTCCTTATTTGGCTGTGACAGACTGACGGATAGACAGACAGATGCACGAGTGATCTTTAAAGGGTTCCGTTTTTTTGTTGTTGTACGAAACCCTAAAAATCACTTTTGTTATGGGAGCCCCCTCAAATATTTATTTTATTATGTTTTTTAGTATTTTTTGTTATAGCGGCAACAGAAATACATCATCTGTGAAAATTTCAACTGTCTAGCTGTCACGGTTCATGAAATACAGCCTAGTGACAGACGGACGGACGGACGGACAGCGAAGCCTCAGTAATAGGGTCCCGTTTTTACCCTTTGGGTACGGAACCCTAAAAAATTGTAAATAGCAGGACATACAATCAGTTTAAAAGGAAAACTATCACGGCTAAGTAGGCTTTTTTAGCAAAGTTTAGGAGTAATAGTCGACCAACTTGAGGTGTGCAGTTGGGTTTGTAAAAAGTTCATAGATTTTTCAAAAAAAATATTCTATACACGCCTGCAAATGTAGTGTTGTTTCTTAAAATACACTTTTCTCTTTTGAGTCCGACACGCACTTGGTCGGTTTTCCTTAACGTCCTGCAAAGAGCCGATTGGCACGAAGTGGTGCAAGGCAGGAAAGTGGCGTGGAGGAAAATTTTGTGTCGGAGCCCAAGATTCTATGTGGGTCGTTGAGCCAGCGAAGTAAGAGAGTAATATCCCAACAAAATATAAATGTGAAATGGAGCCAAGTACGATACAAAAATAATTAGATAGATCTAAATGGTATAGGTACCAAGTTCTATAGTGGTTTCTGAATTCATAGCTACTGGACTTCATATTGAAGTATTTATCGTAATCTTCTCCAAATAATAGAGAACTTACAACTTGGTACCATTCAGATCTCTGTCATGATTTTGTATCGAACTTGGCCTTCTTTCACATTTATGTTTTGTTAGTATATTCGTATTTTTTGTAAAGTAACAATATTTATTTTCTCTCTTTATTCAAATAATACTTACTTACTTCACGGGCTCAGCGATCCAAAGAAGATATTATAGCCTCCGATACCAAAAGTCGCCACTCGTCCCTATTCTGCGCCTCCTCATTCCAAATAATAGACATACATAACCTATTATTTCATTATAAATTATTTATAACCCAACGGGAGTGGTACGGAACCCTCAGTGCGCGAGTCCAACTCGCATTTCTCTGCGTTTTTGAATTAGTTTTTAATACGCCCAATAGTTGAGAAGTTCTATGGACAATTGTACAAGACCACACGTTTGCCTGTCAGCGATCTGGCTGAAGACCCAAGAGCCAGACTAACCCGACACTATACCGAAGATATCCCGGACGTCAGCCTGTACGAGATTAGAATGGCTATCAAACAGCTCAAGAACAACAAGGCACCGGGTGATGATGGAATTACGGCTGAACTTCTGAAAGCAGGTGGAACACCGGTACTTAAAGCTCTTCAGAAGTTATTTAATTCCGTTATACTCGAGGGACAAACGCCTAAGGCATGGCACAGAAGTGTAGTCGTGCTTTTCTTCAAAAAGGGTGACAACACTCTGCTGAAGAACTACAGACCCATCTCACTTCTGAGCCATGTCTACAAGCTGTTTTCGAGAGTCATTACGAATCGTCTCGCACGCAGGTTTGACGACTTCCAGCCTCCCGAACAAGCCGGTTTCCGAAAAGGCTTTAGTACCATAGACCACATACATACGCTGCGGCAGATTATACAGAAGACCGAAGAGTACAATCAGCCACTATGCTTGGCGTTTGTGGACTATGAGAAGGCCTTTGATTCAGTCGAAACCTGGGCTGTGCTACAGTCTCTCCAGCGGTGCCAAATTGACCATCGATACATCGAGGTGTTGAAGTGTCTGTATGAAAACGCCACCATGTCGGTTCGCCTCCAGGACCAGAACTCGAAACCTATCCAGTTGCAGCGAGGGGTGAGACAGGGAGACGTTATATCTCCGAAACTGTTCACCGCCGCCCTGGAAGATGTTTTTAAGCTTCTGGACTGGGGTGGACTCGGCATCAATATCAACGGCGAGTACATATCCCACCTCCGATTCGCTGACGATATCGTGGTCATGGCTGAGACTATGGAAGACCTAAGCACAATGCTCGATGGCCTCAGTAAGGTCTCTCAACAAGTGGGTCTTAAAATGAACATGGACAAGACGAAAATAATGTTAAATGTCCGTGTCGCACCCACTCCTCTAAAGGTTGGAGACTCTACACTGGAAGTTGTTGACGAATATGTATACCTGGGACAAACAGTCCAGCTAGGCAGGTCCAACTTCAAGAAAGAGATCAATCGACGAATCCAACTCGGCTGGGCAGCGTTCGGGAAGCTTCGCAATATCTTCACGTCCCAAATACCGCAGTGTCTCAAGACTAAGGTCTTTGACCAGTGTGTGTTGCCAGTGATGACTTACGGAACTGAGACATGGTCGCTTACTATGGGCCTCATAAGAAGGCTCAAGGTCACCCAAAGGGCAATGGAGCGTGCTATGCTCGGAGTTTCTCTGCGTGATCGAATCAGAAACGAGGAGATCCGCAGGAGAACTAAAGTAACCGACATAGCTCACAGAATCGCTAGACTGAAGTGGCAGTGGGCAGGGCACATAGCTCGTAGAACAGATGGCCGATGGGGCAGTAAAGTTCTCGAGTGGCGACCGCGCACCGGAAAACGTAGCGTAGGCAGGCCTCCCACGCGGTGGACCGATGACCTGGTGAAGGTCGCGGGAAGCCGATGGATGCGGGCAGCGCAGGACCGGACGTCGTGGAAATCCTTGGGGGAGGCCTTTGTTCAGCAGTGGACGATTTGTGGCTGATATGATGATGATGATGACGCCCAATAGCCTATTTTTATCTCAAATTTCAAGTTCATAAGTCGCTTGGAAGTGGACTATATAATTAAATTCATGAGAAGTCCTGGTATGGAACCCTAATTTTGCAAGCCCGGCTCGCACTTGAGCGGTTTTTCTTATTTATTTTTTGTATACGCCTAATTACTTATTTTAATGCTAAAGTTCAAGTAACTTATATCATCATATCAGCTCATATACGTCCCCACCGAGGGGCTCGAGCCTACCCTGAATTAGGGCGATCAGGTCTTAGTCGACCACGCGGGCCCAGTGCGAGTTGGTCGACTTCACACACAACCTGCGAGTTTCTCCGCAGGCGTGTTGCAGGTTTCCTCACGATATTTTCCTTCACCGTTAAAGCAATCGGTAAGTATGTACGTAAGTTTTAAAAACTCATTGGTACATTGGCCGTCCAGATTTGAACCCGGTACCTCTGGTTAGAAGAACCGAGTCGTTACCGGTAACTTATATATTACCTGGAATATATTTTGATGAGTAGTGGTGATACGGAACTTTTGGTGCGCGAGTACGACTCGAACTTGGCCGTCTTTTGGATTTTCAAATCCAACAACCTGCCTCAATGCTAAATTTAAAGTTTCTAAGTAACCTGGAAGTGGTCTTTAATTTTTAGGAGTGAGTCAGTCAGTGAGTGAGTCGTAAAAATAGTGATTTTCGGACGTCGATATCTCAGAAATGGAAAAAGATATGTTTATGAAATTTCAATTTTAGGTGACTGAGGGGCCTTACTAGATATGAAAAATTGCAAGTGCCCACACACTTTTTAAGTATCAAACTCATTTTAAGTAACAGGTAGGTCGAAAGTGGCCTGAAATGGCCGGTGTCGCCCTTTTCTCTTCGAACTTGGCTGACACACTGCTGTGTGTCTAAATATGAGTCAATGCAACCCGGTTTACCTAGCAATAAATTGCACGGGATCCCCCGTTTACCCGCAGCACTTAGAAACGTTATTTCTGTTGATTTTCCCCATGCAGCAACTTTCTGTCTCACACAAACTCTGAGCGTATTATGCATGGAAATCTCCAAGTTTTGACGGTTTTTCCCAGGCAAGGTTTTTTACCTACTTACATGTTCACGTTATATTGACATTACTTTTTTTAAAGAAAATACAAACAGATGTACAAATAAATGCTCCATCTTACTTAATATTAACAGTAAAAGTAAAGGAAGCAAAATTTAAAATAAGTAGTAATCATTGTAATACAGAAACACGAATCTAAATATATATAACTCAAAGGTGACTGACTGACTGACTGACATAGTGATTTATTAACGCACAGCCCAAACCACTGGATGGATCGGGCTGAAATTTGGCATGCAGGTAGATGTTATGACGTAGGCATCCGCTAAGAAAGGATTTTAAGAAATTCCTACGGGAACCGCAAAAATCGGGATCTGCGCGGGCGAAGCTGCGGGCATCCACTAGTGAACAATAAAACAAAATGTTGCCATATTTTCATTAAATCATGTTTTGAAATACTATCTTCTTACTTTATGTGAGCAACTCTTGTATATCTTGTATATATTATATATAAAATTAGTTTCTCGGAAACGGATCTAACTATTTGGACGAAGTTTTGAATTTGGATAATTTTTTACATCCCAAGTCCATCTAGATAGGTAATATCGTCATCATCATCATCATATCAGCCGAAAGACATCCACTGCTGGACATAGGCCTCTCCCAAGGAACTCCACGACGACCGGTTCTGCGCTGCCCGCATCCAGCGGCTTCCCGCGACCTTCACCAGGTTATCGGTCCGCCGAGTGGGAGGCCTGCCTACACCACGTTTTTCGCTCAGGTTCTGCAAGTTCTTATTTGGTAACCTGGGTTGCCAAAACACCAAAATATTATTTTTTATAAGTAGCGAGTAGTTAAGATTTCGTAAGATCAATAACATCAAAAGATCTGTTCATTCTGATCACATTCGTTTTATTACGTGGTCACCGGTCATCCATGGCATTGACCATCACAAAATACGAAGGCACAGAGTAAGAATCCATACAGTGGACCAATCAACATTATTGAAGGCGTTTGATCACTAGTTAAGGTTGTAGCGCTCACTGATGGCGCTTCTAATGAATTGTCCCGAACGGTGACGAACGGTGACAAGGGCAACTGGGGCACGGACCCCCCCCCCCCCCTCCCGACCCCTCCCGCCCCCTCCCGTCTCGCTCCTCGGCCCCAGCACTATTGCCCTGTCTAGACGTCTCCGTTGGACGACAGCACGGATTCTTTAAACTGTGAAGAAGGTATGTTCGAGTATTGTTGGTCGTACTCGTTATAAAGACACACACTCATTAATTAAAAGAACTGGTTTTCAGAGTACCAACGTACCGGTGCCAACAGGCTCTTACTACTCACCTACTCCGTGGCATAATGGTTATTCCATTCGCTTCACACCAGGAGGTCGCGGGTTCGATTCCCGGCAAGGTCAAGGTGGTAAGGCGTTTTCATAGTCCGCCTGTCTATTCAAAAAACCTATAACTAAGCCTACGTCGTCCATCCGTCGGTCCTATCTTGAAAATACCGAGACCATAACAGGTAGCCGGCTGAAAATTTCTCCTAATCGTAATATATAAGTCACTGCCTAATATGTATTATTATGACAGATATCCAATAGAAACATAATTGAAAACGCTAAACACGTTAAAAAACCGACTTCCATCGCAACAAATTAGTACATTTTTGCATTATTATTTTTGGTTTTTGTTAATTTTCCAATAAAGTACTACACCGATTTTGATAAAATTTATATGGGACCACACGGGAAGCACTAGCTTTCAAATAAAAAAGAATTATAAAAATCGGTTCACCCAGTCAAAAGTTCTGAGGTAACAAACATAAAAAAAAACATACAGACGAATTGAGAACCTCCTCCTTTTTGGAAGTCGCTTGAAAATACGAGCGATCCTCACAGTAGTCGCATAATGATGATGTATGTATAACATCTGATATAAGTAAAAAACCTACCGGCCTTCCGGCCTCGCATTAGGCGGCATGGCCATGTTTCCTTAGCCTTCGTGACTGAAGAAACGCATTTACTGTTAGACACTTCTGTCCCTTTTCACCAAATCGCTCCTACAGATTGCAGGAAAGCGAAAGGAAAAATGTTACACGTCAAAAAATTAAAAATTAAGGGAGTTTAATTTGCCCACTTCCCAGTTTCCGATTGAGCTGTAATTTTGCATGCATATGTACATCCCATAAAAAGCTTTAAAAGCTTATACCTAAAAGTTTTTAGGTTTTTAGAAAATTATTTATTAAAGATATTTACCTGTTCTGAAAGTCTGAGTATCACATAGGTGAAGTTCGATTCGCAGTACTACTCGTATAAAACTGAGTATGTACTCGTATGTACATGCACTATGCGGTAGATTATGTTAGATCAAGTTTGTTTCAATGTGTTTCCTTTCATTGAATATGGCAAAATGATCTTATCTATGTTTCCGTCATTCCCTATTTGCTGTGCTATTTGTCGGAAAGTATACAAGCAGTTTTCGAACAAATTTCTATACCTATACTAAATTCACAAAAAACCTAACCACTTCGGGAGTAACAACAGAACTTTTTACAGTTTTATAAGTTTTGACCCTCCGAGTGCTCCTGGTACGCTTACGTTACATTACAGTGTCACGAGTTCAATGATTTTTACCCATCTTATAAAAAGTTTGATAAGTTTTGACCCTCCGAGTGTTCCTGGTACGGTTACGTTACATTACAGTGTCGCGAGTTCAATGGTTTTTACCCATCTCATAAAAAGTTTGGTAAGTTTTGACCCTCCGAGTGTTCCCGGTACGGTTACGTTACATTACAGTGTCGCGAGTTCAATGGTTTTTTTTTACCCATCTCATAAAAAGTTTGATAAGTTTTGACCCTCCGAGTGTTCCTAGTACGGTTACGTTACACTACAGTGTCGCGAGTTCAATGGTTTTTTCCCATCTCAGAAATGCCCAACGCGTTTAAAGAAGTTTTTAATTCAAAAATTAACTTTTTATACTAAATATAGGACGCTAAATTTTATATAGGAGTCCATACTTCTTTTCGCGAATTATAAGTATATACACAGGATGTATATACTTATTTTCGCGAATTATAAGTATACAGGGTCTTCGGCAGATGGTTGAAAATACGAAAATGGGGGATAGGTGGGGTCGCTTCCCACCTATTTTGAGAATTAAAAAAATCTAGGACTTGTAATTTTTTTTACAGGATTTTTTTTCCTTTTTTCAGAAATTTTGCCATTTTTATACCTTTGAACACATGTAACTTTTTGTTTTTTAAAGATAGCTCCAAAATCTTTTTTTTAATAGACTTTTATAAGATTGTCGGCTCTAAAAAAATTATGTTTGTTTCAAGTTATTGCTAAAAACAAAAATGTGGGCCCCCGAACTTAAAAAAAAAGTTGAACAAAAATTTAAAAGTCAACTTTGCGATGCATTTAAAAAAAAAATAATAGGGCTGGAAGGCTTCTGTTTTTTTTAAAACATCTCTAAAGCTTAGGCTTTTGAATGGTATGTAATTTGTTTCGGTATCTTTTTTTTTTGTAACCGGAGTTGTTAATTTTTTTTACTCAATTGGACCATGTTGACGAAATTCCACTAGTTACATGTTTTGTGAAATGTATCAAATGCAAAGTTGAAAATAATGTAAATACGTACTGTTGGGACGGTTACAAAGAGCAGGTACGTTTTTTTACATTCTTGCACACACATAATGGCTATCTTTTGTCATTTATTGGCATATTGGAGTTAGCACTTCCATATGCCAATAAAATGTCCGCATATTCCGCATTGGTAAATTGAGCCATTTTAAACCACAACAAAGTCTTAACAAAACGTCTGATAATAACAAAAAGTGACAAACAACAAAAAAACTTAACAAAATCACAAACACAGCAAAGTGAAATTAACGAAAACAAAAAAAAAACGTTAACGTTATTAACGTTTGTGATTTTGTTAAGTTTTTTTGTTGTTTGTCACTTTTTGTTATTATCAGACGTTTTGTTAAGACTTTGTTGTGGTTTAAAATGGCTCAATTTACCAATGCGGAATATGCGGACATTTTATTGGCATATGGAAGTGCTAACTCCAATATGCCAATAAATGACAAAAGATAGCCATTATGTGTGTGCAAGAATGTAAAAAAACGTACCTGCTCTTTGTAACCGTCCCAACACTAAGTATTTACATTATTTTCAACTTTGCATTTGATATATTTCACAAAACATGTAACTAGTGGAATTTCGTCAACATGGTCCAATTGAGTAAAAAAAATTAACAACTCCGGTTACAAAAAAGATACCTAAACAAATTACATACCATTCAAAAGCCTAAGCTTTAGAGATGTTTTAAAAAAAACAGAAGCCTTCCAGCCCTATTATTTTTTTTTTAAATGCATCGCAAAGTTGACTTTTAAATTTTTGTTCAACTTTTTTTTTAAGTTCGGGGGCCCACATTTTTGTTTTTAGCAATAACTTGAAACAAACATAATTTTTTTTAGAGCCGACAATCTTATAAAAGTCTATTAAAAAAAAGATTTTGGAGCTATCTTTAAAAAACAAAAAGTTACATGTGTTCAAAGGTATAAAAATGGCAAAATTTCTAAAAAAAGGAAAAAAAATCCTGTAAAAAAAATTACAAGTCCTAGATTTTTTTTAATTCTCAAAATAGGTGGGAGGCGACCCCACCTATCCCCCATTTTCGTATTTTCAACCATCTGCCGAAGACCCTGTATATACAGGATGTAACAAAATTGGTTTAGGTCCCGTTAACTGATGCTTCTACTCATTAAACTGAACGACATTTGTTCTACAAGTTAGATGAAATCGCAAAAAAAATTCAACTCTTCATACAAAATGTCGACAAGTTTTGTGCATCTTTGTATGGAGCGTCGAATATTTTTTTGCGAATTGAATATGGGTTCTTTGGTAAAAGTCGTCCAGTATAATGAGTAGAAGCCCCAGTTAACGGGTCCTACACCAATTTTTTAGACCCTGTATTAGGTTCTTTAGACGAAGTTGTTCAGTTTTATGATTAAAAGTTATAATTAAAATTAGTTTAATATTTAATTGTTTGGCCACTTAGAGAGGATGAAAGATAGCTGAGCCGCAAAGAGAGCTATGACAAACCGGAAAACGCCCTGTTGGACGCCCCAAGCAAGCAACAGGTACCGCTAGAATGACGAAGTGAATAATTATTGACAACGCCAAAAAACGTTAAAACTTCAATTTGTATAGAGTTCAACTAATTGCAGGTTTGTGTGTTGTGGAATTAGTAAAAATATAATAACAAAAATGTGTAATATGTTTAATGTTCCACTAAGAACCTATACGATTTTAACCACCTCCGTAGCTCACAGGGAAAGTTCACTGGCTTTACACAGGAGGTTCGATTCCCGGCGGGGTCAATTGTAAGACTCGGTTTGGTTGGTGGTAGGGCATTTTCTAAGCCCGCCTGGCTAGCTACCACCATCTTATCTAGGTCTTGCGCCAAATATCAATGTTGATATCATTGGTGTGTTCCGGCATGAAGATAAGATAGCCAGTTCCCCATTGCGTTGGGGAATCTTGGTAAGCCCGCTTCCATCTTCGGCAACATCGTCACTTACCACCAGGTGAGATGTTGTCAAGGGTTTACCAATTGTTAATAAAAAATAATAAAAAAAGTAGAGTTGATGTGTTCTGGCTTGAAGATAAGATAGTAAGTTCCTCTTTGATTTGGTGAGTTTTGGTAAGCCTGCTTTCATTTGCATCATCGTCACTTACTATTAGATGTGTGATGCCAAGGGCTTACCAATTGTAGATTTAAATAACTACCTACACAAATTCATTAAAAATTTCAAACCCGACTACTGCTGGACAAAGGCCTTTCTTTCCCAAGGATTTCCACGACGACCGGTTCTTCGCTGCCCGCATATAGCGGCTTCCCGGGACCTTCACCAGGTCATACGGCCTTTTATGGCCAATCGGGAAAAAATATCCTATAGCAAGAGATCAATTTTAAATTTAATTTAATTTTTTTTATTTCATTCATTCATTCTTAAATCTAACGACGCCTCGCACTCCAAAGCTGTTTATAGGCTAAAGAGCGTGCCAAAGAAATAAATAAATATACATACATTCAAAACGTATCTTTTATTAGAATTCTGCAACAATGTAAACAAAATATTTTATCATCTCATCACACTGGCTATGATTATTCTAGGATCACATACAGTTGAAGGTCGATGATAGTGCGACTAGCTTAAACAAAAAATATAACATAACAAACCATACTTTAACGATAAACGAATAAGTGCCAATTTCAAGTAGTGATTTTTGTTTACATTGTTAGATAATTCTAATGGAAGGTACTTTACACTCAAAGTAGGTACATAAACCTCTTTCTGGCGCAGTCGGGTAAAAAGTTATGACTGATCAAATCAAAATCTTTTCCATACTTTTTATAACCATTCGATTGCTGCAAATTTTGCTGGATACCTGTTTAATGTTGAAAATTTTGTTACTTTTTTACGCATCACAGTTCACACTCATATTACGAGTATAAAGGCGAAAGTTTGTGAGTGTATATGTTCGTTACTTCTTCGCAAAAGCTATAGAACAGATCTGGCTGAAATTTGGTAGGTAGATAGATTAGGACCTGGATTCTGGATTAACACATATGCTACTTTTTTTGCGGCTCGCGCACTGCGCACCCTTTGAAAAGTCATAGAAACGTTGTCCACGCGGGTGAAGCCGCAGGAAACAGCTAGTATTAATATATTTTTTCCATTAGGTATGCACAAAAGTCTTCATTCATAATAGTAGCAAGGTATATCACAAAATGAGTCACCTTAATTATAATAAATAAACAGAAAACCAGTTGTCGCGTCGGTTTTTGTGATATACCTTTTCGATCGAACTAACGAGTGAATTCCGGTCATCATTAACCAATCAGTTTACGGTTTTCCGAAATCGTAGCGTAAAATCTCCTCTTAATTTGTATAGTGTGATAACGTAATTGATATTCCCAGTATGGTGGTTTTTTGCTAGGTACCGCTTTATTTTCATTCATTTGAAACTAAATGAGCTGTGTTAGATGCCTTGTATCATCATAATCATATCAGCTGCTGGACATAATATAATGCCTTATATATATATAATATAAATGGAATAAATATTTTTTTATATCGAAACATCAAAAATTCATAGTTATAATAGTTAGTAAGAAACACTTTTATTATGAGTTACACAGACACAGACAGCAAATAAAAGTTTTCAGGGCTTACGATTTGGGGCAAGATGGACAGTTGCCTATGGACGCTAAACTGGTGGCAGTGGGTTGGGCACATAGGTCGTAAAATAGATGGCCGTTTGATCAGTAAAGTTCTCGAGTGGCGACCTCGCGCCAGAAAACGTAGCGTAGGCAAGCCTCCCAATCGGTGGACCGATGACCTGGTGAAGGTTTAATTAAAATCGTTAGAGCTATTGTTGAGAAAAAAACAAACATCCTGGGATTGTATAGGAGGTACCTTGTAGTACATTACTGCAGCGGCCAGCAAAATGGGCATTGATGGGCGAACGTGTAAATACGTAAGTCCATCAACGCCTAGTTGTGGCCAAGTCTTGTACAGTACTTTTCTCAAATAATGCGCGGAAATTAAAACTTCAATAATTACTTTTCAAAATCAATGACGAGCAACGAATAACAATATTTTTTCACGCGCCAAAGTGTTTATTTGTTTTTTTTTTCAATAAACAGCGTGCTATTTGCAAGTCAGTTCGAAATTTATATAAAACCTTTGGTAAGTTACCTACTTGGTTGCCATGTTTCGGAGTAAAATATAGTTCCATTTTTAAATTACACGACAGATATGAGTTTACATAGTAATAAAAAAACACCACAGATAAGGATTTTCATACAACTTTTGCCGGCCGCTGCTCGCATGTATTTGGTCAGTACAGCAATTTCGATTTATCTCCTAGAAGGTTGTC
This sequence comes from Coleophora flavipennella, assembly GCA_947284805.1. Lineage (NCBI taxonomy): Eukaryota > Metazoa > Arthropoda > Insecta > Lepidoptera > Coleophoridae > Coleophora > Coleophora flavipennella. The sequence goes on from OX369308.1 coordinate 19,474,837, forward strand.
AAAATAATGCTCAAATTTCAAAGCATGTTTAAGAGAACTATATTTTTCCCTTTTTTTTACTTTCTCGACCCCGTAGTACGGTACGTACGTACGTAGGGTAGAGGAAGTATAGTTATCGCGAAAAAAAAGGTTTTTCCAATTTTCATGAAAGTATGTTCTAGATAACGCATACAGATAAACCGAATATCTCAATTCCGTCCGTGCGTGCATCCGTCCGTCACGCTTGGCTCTGGAGGCTATATCTTTAGTCCGATTGGGACCAAATTTGGAACTATAGAGTTTTAAATTATTTGATCGAGGGTTTCTTCGTACTGTCAAACCAAAGAGTGGGTGTCATAGAACAAAACCAGTTTTTTTTCTCAAAAACGGCTCTAACGATTTTGATGAAACTTTGCATTTCAGAGTTGCTTATATTTATCTATTACATAGTAATACTCATTGGTCTGGTAAAATCGTGTTTGTATGGTTTTCCTACAAACTAAATTGAAACTTGCGATTTACATACAAATGGTTGAAGCTATTGAATTGTTATGTATTACGAATAAATATATATTTGGTCATGCTATATGAATTCATCAAAATTATTATAAAAAAATCATTAAATTTTTGTATAAAAAAAATTGTCGAGAAAGTTTAGTGCGGGCTGTCGTTTTTTAATTACCTACTATGTATAGTAGACCATGTAAAGTTATTGTAACATACAAACGTTCGTCAAAATCGTGAAAGCCGTTTTTAAGAAAAAAAAACAGTTTTTGTTGTATGACACCTACTAGCTATTGTTGAGCAAATATAATAAGTTATTTTTACTATGGTATCAATCTTGATGGAATTTTAAAAAAAACGGCTGACACACACACACACATTCATACACATTTTTTTCAGTTTAGTGTAAGTAAGACAATCGATTCCCATCAAAATCTCAACTTACATTTTTTTTTCGATCCTTTGTCGCTCACTTCCGCTCACTCTTCATTCGTTTAAAAGTAATAAACGTGAAAAAATATATTTAAGTGAGTGCTACGCATATGTGTGTTTATTGGGAAAAGTGTTACAAGAAATCGTAATAATTCTGTACATTATTATAGTTTTTATATAAATGTTTTTGCAAAAAAACTTTGCTAAAATTTGAAAATTAGCGAAAATAATTTTAAACAAAAAAAACGACTTCAATCAGGAACCTAAGATTCCCCTCGATTTCTCTGGCATACCATCATCAGATCCTGGTTTTCTTATCATGGTACCACCCTTGGGATATCTCCTTTCCAACAAAAAAGAATCATCAAAATCGTTTCATAAATGACGAAGTTATCCGCGAACAAACATTTAAAAAAAATATACGGTCGAATTTATAAGCCCCTCCTTTTTTGAAGTTTTAAAATGATCACTCTCACCGACCACTGAAAGATGCTGAAATATTGTGTGTAGGGGATGGTGCGCGGCGAAGGGCGGGCGGGGCAGGGGCGGGCGGGGCGGCGTGTGACGCAGACGCGACGAAAGGTGCAGCGGGGTGGGAGGCGCGCGCCTAACACTATTTAAACTGTTCTTGCGATCGGTCATCATGCATTGGTCTGTTTGCAATCCAAAGTTTAGTTAGCTATAGTAATACGGCAGCTCGAGTCAAAGACAGACTGGCACTTGCCCGTGGTCAAGACGTAAAGCTCTCGCAGACATACGCTAGCTAAGCGTGCAGTGAACCCCCCGTTCAGGCCAGGATCCCGTGAGTGTCGTGAAGCCATGGCCGTCGCCGCTGCCCAGAAGAACCGTGAGATGTTCGCCATCAAGAAATCCTACAGCATCGAGGTGAGGACCTCGCCTTCCACCAGTGCTAGTGCTAGCTTTCTCGGCAAGCTCGTCGACTATCGTCGCTTTGCCAAGGACATAACCCAGCTGCTCCCGGTCACCGATAAAGGATTTTCATTTTCATCATTTTTAAGTGATCAGCAAGGTTTGAGAAAGACTCTCTTTTTTACCTTACAATTTCGTATCGGTTAAATAAAAATCAGTTCTTATAAAATGAAAAGAAAACTTAAATCTGGTGACTGGCGTGAGCAAGCTTTGTTTTTTCGCAGAAACTTATGTGATGTGCTGTTTGTTTACTCACATTTAATACTGCCGTAGCACTTGCCTAATTAGTAGATAGCCTAGCTAGACATAAACACACTCATTCAGTAATATATTTTGCTTTCTAATGAAATTATCCAAATCGTAACAAGCTTATAAATTTTGATTAAAAACTAATTTACTCATAACCTAACAAAATTTAATTAGGCTTCTTTTTTTAAATAACTAACTTGGACCCTACAGTTATAATACAATATAATTAATTAAAATTATAATTCGCTAACTTTTTAAAATACCTTGTATTGAAAATTTCCCGAGGCAGGACATTAATTTTATCTCTGTTTTACAAACAACATAGACATAACGTAATAATAATAATACAATATTCCCAATAATAAATTTGTCACCTATTCTTGTTCTAATGAATCTGATACCTTAACGACGTATTAATTAGTTATCTCAAGTTAAATAAAATACAATAGGTAGGCAGCAAATTTAGTAGTACAGTCTAAATTTAAAACCTCCACTTTAAAACGTTAAATTTAAAAGTTTCCTAATAAAAATCAGTAATTCTGTAAAAACTGTAATTATATAAATGCTAAATACTTAACTTCATAGTTTAATCAAAGTGATGATGACCTCTGTGCTTAAAGGCATGTCTGCATAATCGCAGTTGAGTACTACCTGTTGAGTACTTGTTAAATCCGCACATCCCCAGCCTCGTGCGCGTGTGTTGCGACCACACCGCAGACTTGGCGGCATCGTTACATCAAAACAAAACAAACTTTGCAGTAGCTCCGCAGCTAAGATCAATTACCCTTTTTGCTCATGTAAATTGAACTTCTAGACTAAACAAAAAATAATTATAAATTGCGTGCTAAGGAAGCATTTGCTTCATAAATGAAGAATTTATCAACAAAGAAGCACTTGCATCCATTGTTTCGTTAAGACAAAAAGGATTTTTATAAAGAAATCGTGTGAAAGTTTTACAAGTATAAGGAGCTGAATCCACAAAATGTTTTCACTGGTAAATTTTTGGTTAATTAGCTAAAGTCGACATCAAAAATTCGATGTTATTACGTGGGCGAGGCGGGGTCGTAATGTCATTATTTCATCTCATAATTAAGTCACAATTAACGCGACATGTGCACTTTCCCGAGCGATCGCCGTGTGACAATTTGACTTGTGTAACACTCTCGAAACAATGATGCAGCTGCGTCACCGTATCATCGCCGCTTGCGCAGCCGGCGAGCTGCCACCGCGGCTCTTGCGGGTATTTACTCCTAGTTTCCATACCTACTTAGTCATAGAAAATTCCGCTTACAGAGTTAATAAGCCTCATCATTGTCAACACTAATTACCATTGTTAAAATTCAAGGCGGCGAGACGTAATAGTCCCTCTCGATGAAGATTGTTATGCAATTATGGCTTTATTACCTCAATAATTTTCCATAGTATTCGTGGGTCCGTGGATCACGAGAGCTTGTGCGAAATGGAAGTTGATGCGAACTACATGGGGAGCCCGTATACACGCGAGTCTTATTTTGTAACAGTTTCATTGATATTAAAAAACAAACATCTTCCAGTTTGGGAGGCTTGTATTGATGCCTCAGTGTATACGAATTCCTTTTGCGAAGCGATAATGTTTGTTGATTGAGTTACATTTACTAACTTTATGCTGGCTCTGCGATAATCAGGTTATAACTAACGTACAATAATTTACATATATTTTATAATTGGTGCTTGTAGATCGTATTTCCTTGACCATCGAAGGTCAGCGGCGCGGTGCGACGCTCACCGGCAATATTGCTGCGAACATAGTAAACCCACTGACAACGTAACACGTCGAGACAACGGAAAAAATTCTAAAGCATATTTATGCAAAAAAAAACTTTTTAATAATACCCTTATTCTTTACCTTTGATTGGTACAATAATAGTATTAGTCACGCAATGTTAAAGCAACTTAGACAAGACCTACTAAGGTCACGACAGGTTATGGTCGTCACAAAAAGATTCCTCCGAAAAACTTCGCGGTCATTAAAATAGATGCAAAAAATTAATGGAGATGTCACCGGATATTCGACTGTATAAAAAAATATACCCATTAGTTATGCCTAAAAAACATTCGTTTGTGTCACTGTTGCTTCGACACAACTTAGCCCTCAGAGTATGTAGAACCGTTGTTGATTAGGGTTTTAATAGATCAATCTATCATACGGCGGAGTGAGGGCAGGTTGCACTTCAGTTCGGTTAATTAAACGTCCGGCGATTGGAGCGGTGAAGTGGCCACTCGGACTCGCTCTCGCACCAAGGCTATATCAACCGGATTCCGAATCCTGCCCGCTCCAGTTAGGCGGACCTTTACATTACATTACCGCTTGACACTGGCTTACCGTTTCCGCAATTTCATTCTGACGGTCACTGTTAACAACCGATTGCGATTTTAACTCACGCTATTAATTACCGTAATATTTTGTCTTTGGTATATTTCAATAAGAATGATTTATTTAAATAGGTACTTTAGAGGTGTAGGTGATGATATAATTGAAAACGTTAACCACGTTAAAAAACCGACAAATCGCAACAACTTCGAACAATTTTGCATTATTATTTTTTTTTTTTTCATTTTCTAATAAAGTACTACACAGATTTTGATAAATAAAATTATGGGACCACACGGGAAGCACTAGCTTTCAAATAATAAAAGAAGCATCAAAATCGGTTCACCCAGTCAAGAGTTCTGAGGTAACGCACATAAAAAAAAACATACAGTCGAATTGAGAACCTCCTCTTCCTTTTTGGAAGTCGCTTGAAAATGACAATGAATTTGCATATAGTGTAGGGAGTAAAGTGACGGTAACAATCGCGAGTGATTAGCACAACCCTTGACACACATACGAGTAGTTGGGCGCGCGGCTACTCTGGCGGAAAACTGCAGGTCTCGCTGCCCGCTTGGGCTCGCTCGGCATCATCGCAAGGATTAATAATTTACAACTCAAGCTAACAAATACCTCTGCCCAAGGAAATACTACGCTAAAATGCACAAACTGGAAATCCATAGGGAAAATAACAAAACTTATATTAACTTGAAAGTGACTTTACCAAAATTTACGTTAATCTTAAATCATACATAAATCAATCATATTGACATTTGGTCTGAGATTTCCTTGGTCACGGTGTTACTAAACTACTAACCTTTATGAGTTGCTTTTTGCGTCGTCTCCCTTCGCTTCCCTATTGAATGCATTCGAAAATTTTCACTGCTCGATAGTTTGGTTTATCGACAAAGTTAAAAGTTTTTGACCTATTTAAATCTAATTAACCACTTCTTACGGATTTGTATAAAATCTAATAACGGCTTCACTGAGGACGTTATGTTCGAGAATAACACAAAACTAAGGCTTTAAAAAACCGGCCAAGTGCGAGTTGAACTCGTGCACTGAAGGTTCCGTACTAAAACATCTTCATAAATCAACTATATAGTCGTAGAAGATACTAATAGATCCTTCTGGATGTCGTATCTTGTGAGGATTTTCTTTATTTTTTATTATTTGTTGTTTTAACGGCAATAGAAATACATACTCTGTGAAAAATTCAACTGCCTACCTATGACAGTTCATGAAATACCTACAGCGCGCTTACAGATAGACTGACAGCGGAGGCTTAGTAATAGGGTCCCGTTGGCACCCTTTGGGTACGGAACTCTAAACAGCTTATTTAACATTCAAAGACAAAAGCTGAATATCATAAAGACCGTTTCTCAAAAGCGTGAACCGTTTTCAAAGCGTGTAAAGTTGGAACTCAACTATAATTGGGTCTTTTCGAGCGCGCTGGACTAGAAACGGCCCTTTGAGAGATCCCACTTCTGAGTCCCGCCCGACTCCCGACTCCCGCTCGAGACGTTTCCGACGCGGCCGCCGCGCCCGCCGTAATGGCAGCACTTTACTCCTCCACGCTCAGGAAATAAGCTTAGGAACTCGGTAAAAGAAATTTCTGTTCGCACATGAAATATAACTCAATGTGACCGCTTTATATTTATAAGGATTTGGGAGATCAACGGACTTCTACTCTCTTTGTTCACCGGAGGGTAACGTAATGTCCTCTTGGAAGTTTGATTGACGATGTGAGTGTATTATTATATTACTATTAAGAGAATTACTTAATAGAAAAAAAAGTAAGTGTGTGGTTTTATGAAACCACGGTAAAAGTGAAACTTTACAGAGGACGAAACGATCATGGCTGCTCTCGCTACGGTACAGAGGACGAAACGATCATACCGTCAGACGAAAGCGACCGTCACGCGACATGCAACACACAGTAGAAAAAATTTGAGACGATGTAATAAAAGTTTCACTTTTAATCGTAAATATACATACAAGAATAAGTCACGGTATTTTTTAAATAAAAATCAGGATTACTGAACTAAAAAAACTTATATTACAACAATCATCATCCAAACATCTAAAATGAATAAACGGTAGACTAAAGCTTGCATGAAACTGCTAGCAACAAGTATTTAAAAATGTTTATTTAAGCATGCAATGAAACCTTGCATAAAACTGCTACCTGAACAAGCAAATAGACGTTTAACAATAGTGGCAAATTGTGAAACAAAAGGAAAATCTTGAAAAAATACTTTATTTCTTGCCAGAGGTAGGGCCATCGGTTGTGAAAAAGCATTTGAACTAATGCCTATCGCTGCCTACTTTTTGTAAATTATGAAAAACATCATTTACCTATGTGTCGTAAATCAGGCTTGTAAATTAGTAGATAAATTTTTCTTGCGATAATGTTCATTCAAAACCACGTCAGAACTACTTAAATTAAGTAAAATATAAAAAGCAGAAATCGCTAACAAAAATTAAAAGAATATCCAATACTGCCACTTGATAGTACATTAGTAATAGTTACTACTACTTGCAAAGTTTCATCAAAATCATTTTTAGATTTTTCCTTTTTTTCATTTTTGTTGCATGGCAGCCGCCGTTTGATGTCAACCCAGCTTGAAGCCGCTGAAAATCTTCGTTAAATTATCATAAAACCTTTAATTTCAAAATTTGATGTTAATGGTTCGAGTTAAGCCGTATAGATAAAGCGTGATAGATGGACAGACGTTTTTGGCAAAAATGTTTTTTTTTGTACTAGTGATATTGGAACACATTCTAAAAAACTGCTAAATACGTTTAAAACTGACTTTAATCTCAACAACTTAATATAATTTAGCATTTTTGATTTTTGTTAATTGTCAAAAAAGTAGTACACCGATTTTGATAAAATTTATATCTGACTAATCTGGCAGCATCTCTATCGAATAAAAAAAAGAATCATAAAAATCGGACCACAACCTGCGAAGATATCGCTTAACAAACATACAAAAAAAGATACAGTCGAATTGAGAACCTCCTACTTTTTGGAAGTCGGTTGATAAATTTGAAACCCTTTTTTACGACGACTATACTTTATGTACTTTCTCACTCCGCTTAGTCGCTTAAAGTAAAAAAAAAACTAAAAATCATACGTCGAACATAATATCCTGTATGTAGTTTTGTAGAAAAACCCTATTCAGCTGCAACGTAACGGTTACAAACGATTAACGCACATAGGTTAATATGCACTCTTGCACCTGATTCTACCTCATTCTTTGCATCAATAAGTTGAGTATCCTCTTCTCCGTTCCATTATCGGACGACCATGCGCGGGAGGCGATTCCTCCATTTGTCGTTAATGTTCCACATATACGCACAAAGCGTTTTGCTTCATCGCTTATCAGGCGAACAGCGGGAGTGGAATTCCCTGCGGCATCTGTGTTACCCGATTCGTATAATTTAGGAATCTTCAAGACGAGCGTAGATAGGCACTATTTGAGCTTATCCTTGAGGTGCAGCCAAGCGCACTCAAATTTTTAATAAAAAGAAAATATAACCCTTATGTATCCTGGGTGTTTGATTTCAGAACGGCTACCCGTCGCGTCGCCGCTCGCTCGTCGACGACGCTCGCTTCGAGACCCTCGTCGTCAAACAGACCAAACAGAGCGTGCTCGAGGAGGCTCGCGCCCGTGCCAATGGTAAGCTGCTCCCTTTTACAGGTCAGGCTTAGCAAGCTGCACCTGTCATATGTTGACAGATTTCTCTTACGTTGACAAGGTGAAAGTCGAGCGCCATTGTTTTGAGAAAGAATTTATAATTAGCACAATCTTGCTGATTGTCTAGGAAGCACTTAACGATGTGATCAGGTGTGATGATTTTTTCATGCAACTTTTCGAGATGAGAAATTATTGCCGTCGAAAACCGTTATAAGCATACCGTTAAGTATAGCAAAATATTTTCATAATTATCTCAACCTACTGTGTAATTCTCTGTCTAGAACGTTTTTAAATCAAATATTGACAAAACAGTATAAACTATAAATCGTACAACGTGTCCTCTGTTAAGGACTTTATCACTGTCAAAATAATTGTTGACGCGTGACATGTCAGTCAAAAGGTCACCTCTGAGTTCTTTGTCATATTTTGCACGACTTCATAATGTGCGGATGACAGGAAAACCGCATGACTGACTTCACTCCTCTGTACCTACACAAACAAAAGTAACTTGATTTTACTAAAGATTAGCAGTGCGGTTACTGTAAAAGGACATTTAAAGAACAATAATTTCAAGAAAAACAAATCTTTTGTGAACTTAAAAGAAAGACTGAAAGAAATAGGTGTTTCATGAAAAAAAGAAAATAAATGTAGAAATATGACTGCCATGCAAAGGTTTTTTTTTGTTAAAAACCAATTATTAATGAAGGTTTTCTTTTTTTTTGTTTATTTTCTTAAGTTTTTTTTTCTATCAATTCTTTTTGTTTATGTTTTCCTTTTATATTTTACCTCCCAGACTCTGGCTTGGAACCTGAACTTATCCAAGATGAAACTCATATTGGCAACGGTGAAAAATCCAACGACCACGATGTTAGAAACGGGCACGATGGTAATTTTCTTTTAGTTGATTTTTAATTTTCTTTTCTATTTTATTTGATTTTGTTATTTATTATTATTTTTAATTTGCAACAGATAATGAAAGTAGTGATGACAGCGGAACTGCAGACGAAGGTCAGTGATTAAATAATCCTTAGCTGATAAAGAAATAACGCATATAAACTTGTGTTGTATACTCACACAATAACCAAACAGTTAATAATCGTAATGCCTACATTTTTGCAGATTACACTCTTACTGAAGAGGAAGTGATACTGCAGAATGCTGCGAGCGAGTCGCCTGAGGCGGAGCAGGCGCTACAGCAAGCCGCCCTGCTGCTGCGCATGCGAGACGGCATGGGCTCGCTCGCGCGCGTGCTCAAGACCATTGATAACTACAAGGGATGCGTCCAACACCTGGAGACCCGTCCCTCTCAGGTGCCCGGAGCGCAGTTCGATGCCCTCGTCAAAGTCAGCATGTCTCGCTGCAACCTTCTCCAGCTCATCAGATCTCTCCGGCAGACCTCCTCTTTCGCCGGAGTCAACCTGCTCTCGGAGAACAACATCTCCACCAAGACTCCGTGGTTCCCCCGCCACGCATCCGATCTGGATAACTGCAACCATCTCATGACAAAATACGAGCCGGAGCTTGACATGAACCACCCAGGCTTTGCGGACAAGGAATACAGAGAGCGCAGGAAGCAGATCGCCGAGATCGCTTTCGGTTACAAGTACGGCGACCCGATCCCGTCAATTACATATACCGAGTCGGAGAACACGACCTGGCAGCGGGTGTTCGACACTGTGCTGGACCTGATGCCGAAGCACGCGTGCCGCGAGTATAAGGCGGCGTTCGAGAAGCTCCAGGCAGCGGATATCTTCGTGCCGCACCGCATCCCGCAGCTGGACGACGTGAGCAACTTCCTGCGCAAGCACACCGGCTTCACGCTGCGCCCGGCCGCAGGGCTGCTCACCGCGCGCGACTTCCTCGCCTCGCTCGCCTTCCGCGTCTTTCAATCCACCCAGTATGTGCGCCACGGAAACTCCCCCTTCCACACACCTGAACCGTGAGTATCTTGTCGTCATACTAAATCTCTTTATTATTTTGTAGTAAACGTCGTATACATTGCAGTTCTAATTGGTACGAGTATGGTAATCAGTTCCATTCCAAATACCGAAATCTAAAATGTAGGTTAGAAACACTTAGTGTTATTTAATTAATAAGTTAAACAATTCCAAATAGTGCTCGTAAACCTGTGAGTTGTCCAATGTCATTACTTTAAATAAAATAATAATCACCGATACAGTTTAATTACTTCATTAAGATTAGAATTTTATAGTTAATTACACGACAATTACCTTGACGGCGCTTTTTTTACGGAAATGTTACGCAACAAGTCCTTGTGGATGTTATGTAAATTGGATCACATCGCACCTCTTGTAGAGCCAAGTTTAATATTCAATGTTACTTTTATGATTTATTCATGTTAATACTTCATGTAAATCGTTCGAATATCGCGGGCAAAAACTGTAGTATGATGGCTGTGGGTATACGAGGTACGGGCGGTGGCGGTGGCGGTGGCTGTGATGGAACTGTAATTCTATTCGCTCGCTAATAGAGTTACACCCTGACTTGATAGCGGACGAAGTTCCAAGCATCAAAAGCCATTTCATATTGAATTAAATCACACTACCGGCTGTGGCAGCCACTTAGAAACTGTCTGGCAAAGAGTACGGAACTTATTTAACGAGGTATTTTATTTCCAGCGACTGCATCCACGAATTGCTCGGACACATACCTCTCCTGGCTGACCCTAGTTTTGCACAATTTTCCCAAGAGATTGGTCTTGCATCCCTCGGGGCTTCAGACGCCGAAATCGAAAAGCTTTCTACTGTAAGTTTTATAAAATAATTTATTAAAACTACTTCATTTTTTATTAGCAATGCGATTTCATTTTTGATTGGGCCCAAGCTACGCGAATTATTATCGATTTCTGTATATTCACCATCAGGTATAATTTTTATACCTATGCGCTTTGATCGCGATGCATTTCATATAAAACTATTTTATACAGGTATACTGGTTCACCGTTGAGTTCGGTCTGTGTAAGGAGAACCAAAAGTTGAAAGCTTACGGAGCCGCCCTCCTTTCTTCCATCGGGGAGTTGCTCCATGCCCTCAGTGACAAGCCGGAGCTCAGGCCATTCGAGCCCGCCTCCACGTCCATGCAACCCTACCAGGACCAAGAGTACCAGCCAATCTACTACGTCGCTGAGAGCTTTGAAGATGCCAAAGATAAATTCAGGTACGGTATATTTTTGATTAAAATAGAATACTTTACGTTAGCTACTCTATTTTAAATATGGTAAATATTTCACTGTATTGGACTAAATCATATCGCAAGGGAACTTAAATAACTGACGTAACTCACAGGCGACAGTTCACTGGAAGACGTAGCGTAGGCATGCTTCTCACTCGGTGGAACCACGACCTGGTTAAGGAAATACTTGGGGAGGCCTTTGTCACACCCTGGACACTTCATACAACGGGCCAGAAATGACATTACATAAAACTAATGACGGAATGGCGGAGAAATCCTATACTTTCGACAACCAAACTGTAACCAATCTGTATCAATCTGGGTGACGAGGGGGTGAGGTCGTAATCTAGAGAGCGGCAGGGAGTATCTATACTCTATATTAGTACTAATATATATACTTTGCCTTTGTTAAGCAGTAGACGTCTTTCGAATATTAAGATGACGATTTTACAACATCGAGAAGACCAATTTAAGCTACTTTCTAAGAGGAACTTTTATGTTTAGACGCTGGGTGTCAACCATGTCGCGACCATTCGAGGTGCGGTTCAACCCACACACCGAGCGCGTGGAAGTGCTGGACTCCGTTGACAAGCTGGAGACCCTCATCTGGCAGCTGAACACCGAGATGCTGCACCTCACCAACGCCGTCAAGAAAATTAAATGCTCGCATTTTGAGTGATCTGACCTTAGAGCTTAGAGTACACAAATATGGTTCAGTGCACGCGGCCAAGCCGCATTCTGTATAGCTAGTGGTATTATAGACGTAAGACTGCCCGCGTGTGTGGAGTGTGAGTGTGCGAGTGAGAAGCATCAGATGGTACTTCGTTGAATTCCTTTTTGTACCTTATTGTATTATTTATTATGCCGAGCTCATTGCCCGGGCCTCGGAAAGCGCATGGAGCTCCCGATTGCCCATTTACGGAGGCTGTGCGCGTTTCGCGAGTCCTATTATTATTAGCATTAATTTATAATTTAAACAAAGACACAATGAAAAATGGAGCACCAAAAAAGAAGAAAAATTAAACAGAAAAATATATTTGTTTGATCATACTGAGATGTTTTATTTTACATGTTTTTAAATAGGACCTTCCTATATGTAGAAATTGAAGTTAAAAAAAAATATTATAACAAGTTCACCTCTACCCATGCTTTGTGACTATCTCAATCTACGAGTTGTTTTTTTTTGGTCAAAAAGCCCCTTTCAGGAGGACTTCTACTCATGTACCTGAACTACTTTCCCCATGGTACCAAGTCAAATCTCAAAAAAAAAGTATTCTCTATACTAAATTGTTCATCAGCTGATTGGGTATGAAGTCCAATTTTTTTGCGTTTTATCAATGGTTTCTTTGGGCAAGTTGTTCAGTTTCATTAATAGTTTTAGCCGCTTCTGTGACGTATTGGTCCATTCGCTTTTTACCAAGAGGTCGCGGGTTCGATTCCCGGCCGGGTCTAACCTTGGAAGATTTTGTTTGGTCGGTGATAGAGCATTGTCTGAGCTCGCAGGCAAACTATCTCTCAACGCCAAACATCAATTTTAACAGCATTGATGTGTTCTGGCATGAAGATAAGACCGTTAAGGGACCGTGGTCCCACCGATTTTCCCCCACTGCGTGCATCTTCGGCATTATTGTCAGGTGATATGATCAGGTGATTTTCTTATATATAAGGTGTAACAAAATTAGCTAAAACGATTTTAACTGGTGCTTCTACCCATGAAACTGAAAAACTTTCCCCAATGAAACCCATAGTCAAATGTCAAAAAAAAATTGAACTTCCCATACTAAGTTGGCTGATCAGCTGATCGAGTTAGTATGGGAGAGCAATTTTTTTTTGCGATTTGACTATGAGTTCCATGGGCAAAGTTGTTCAATTTCATGGGTAGAAGCACCAATTAAAATAGTTTCAGCTAATTTTGTTAGAACTTACACTCGAGAGCGATGAATCCGGGTCACTTAAAGAATCCTAAAAATCTCGGAAACTAAGAAGGATAGCTTAATGATATAAATTGTATTTAATAGACAATTTAATACTCCTTAAATAAAGTCATTTAAACTTCTTAGTTATTGTAAAGTTATGTCATAAAAAAATCAAATTTGAAAAAGGGAGACTTTCGAAGATGGAACTACGAAATTACTACATTTGTTTTTGCTTTTGTTTCTAATCTGTCATTTAAGTGGGTACATAAACCATGTTGATAGTGTTCAATATTTATTATTCAAGCAGTAATCATGTCGCTTACACCTGAAGAATGCACCAGAATACTCACAATGCTGGAAAACGGCCGGAAAGCGCGATACAGCCACGACTGTCGGTGTGTCGCTCTCAACAGTACAAAGAGTTCTCCAACGTTACGAGGAAACTGGCTCTAACCTACGCAGACCAGGAACAGGCAGAACCAGGTGTACCACAGCACGAGAAGATCGATACTTGGTGAACACAATGCTTCGTAATCGCTTTTCCCCGGGAACTGAACTTACAAATCAGTTTCGACGCCTCGGAGGAAGTTAACCCAAGCGCATGGACAGTAAGGCGACGACTTGCTGAAGCTAACTTGAAACCACTTAGACCTGCAAACGGCCCTAAACTGGAGCGTGGGCATCGTATTTCAAGACTAAGATATGCCCAGAACCACTTAAATTGGAGTATTGGAGATTGGTCAAAAGTTATGTTCTCCGACGAATCAAAATTTATGCTCTACAAGCACGATGGAAGACACAGAGTGTATAGAAGATCAGGGGAAAGATTCAAGCAAGCATGCATCGAAGAAAAAGTAGCCTACGGTGGTGGGTCTGTACATGTGTGGGCCGGAATTTCTTCTGAGAGTCGCACAGAACTGGTGTTCATAGAAAACGGCTCTTTAACTAGCGAAAGATATGTGGAAGAAATCCTCAATGAACACGTTGGTCCATTTATGGTCAATTTGGGTGAGGATGCTATTTTTATGCATGACAATGCCCGGCCTCATACGGGTTGGATTGTGAATGACTACCTTCAAGAGATGAACATTACTCGTATGGAGTGGCCAGCACGTAGCCCGGATATCAACCCGATCGAGCATGCTTGGGACGAGCTAGGGAGATGCGTAAAACAAAGAAGCCCTCCCCCAATCACGCTTCGTGAGCTCAAAATTGCTCTCACAGAGGAATGGGAGAGTTATCCCCAAAATCGTATAAGGAACTTGGTGTACAGCATGCCAAACCGCGTAAACACAGTGATGGAAGCACGAGGAGGCAATACGAAGTATTAAAATTCAAGTAAATCGTAATTTTGTTCAAAAATGTCATGTTTCCTATTTTTGTTTTAAGGCGAGATCAGCAGTTTTTTTTTATTTATGTAATTTTTTGTAAATAAAATGTAGTCGTAAATTTTATTACTTTCATTTAAGGGGTATTAAAGTGTCTATTATTACACAATTTATTTCATGAAGCTAGCCTTCTTAGTTTCCGAGATTTTTAGGATTCTATATGTGACCCGGATTCATTGCTCTCGAGTGTATATAAAAAATAACAAAAATAAAAGCCCTCCTAAAAAGGGCGTTGTCAACCAAAACAACACCCTTTACAAGTCAGCAATAATAGGAAGAGACTCAATCCGAAGTCAGTAAGCCCTTATTGATTTTTAGAATAATGGAATAAAATGGAGTCCCGTCAATCGGAGACAATATCGGGTCCAGCGCACACCTGTAATCAGATTTGTTGCTCCCCCGGGAAATTTCTCCGCCGCCGTAACAAAATTCAAATACCTACCTATAAAATTATAATTACCTGCCGATATCTTTTTGATAGTATTACGTATCCTTGGACTATGCCTGAAGCGGTCGTAGCTTAGTGCAACTTGCGTGGTTGGGTCGATTACGCAGGTTAACTGACCCGAAGCAAGGTCATTACCTGGATGGGTTTGACTGTTGGTTGGCATTTTCCTCGAGCGTTCCCGTGCTTCGCAAGGCACGTTAAGTCGTTGGTGCCGGTTAATATCACTAGGTAGCATTCGTTAGGTCGTGTCAGATGCCCTACAGGCGGCTTGAAAATCTTCTCGAGGTTAGCCACTAGCCGTACAACCTCCATCAACCCGGACTTGGACCCTGTGTGCCTGACCTTTCCAAGTCTGGAAGAGACCCCGACCCCAGCAGTGGGGATGTTTATGAGTCGATAACGATACTGTGCCTAGCCATGAATTAAGTCCTGGAAATACCTACTTTATTATTAAACTATTACGATCATCATATCAGCTCATATACGTCCCCACCGAGGGGCTCGAGCCTACCCTGAATTAGGGCGATCGGGCCTTAGTCGACCACGCGAGATAAGTGCGGGTTGGTCGACTTCACCACAAAACCTGCGAGTTTCTCCGCAGGCGTGTGCAGGATTCCTCACGATGTTTTCCTTCACCGTAAGAGCGTCGGATAAACGTACATATGAAATCTAAATTCTAAATCACATTGGTACGTGGCAGGATCCGAACCACAACCTCCCGGACAGGAGGCTCCGGTCCTAGCCGTTACGCCACCGATGCTCTTAGAATCCGAATCTATTACGATATTTAACAGATTTTCTAAAACAATGAACAAAAACAACTCTGCAATGTCTCCTATTTGACTGACCAAAAATAAGAATTGGTAAGTATTAGAAATAAATATACTATCATTTCTATGAAAAGGCAGACCTTTGACAAAAACTCGTAGGCATTATGGAAGTCATCTACATCTTATCGCAGAAAAATAAGAATAGATGCTTCTACAAGTCCTATGATCAAGGTAAAAATTTGCAGAAACAAAAAAAGAGGTAAAGTAATGAGAACAGGTTAAGTCTGGTTGAACAGAGCCTTGTCGTAAAGTGGAAAAAAGGTGCAATGAAGTGGAGCAGAAGGTCATTGAGCGACTGAGCGTGGACACGTTGACATTCAACTGGGCAGGCGGGCAATGAAGTTGGTTAATGCTCTTATCATCGACGCGAAGAGAAGAGATCGTAACTAAAGAAATTATTAAGAGGGAAGAACAGCACTGCAGGCGCTCTCCATACAAAGAAAGAAAAAGTATTTCCACCTCTGAACACTATCCGATTATAATGTTTTTTAAATATGTTATTGACATAATAAAAAACTAGGTTTACAGGTTTTGCTTCTTTCAATATACAGAGTGTAACATGAAGGTGTGGTGATACCTTAAAGTGGGCTTGTACTCATCAAACTGAGCAACTTTTGTTCTGCAACTTTACTGAAATCGAGAAATTTTTATTGGATTTCTTATACAAAACCGTTTAATCAGCTGACCGATATATACGAAAAAAAATATTGCGATTTCAGCAAATTTGCAGAACAAAAGTGGTTCAGTTTGATGAGTACAAGTATCACCCACACCTTTATGTTAAGCCCTATATAAATGTTTTATGTATTATTCACAATGTGTATTTATATTATTAGTAAATTTACATTCATCTGTGTATTTATATACACTTATTAAGTAAATGTATTTATTGTTTATATACTAAACGTATAATCATAATTTTAGTGTTTAATTAAATTCTGTACACGTCCTTTCTGCCATCTCAGTCAAAACTTTATTCTTTCCCGGGTCTGCTGAAACAAATATTTCTTTAGAAATGAGCTGTACCCTTTGTGTGACTTCATTTTGTAAAATGTGTAATTTAAGTTTCCTGTGTTATAAGCGGTTACATTATAAATGATTTTATAAGCTGATGAAGGTGGAAAAAGTGAAGAGGATTCAAATGTGGAAAAACGTTCTCTCTTTTGGTATGGAGAGTGCGTGCCATTCTACCCTCTTGTGGACCGGCCTAACAACGTTTTTAATAGTGAAGTAAGAGGAAAAATAGTGGTTATATGACATGACAAACTGTGGATGTATTGGTCTCGTCGATATTGTGTTTGTTCACACGAAAGCGATGTAGGTGTTCCACGAAAAGCAAACTATATGACGTACTTAGCTCGGTAGTCAAACTAAAGTGGCCTTTCGTAGAATACCTCGGTAGGTAGGTAGGTAGGAAAAGCCACTAGTAATGGGATGTAGATATAAGTAGGTGAAAAACAAAAAATACACCGATTTCATTGGCAAAAAAACACGCAAAAAATGTAGGTACTCGTACGCACATTTGTACGTTTTTTTTATTTTATTTTTTGTGTTTAAAAAAACACAAAAAATATAGCAAAACAATTTAGGTACGTACATTTGTACGTTTTTTTGTTATATTTTTTGTGGTTTTTTTTTGCCTATGAATTCTGTGTACTTTTTTTTTTAACCTAATTATCTCATATCTACATCCCATTACTAGTGTCCTTTCGTAGAATACCTACAGAGGTATTCTACGAAAGGCCACTTTAGTTTGGCTACCGAGCCAAATACGTCAACTTATTACATAGTGTGGCGAAAATAATGGGAACTGGGGATAAAAACCCTTGCGGAGTTTGCCACATATGATACGTAAGATTTAGAGGTTCGGGCCTAAACGGAGTTTTAAGGAAAAAAAAGGTTATGGGGTAAATTAGAATATATGTATTTTTATGATTATTTTAAAAGTAAGGAACAATAAACAATAGGAGTATAAAAAAAGGTACGATTTCATTGGTTGACCGTGTAGACAATTAAAAAAACAATGACCTAATATATTTATGGAGAATTTACGGAAATAAATTTAAGGTTACAATTTTATTTGTATACAAAATGGTTATTTTATAGTATGCCGGCAGGCAACGATCGTCACCGTCCCTTTGGTACTTAAATAAGTTACTAAGTTTAAAATTTCAGTTTGATCTGAATTACCCTATCTTTTAACAAAATATGTATCAGATACAAAATAAATAACTAAAGGTTAGAAACTGGAAACAGGAAATCTTCTAGGTCGGCAGAAAGGTCAGAGAGTCAGAGAGTCGCTTGAGATAAAAGATAAAATAAATTCACTTCCCTTATGGCGAGCAGCTGGGCGGGCAGTAGAAAGGACTGGCTGGTGATCAGCACTGCTCCGTCCCAGGATTAATCCTTTATCCGGTAAAACTTCGGGGACGTCAAACCTCGCAGGGGCTGGATGAAACCCTACGGAGATATAAAAATGTAGTCCGCCGCAGTACCAAAAATACACGCAAAGCGGTTTCCTTATACAAATTACTTACCACAGAATAAAATGGTGGGCCTCAACAACAACTTATAACACAATTTGTACAAAAAATTTAAATACACATCAGTTTCGACGGGACCACGATCAACCTTTGTTTTTCTCTTGTCAAAAAATAACAACTATTTTCAAATTCAAATACCATAGAGCAACGACATCAAAAAAGAATTTAATTATGAAACGCGACAAAAGAGAACGGCTCGAAACGATAGTTAGCGTTTCAAAATACCCACAAACTCACAAAAAAAAGGCGAGAAGTCCAAAAATTTTTGAAATTTGGACCACCCTATAGACGTTGGACAGCCCTGAAGAAGAAAAAAATAAAAACTCTCTAAGTAACTAGTTAACTACGAACGTTTACTTGAAGCTGGTAGAAATTGACATTTATACACGAAGCTACACATACAAACTGCAAAAACTCCATCTAAAAGTGAACAAACTTAATAACCCCAAAAACACACTAGCATTAAAGGATCGCTGTGTATTGAGCCTAAAACTAGTCACTTAAGAAAACAGGAGAAATCAAACAACTACTAAGACGTTAAAGACCAATAGGGTTGACAAAACTGAAAAAAACTTGCAAAACATTGTCGGTTACCCCAGCAAAAATGTGGACAAAAGCGGTAAAGGCGGATGCGTGAAAATCCGACTCACGGATAAAATTAACACCGGAAGTCTGAAACGCGATACGCAAGAGTCAAAAGGGACAACTCTACCGAAAAATAGGCCATTTGAGGTAAGACAAGGGCAAGATTAATGAAAGAAATTTGAAAAATGGAAAATTGTTATAAGGCCTCAAGAAATCTAAACAATACTGTGGAATACAGAAACGTTGTCACATAAAAGTGAACAGGGTACGCCGAAAATTTAAGGAGTACCTAGCAAAGCAACGCGTAAAAATATTCCAAACAGTAACCCTTAAAGATTTTTCCCTTAAAACAACGTTAAATAATCGTGAACTAAAAGTAAGTCTGTCCCGACTTTCGATTGAAAGAAATCTAGAGTCTGGCCATTGACTACTTAAATTAAAATTCTCTTGGAATCGTAAGGGAATACACAGGCAAAAACAACTCATCAACACGTAAGCAATTATCCGAAAGAGGTATAATGCCAATAAGCCGGGGAAAAACGACCCGTGTGAAGAGAAGCAAAAAAATACCGTGCATACAAACAAAAAACCACACGTTTCCAAGAAAACTACACGATTAAATTAAGTAAGGGTCTTGAGGTATTAAAACTTGAACCATATTATCCGGAAAACGGATACACCCACGAACGACAAAAAAACGGGTTCGTTAGGGAAAGATTAAAGGCAGAAAAGGGGATAAAAACATTAGTTCGGGCGCCATAAATATGTGGCGAAAATAATGGGAACTGGGGATAAAAACCCTTACGGAGTTTGCCACATATGATACGTAAGATTTAGAGGTTCGGGCCTAAACGGAGTTTTAAGGAAAAAAAAGGTTATAGGGTAAATTAGAATATATGTATTTTTATGATTATTTTAAAAGTAAGGAACAATAAACAATAGGAGTATAAAAAAAGGTGCGATTTCATTGGTTGACCGTGTAGACAATTAAAAAAACAATGACCTAATATATTTATGGAGAATTTACGGAAATAAATTTAAGGTTACAATTTTATTTGTATATAAAATGGTTATTTTATAGTATGCCGGCAGGCAACGATCGTCACCGTCCCTTTGGTACTTAAATAAGTTACTAAGTTTAAAATTTCAGTTTGATCTGAATTACCCTATCTTTTAACAAAATATGTATCAGATACAAAACACATCTTAAAATTTAAAATAAATAACTAAAGGTTAGAAACTGGAAACAGGAAATCTTCTAGGTCGGCAGAAAGGTCAGAGAGTCAGAGAGTCGCTTGGGATAAAAGATAAAATAAATTCACTTCCCTTATGGCGAGCAGCTGGGCGGGCAGTAGAAAGGACTGGCTGGTGATCAGCACTGCTCCGTCCCAGGATTAATCCTTTATCCGGTAAAACTTCGGGGACGTCAAACCTCGCAGGGGCTGGATGAAACCCTACGGAGATATAAAAATGTAGTCCACCGCAGTACCAAAAATACACGCAAAGCGGTTTCCTTATACAAATTACTTACCACAGAATAAAATGGTGGGCCTCAACAACAACTTATAACACAATTTGTACAAAAAATTTAAATACACATCAGTTTCGACGGGACCACGATCAACCTTTGTTTTTCTCTTGTCAAAAAATAACAACTATTTTCAAATTCAAATACCATAGAGCAACGACATCAAAAAAGAATTTAATTATGAAACGCGACAAAAGAGAACGGCTCGAAACGATAGTTAGCGTTTCAATAGCTGTTAATACGAGTAGTTTGCTTTTCGTGGAATACCTACATCGCTTTCGTGTGAACAAACACAATATCGACGAGACCAATACACCCGCAGTTTGTCAACAACTATTTTCCCTCTTACGAACTATTAAAAACGTTGTTAGGCCGGTCTATTGAAAATATAGAAAAAAGAAAAATTAAAAATTTTTGATTTTGTATACTAAAACGCACTACGGCGGCGACTCCAAGAGAAGTGATGTGACACATCTTTAAAGTCCATTATGTATGTATGATCATTAAAGCCTTAAGATAAGTCAATGACAATATTCAATTCAAATTACTTAAACATTGTGTAAAGATATCACTATAGAAAAAATATATAATATTTGTACTTAAATCAATAAAAATCTAGTTAATTGGATACAATTTTAAAAATATTACCACTATTGATGTAAAAAATATATACTGCAGACCCTGTTTTTGGCATTGAAAAATTTCTCAAAAAAAAGTTAATGTTGAATGAAACCAACACACAAAAATTGGGTACCTTAACACCTTTCATTTTACTTGAAAATATTTTTTAAACTTTTTTGAAAGTGGAAAAAGTAATAAAAACATGTAAAAATTAAGAGTTGGGGGTTTGGTTTTAACGTTACAGCCGCGTTGAAGTCCGTTTTGATTTAAACTTAAAATGAAACATGTTTCCAACCTGCTCGGATTGAATCATCTTAAGGCCTTAATTGATGTACACAATTGCACGATAAACTTACTATATTTATATAAATGGGACCCTTCCGGAAGTACATTTAAAACCAAATGCTAAAAACGTTATACACAACAAACAGACTTCAACTCAGGACTTTAATCACATAATTGCTGCCATGGTTTCCCAGTGACTGCTATGCATTTAACAGTCTATATCTTGAAAACTACTGAACCAATTTTAATGAAACTTGCACTGTTATCTATGGTGATCGGTAAAGTATAATTTCCACAACGATTGGCCCTGCGCTGCCCGCATCCAGCAGCTTACCGCGACCTTATACAGGTCGTCGTTCCACCGAGTGGGGGCCCTGCGTACTCTACGTATTCCGGTGCGCGATCGTCACTCAAGAACTTTAGTGCCCCAACTGCCATCTATTCTACGTCCTATATACCTCACCCGTATCATAGTAGGTATGACGTCTCCTTAAACTTTTGGCGCTGCAATAACAATTAAATAATAGAATCTCACTTATTTTAATTCCTTGCATTTTAGTCTAAAAACACATGAACGTCAATTACACAAAAGAGTATATTCCGGCATTTTAGGGTTCCTTACACTCAAAGGGTGACCACACCAATGGGATCCTTTTTCGAAGCCTCCTCGGTTCCCCTCTGTCTCTCAGCGGGCTGTATTTCATGAACCGTAATAGCTAGACAGTTGAATTTTTTTACAGTGTGGTTTTCTATTGCCACTGTAAAAACCGTTAAAAGCTATTAAGTGAAAATATAATAAGTGATTTTTCACAAAAGTAGCAACCCTAAAAAATCAAGGTAGGGGAAATTTGAAAAAAAAAGACTAGGTATAAAAATAATATCGCTGCGTAACCCAAATTCCACCCAAATCCGTCCAAGTGTTTGGAACTAGAGCACCGGTCGTACGTACAGACAGACACACACACACACACATTTATAATTTTTTGCTTTTTTAGGTAAGACAATCGATCGCCATCAAAATCTCGACTTCGATTTTTTTTTTGCCATTAAATAGGGTCGTTCCTCGTGCTCCACCTGCGTTCTCCACCTGGGTGGAGCATGAGGAATTGTAAGTCCTCGTACTCCAACTGGTACGTGCTCCACCTAAGTACTCCACCTGGGTGAAGCATGAGGAATGGAGTCGTTCCTCGTGCTCCACCAATAATGCCATAATTCGTCGCTCAAAAGTTAAAATGAATAAAATAAAGGGCAAAAATACAAGAAACGTTTTTTTTCCTGTACGATGATACGTAACCCTTCGTGTGCGAATCCCACTTGCACTTGGCTGGTTTTTTTTTTCACACTGGTGGACACCAAGAATTTTCAATAAAATGTCAACAGCTATCAATAGGTTGGTACACCTATACAGGATGTAACAAAATTGGTGTAGGTCCCGTTAACTGGGGGTTCTACTCGTCATACTCAACAACTTTATTAAAGGAACCCATATTCAATTCTAAAAAAAAAATTTGAACCCTCCATAAAATGCACAAAATCGGTCGATCAGCTGATCAATTTTGTATGAAGAGAAAAAGAAAGTTGTTCAGTATGATGAGTAGAAGCCCCTGTTAACGGAACCTACACCAATTTTGTTATACATTATTTGTATAAATGAAATCGAAGAAAATAATGAAACAAACATTTTTTTGTTATTAAAATCCAATATTTAAAATAGGTATTGCATATAATTGGTCGCAGTAAAATAATTAATAGTAGATAAGATTATGCTTTTTGAATGGTGGCATAGTCGTTTATATTTTCTTCTTCATCAGCCAGCAATATGGAGTAGTTTGTCTTAAGTGACGTCACCTGGTTCTGGAGGGTACGGAGTCTTATTTCGACCATTTCAAAATTTTCTTGCAAACTGCTTAGTTGAATTTGAAAGCGCTGACGCATCTGAAAAATCAAGAGAACTTTTGAATTAGCCCACCCGACATATTAACTCAAAAATATTAGGCACCTGGAGTGAGCTACGGAAACAGAATGTGAGGCACCTGGAGTGAACCACGGCAATAAAATGTGAGGTACCCGGAGTGAGCCATGTCAACAAAATATGAGGCACCTGGAGTGAGTCACGGCAATAAAATATGAGGCACCTGGAGTGAGCCACGGAAACAGAATGTGAGGCACCTGGAGTGAACCACGGCAATAAACGTGAGGTACCCGGAGTGGGCTATGTCAACAAAATATGAGGCACCTGGAGTGAGTCACGGCAATAAAATATGAGGCACCTGGAGTGAGCCACGGAAACAGAATGTGAGGCACCTGGAGTGAACCACGGCAATAAAATGTGAGGTACCCGGAGTGAGCCATGGCAACAAAATATGAAGCAACTGGAGTGAGTCACAATAAAATATGAGGCATCTGGAGTGAGCCACGGCAACAAAATATGAGGCACCTGGAGTGAGCCACGGCAACAAAAAATTAGACACCTAAAGTGAGCCACGGAAAAAAAACTTACGTTTTTCGACCAACATGGTGATGATTTTTATGCGGTAGCCGTTATGTAAACCTCATATCTCTACTTCTCTCTCTTTATGCGATAAGCTCGATAATGAGCGCGTTATTTTAGGAGCCGACTCAATTTTTATGAGGGCAATGATGATATCAGCTCATATACGTCCCCACCGAGGGGCTCGAGCCTACCCTGAATTAGGGCTATTGGGTCCTAGTCTACCACGCGGTACCAGTGCGGGTTGGTCGACTTCACACACAACCTGCGAGTTTCTCCGCAGGCGTGTGCACGTTTCCTCACAATATTTTCCTTCACCGTAAGAGCGTCGGTTAAACGTACATTATGAAGTCTAAATTCGAAATCACATTCTTACGTGGCATGATTCGAACCACGACCTCCCGGATAGGAGGCGGCGGCCCTGGCCGTTACGCCACCGACATAAAATACAAATGAGGGCAATAAAAAATGAGAATCCACGTGTAGCGATGGATAACATTTATTGACGCAGATGAGCGATGGCAATTAAAACTGTTCGGTTAGTTTCTATAGGGAAATATAAAACGATCTATTGGTAAAATGTCTAAATCTACAATACTACCAACCTCATCTCTTTCCTTCTGGCAGGCTCGATACTGAGCGCGACTTTGTATCAGTTGGCGTTCCAACTCGGAAATCTGGGTCTGCAGGTAGCGGCGGGTCCCGTCTGCACGTTCCTTAATACGGCTGAGGGACCTGTTGCTTTCCATGCGCATCTCTTCGATGGATTTGGTGAGGTGGTGACATTCAGATGCCTTCTCACTGTACCTTAGTTCCAGTTGAGTCAGTTTTTCTTGGAAACGTAGCACTTGTGACCTGAAAATGCCAAATTAAAAGTAGTGTTTCTTAATGCCATGCCTAATATCCAGGGTTGAAAAAAGAACAGCTTTTCATTAAAAAAGAACAAAATATTGTTTTTAATCAACGAACAAAAAAACATGCTTTAAATAAATATTTCGAAATTGTTTTATTTGAAGTGTTTTAAACACATTTTAAGATTATATTAGTGTTGTTTTTGTGAATTATAATTTGTTTAAAACATGTAGGTATTTTTTTCAGTGTTTTAAACACTTGTTTTAGGCAAATGTTTTAAATGGTCTATAACATATTATACAGGAGTTGTTTCATAATTATATGGAGCCTGGGCCTGGTCTGTGTACACTAAAAAAATTACTATGTTTTATGGCTTTCTTTAAAACAAAACGTTTTATAGTTTGTTTTAAACAGCTCTTTATTCTTTTTAGTGTTTTAAACACTTGCTTTAAACAAATGTTTTTTTTTAATTGCCAACCCTGTTAATAATACAAGGTGCAACTTAAATGACAAATACCTTAAAAGGAGTTCTATTTGTGATTTTGTACTACTTTTTTTATATATTTACAATTGTTAAGCCCTTGGCATCATCTCACTTGATGGTAAGTGACGATGATGTTGAAGATGGAAGCTGGCTTACCAAGATTTCCCAACGCAATGGAGACCTGGCTATCTTATATTTAAGCCGAAACACATCTATTACATTTATATTTGGTGGCAAGACATAGATAAGATGGTAGTAGCTAGCCAGGCGGACTTAAAGGATGCCCTTCCACCAAACTAACTGAGTCTTACAAAGTTAGATTCCGTCGGGAATCGAACCCGCGACACCCAGATGTGAAGCTAATGGACTTAACCATTACGCCACGGAGGCAGTTAAATTAGACCGTGATTTAGGTAATTTTCCTAGAATAAGTAAATGTTACACAGGGAGTTTTTTTAATAGCGTGCTAGCCGTTAAATGAAGGCTCTACTCATGAAACTGATCATTTTCCACCATTTTTTTTTGAATTCCCAAAAACGGACGTAGGCAGGCTTCCCATTCGGTGGACCGACAACCTGGTGAAGTTCGCGGGAAGTCGCTAAGATGCGGGCAGCGCAGGACCGGTCGTTGTGTAAATCCTTGGGGTACCTACGCATTTGTCTTTCGGCTGATATTATGATTGATGATAATGAAGATGATATTAATTTATTTATTTACTTGTAGTCATCTATGCTTGAAAACAGTTCTTCTGTTTCCTTCTGCCGGTCTTCTAGAGTGGTTCTCAGCATCTTATTTTCCTCTGTCAGTTTCGAGTTGAAAGCCTTTTCTTGATTTAGGGTACTGACAGACGTAACTAGCTGCAGGAATATAGTGTATACTTTTTAGAAGACTGTACATCTATTGCTGCCTCAAAGCGCCCGCCGACTCTCGGCTGGACCGATTTGGCTAATTATTTTTTGTCGAGTTCGTTATTGTCAGGAGAAGGTTCGTATGTAGGGTAGGGTAGGGTAGGGTAGGGTAGGTTAGGGTAGGGTAAGGTAGTGTAGTGTAGTGTAGTGTAGGGTAGTGAAGGGTAGGGTAGGGTAGTGTAGGGTAGGGTAGGGTAGTGTAGGGTAGGGTAGGGTAGGGGAGGGTAGTGTAGGGTAGTGTAGTGTGGTGTATGTAGGGTAGGGTAGGGTAGTGTAGGGTAGGGTAGGGTAGTGAAGGGTAGGGTAGGGTAGTGTAGGGTAGGGTAGGGTAGTGTAGTTTAGAGTAGTGTAGAGTAGTGTAGGGTAGGGTAGTGTAGTGTAGGGTAGAGTAGTGTAGGGTAGGGTAGGGTAGTGTAGTGTAGGGTAGGGTAGGGTAGTGTAATGTAAGGCGGTACGTAGTTCGTCGGGACAGCTAGTCTATATATATAAAAATGAATCCCTGTTTCCCTTGGTCACGGCATCACGCGTGAACGGCTAGACCGATTTCACTAATTTTTTTTTGTCGAGTGCCTTATTGTCAGGAGAAGGTTCTTATGTAGGGTAGGGTAGGGTAGTGTAGTTTAATGTAGTGTAGTGTAGGGTACGGTAGGGTAGTGTAGTGTAGGGTAGTGTAGGGTAGGGTAGAGTAGTGTAGTGTAGTATAGTGTAGAGGTAGGGTAGGATAGGGTAGGATAGGGTAGGGCAGGGCAGGGCAGGGCAGGGCAGGGCAGGGCAGGGCAGGGTAGGGCAGGGTAGGGCATGGTAGGGTAGGGTAGGGTAGTGTAGTGTAGTGTAGTGTAGTGTAGTGTAGTGAAGTGAAGTGAAGTGAAGTGAAGTGAAGTGAAGTGAAGTGTAGTGTAGTGTAGTGTAGGGTAGGGTAGGGTAGGGTAGTGTAGTGTAGGGTAGTATAGTGTAGTGTAAGGTGGAACGTAGTTCGCCGGGACAGCTAGTATGTATATAAAAATGAACTCCTATTTCCCTTGGTCATCGCATGACGCGTGAACGGCTGGACCGATTTTGTTATTTTTTTTGTTGTGTTTATTATTGTCAGGAGGTTTCTTATGTAAGAAAAAAAAAAGTGGCAAAAAACGGGTACTGCATGGGCGAAGCCGCGGGCAACAGCTAGTATAATATAAAACAGATCTAAAATAAACTAAAAAGATTGAATTCGTCACTCTCTAATACCTATCTGCCCTGGGAATAAATAATTAGGCACGTGGCCACTAATGTTTATAAATTCTTGTAGGAGCAGCTGTTAACTGGGGCTTTTAATCATCGTACTAAATAACCTACCCGAGGAATCCATGGTGAATTCTTAAAAAAAATATGTTGGACTGACCGGTCCTCTTGGTGTGTTTTTAATGTTGTTGGGGAGTTTTGCCTCAATCGCCACGCTTGGCAAGCGGGTTGGCGATCGCACTGCAGTTCCAAGTCTGTTGCAGTGCATGAAGAGGACGCTACTGCCCATCCTCCGGTTTAGTCCCTTGGTCTTCTCTTACTACACCCATTGGAAGAGATGGGATGGCTCAATTCCAAGCCGGGCGCCATACGGCCATCTGATGTTGGGCTCCGCACAAATAGTTCAATCATCTATTTATTTTATTTGTATAAAGTTATTTTTTTGCGAATTCATTCTCTCGGGGAAAACTATTCGGTGTGATGAGTAAAAAACCCAGTAAACGCATCGAAAACCAACTTTGTTACACCCTGTATAGATTTTTCCTTGAAAAGTGATTTGCGTAAATTTTTTTGTTGTCTACTCTATAAAACACTTCAAAGCTATGGTTTGCTTAAAAAAAATGCTGTGTAATTTCATGTCTGACGCGTTACGATGAAGCGTAGAATTCATGGTTTGTTCCGCTTCTACGGCGCAGTATCTACGCCTACCTTTAGTCACGGATAAGAACGCGTTACAACAACGCCTCATAATAAATTAAATTCGAATTAAGTCAGGTTCACGTTACATTAAAAGGTAAATTTATGGCTATGCAAACCTTCTCCTTAACCCTCTGCAGTTCTAAAGAGAGTTGCTGGGAACTGTCTTCCGCCAACTTCTGCATCTGCTTTGCCTCCTGCACCTGGATCTGGGCGCCTTTCAACAAATCCGGCAACGGTGACAACTCTTGGAGCTTCTCTTGAAACTGCATCTATACAAACATTTCAAGCTAATATGAAATGGGTTATATTGGAAGGTTGTGTCGACTTCTTGTTACCATATTTGTAACATCTCTTTTAGTCAAAGTTGGGCAAAAATATATAAGAAGTGCAAATTCTTCTTCTTAGTGCGTCTATGCTTTGGTTCATTTTTAGGAATACGTACCTCAAAAGTAAAAAAAGGGAACCATTGTTACCTCGTTATAAAGTTTAAATTAATATCACATACTAAAGTCTATAATTCCTTGGAGCTGTGAAAAAATCAAGCTTCTAAGTCAACGCAATCTAAAAATATGGCCATTTAGGTATGCTGCATATTGACACTCGCAAGTAAATCAAAACCTTTATGGTCCCTGTTTTATCCCACTGACTTAGAATCATAACAAGAAACAAGTTCACAGCACAAGTAAAGAAAAAAAATTGAAAATTAAATCAAATAATTTGTAGTTAGAAAATAGACCCTGACGTATATAAGAGAACCTTTTTTCAACTATAAGTTAATTTTTCCTTCAATCCGAAATATTTTTTTATAAATATACTACACAAATATATAAAGTGGAAGCATGCAATCCTCGGTGCGCGAATCCGACTAGTTACTGGCAAGTTTTTTTTTGAGAACCTTGGTCGGCCACCAGGAATGCATTGTTCGTTGCATTGTATAGGTCCTCGCGCTTAAGGTGTACAGTAAAACAGGAAAATTAACAGAGATGTTACTTTTACAGTTCGTTATACATAGCTTAGTATATACAGGTGCCACAAAGGTGTAGGCCCCGTTAACTGGGGGTTCTACTCATCATACTGAACAATGTGTTCAAGGAACCCATAGTCAAATCTCAAAAAAAATTGGACCATTCATACAAAAATGCTCAAAATTGGTCTAAATATTGGTATGAATTTAAAGCAAATTATAAATTTAAAAATCCAGAATTAAAACCTACAATTATTTACCTGTAAATAGTGTGTTTTTTAAGTTTTTTTTATTTTCAAATATTATCGTTGTAATAACTTCAAAAAATCTAAAACTATTCCAAGCATGCTGGCTGATGGTATACTTCTCGTAGAGTCGCTGGGAAGCTTTTTCAAAATTTAATTAGTCACTGGGAATAACCCGATCATCTGATCGATTTGTATGACGAGTGAAATATTTTTTTTTGCAATTTCAGCAGTCATAGAACAAATGTTGTTCTGTATGATGAGTAGAAGCCCCAGTTAACGGGACCTACACCAATTTCGTTACACCTGTTTATACCTACGTAAATTGTGCTATGTATGTTCCCTTGCAATTTCACTTAAATCAATATAATACAATAAGGTGAATTTTATATTTATTACGTAAATAGCCTTAATTATTTCTGCTTATGCTAAAGTTTTCTTAAATATATATTTATTTATGGTCTTTACACCCGCATAAATTCGTAAACATAAATCTATATTGCATTTCAAATACGATGGTAAATCCATTAAGGTGAGTCAGAATTATATTCAAGGCTAGAATGGCACCACCCCACTCTTCCCGAGGGGCGACTAAGGAATCAAAAACCGGAGGATGAGCAGGTCCTTTCCGCGTACTGTGCTACGCCACCACACTACACACAGCAATTACCAATCCGCCTAAGGCCTATGCAATTTAGAGGTGTGGGGCAACAACGGAGTGGAGGCCCCTAATCCTTACTAATATTATAAATTTTAAAATGTGTTTGTTTGTTTGTTTGTTACCTTTTCACGCTTCAACGCCTTGACCAATCTTAATGAAATTTGGCATGCAGGTAGCCTGTGTCACAAGGAAGGACGTAGACTACTTTTTATCCCGTGAAAATAGCATAGCCCGATGCAATTCCCGAGGGAACTAAAAATATATATTTTTTGGTTAATTAACATCGTAACGGAACAATAGAGTGTGTGATTTTTTGCACCGAGATGGTTGAGGGGGTGAGAAATGACACGATTTACTAATAAGCATATCCTGACATAGTTCCCGAGGGATCTGAAGAAAATTCATGTCCACGCAATTCATGTGTCCGCTTGCGACTCGCGCACCGCGCACCCTCTAAGTCAGTCAGTCAAACCATGTCCACGCGGGCGAAGCCGCGGGCATAAGCTAGTATTAAATATATCAGATGTCTCCTAACAATTCAGATATCCCCTAAAAAATCCCTGTTTTTGACTGAATTTCTCGATTTCTCGACCACTTTTTTCTCGTCTCGAGTAAGGCAAATTTCCCGGGAATTCTCAGTTCGATAACTCTCAAAGAGAAACTCTATCTGAAACCCTTAAAACTAGATAATTGATGCTTGGTATGTTAAGTCTGCCGAGGATACCTTATCGTAAAAATATCAGCTTTCTAGCATCATCCAGACCAAAGCTATGACGTTTCGAAAATACGACGATACGCTTACAGAAAAGGGAGTTAGTAGGACGTAGTAACTATTATATTAATATGTGGTAGTGGCCCGTTTCCTTTGGCTTCTCTTGGCGGGAGCACTCCTCTCTTGAAGAGGCCGCGGGCAGTTGTCCCGGTTGCCATCCCTTGAATCCGGCGATCCTATGTTCAGCAGTTGTCGTCTTTTGGCTGATAGCTCATAATCATCACATGCCAAAGCTGTCTGATTAGCTAACTTAGCCAGTCAGGGGAACCAAGTACTGGGACTGTATTTTACTTTAGGGGCAACTAAAGTATTCATCACTTACAGGGTAACGCCATCTACTGCGCCTCTACTTTACTTTAGAGGCAACTAAAGCATTCCTTACTTACAGGGTAACGCCATCTACTGTACCTCTACTTTACAACTTTAGAGGCAACTAAAGCATTCATCACTTATAGGGTAACGCCATCTACTGCACCTCTACTTTCCTTTGAGGCAACTAAAGCATTCATCACTTATAGGGTAACGCCATTTAATGCGCCTCTACTTTACTTTAGAGGCAACTAAAGCATTTATCACTTATAGAGTAACGCCATCTACTGCGCCTCTACTTTACTTTAGAGGCAACTAAAGCATTCATCACTTATAGGGTAACGCCATCTACTGCGCATCTACTTTACTTTAGGGGCAACTAAAGCATTCATCACTTATAGGGTAACGCCATCTACTGCGCATCTACTTTACTTTATGGGCAACTAAAGCATTCATCACTTAAAGGGTAACGCCATCTAATGCGCATCTGTTTCACTTTAGGCTCTCCGCACACGTCCTACAATCGGTGACCGACTTTTTGTAGGTGGAAAATGGAACATATGGATTGCAATGTTGAAACGCACACGTCCTACAAAAAGTAGGCAATGCAAAAAGACGGTGGGTTTCGGCCGATCCGATTATCGGCGAAAAAATGGAACGTATGGAATTGTATGTGCTAACGCACACGACTCACCGACAATCGGTCGAGAGCACTTGCTAGGGAAGGACGTCGTGTCGATGCTCGGCGATGGATATTGATATTGACAATATCGAAGAAATAGGTAAGTGATCTGAACAAAACAGGCCAAGTTCGTGTCAGACCACGCGCAATTTAGGGTTCTGTATTCTTTAAAAAAATATGTTAAAAAACTAAGTCTTTACTCCGTCGTTGCTCGAAAGTAAAAATCGGTAAAATGCTAGTCGTAATATATAAGGTCTAACAAAATTAGCTGAAACTATTTTAAGGGCAAGTTCAGCAAACGAAACTGAACAACTTTTTCTTCAGCGACCATACCGAATTCTAAAAAAAAATCGCCACATTCCATTACTGCCTACTTAAATAAATAATATTCTCGTAGTACGGTCCTGGTTTTTGTTTACATCGCTGGACTCGTGACGTGTCGCAACAAAACTGTGCACTGTGCCCGGCCGTTGACCTTTGCTAGTTCACTCAATCAATTCTTATTTAAAATACTTAAAACCTTACAGTTCCTTTTTGCTGTAGGTAGTAAAATACAACCTAACAGGTATTTACACTTTACGAAAAAGAAGAAATTGAAATTGAAGGCGGCGGCTACTTCTTTGAAGGCATTTGGGGTCGTTGAACGAACCACGCGAAATGTACCTACGAGCAAGCTCCTACAAGCAACTGTGATGTAAATAAATATCTCAGTTACTCTCGCGCACTCATTGAGTTACGTTGCTCAAAGCCTAACCTATGACATTTTGTGACCTAAGTGCCTAAGTCACAATACAATTTTTGTATTGTGCCTAAGTTAAGTGTTTCGTAGTGAAAATGCCGTACAAAAGTATTTGGACATGGTGGTGTGCTATGAAGTTTGTAACCACAAGTTTGGGATGTAAGAAGGAAGGCTGCGGGTAAGGATCGGAGCGGAGGCTTGTGCTACTATTATCATCTGTGGCGAAGGCGCGTGGGCTGCGGCTGCTACGGTACGATGGCCAGTGCCGCATTCATTAAGATTTCTTATTTTTTTATTGTAGATTTTTTTTCTTAGATTTCAGTATGGTCGCTGAAGAAAAAGTTGTTCAGTTTCGTTTGCTGAACTTGCCCTTAAAATAGTTTCAGCTAATTTTGTTAGACCTTATATAGTTAGATAGAGAATAATATATTTTATGGTGGTCCGACTCGCACTTGGCCGGTTTTTTAAAATTCTTGTATTAATCCCTTGGATACCTAATCGAAATGTCGATACCTATAACGTGCACTTCCCACACTAGTCGTCCTACAAAAAGTAGCACGTCTGCGTTAAGTCGGTCAGAAAATCGGTGGTAAGTCGGCGAAAAAGTAGGACCGATTGTCGGGCCTACAAAAAGTCGGTCGTCTGCGGAGAGCCTTAGAGACAACTAAAGCATTCATCACTTATAGGGTAACGCCATCTACTGCGCCTCTATTTCACTATAGAGACAACTAAAGCATTCATCACTTATAGGGTAACGCCATCTAATGCGCCTCTATTTCACTTTAGAGACAACTAAAGCATTCATCACTTATAGGGTAACGCCATCTACTGCTCCTCTTTTTTACTTTAGGAGCAACTAAAGCATTCATCACTTATAAGGTGTTACTAATGTACATACTGTTGGTGAGCCCTTGACATCTCACCTGATGGTAAGTGACGATGATGCCGAAGATGGAAGCGGGCTTACCAGGATTCCCAACGCAATAGGAAACTGGCTATCTTACCTTCAAGCTGGAACACATTCATTTTGGTAATCTTGATGCTTGGTGGCAAGGTTTACTCGTAGATATGATGATGGTAGCTTGTCAGGCGGGCTTAGAAAATGCCTTTCCGCCAACCAAACAGAGTCATACTAAATTAGACTCCGCCGGGAATCGAACCCGCGACCTCCAGATGTGAAGCTAATGGACTTAAGCATTACGCCACCGAGGCGGTAATGCAGGTAAATGCATGAAAGCCTTCATCGGTATTAGTACGTTGATGTTAAAAGCGCATTCACAAAACCGTTTCCCATACAAACTTAAAATTTCCATTTCTTGAAAATGGATGGGTCGTTTTACTAGCGGTTCCTATTGATAATCAGTATCATTTCAAACACGTTTTGATTCTCACTGAGGTTATATTTTGAAGTTATTTTTGGACAAGCAATACTGTTGGGGATAAACGATTTCTTTATGCGGGTATAAAATGATCCCGGGATCGTTTTCCCCCGTAACATTGTGATCATTTGCAAAAAAGTAAATTTGCGTAAAGTCTTTAATTTTGCAGATCATGCCCTGTGTATACTAAAGAAAATCTACCCGAAAAAACTGGGATGAGGATGCGATTAAGATTAAGAACACTGGATACAGTTATAAATGGAAATAGTTATAAATGAAAACAGCGAGTAGAAAGTTCTCTGTTCCTGTAAAGGCACTGAAAAGAAGAGCTAAAGGTAAAAATAAAATTACTGTTGGTGTAAAGACGATCCTAGGCAGAAAGCAGACAATATTTACACCTGAACAAGAACAAGTACTGGTTGATCATATAAAAGATATGGAATCTAGAATGTGCGCATTCACAAATCAAGGCATCCTTTCCCTGGCGTATCATCATCATATCAGCCACAAATCGTCCACTGCTGGACAAAGGCCTCCCCCAAGGATCTCTACGACGACCGGTCCTGCGCTGCCTGCATCCATCGGCTTCCCGCGATCTTCACCAGGTCATCGGTCCACCGCGTGGGAGGCCTACCTACGCTACGTTTTCCGGTGCGCGGTCGCCACTCGAAAACCTTACTGCCCCATCGGCCATCTGTTCTACGAGCTATGTGCCCTGCCCACTGCCACTTCAGTTAAGCTATTCTGGCGTATCAATTGGCTGAAAAAAATTAAATCGAACATCCATTTTTAGCCGAGAAAGAAAAATCTAGTAAAGATTGGCTGAAAGGATTTCGGAAGCAGCATCTCGATTTAACTCTTCGTAGTCCGGAATCACACCTTCCAGATGTTCAATCCCTTTGTTGTTGATATTCAGCCTATACGCACGAAGCGTTACTCTTCCTCATTTATTATGCGGACAGCGATGGGATGGAACGCCTTGCCTGCCTGTGTGTTTCCCGACTGCTACAATTTGGGGATCTTCAAGACGAGAGTGAATACGTATAATTTGAGTTTGCATGTACCATCCTTGACTACATCGTCACTTACCATCAGGTGAAATGTTGTCAAACGCACTCAATTTTTGAAATAAAAAAAATCTGCATCAGCTGCTCGAGCTAGATCTTTTAACAAGCCAGTTGTTGACAATTTTTTTCTGTTTTAAAAGACACACAAGAGAAAATGCATATCCCACTTCATAGAATACCTACTTACATATTCATACATACCTATAGTTATTATTGTTACATTTTGAAATAAATACTTACATATGATTATGACAATTGATATTTTATTTTAACTAAGAGTGCAAAATTTTAATCCTACCCCAGGGATCATTTTATACATTCAGGTGTACAAAATGATCCTTTCGTAAACTTTTGGAAAATTCCAGTTTAAGGAAACTGAAAAAGATTACTTGCCAGTATGTCGGCACTTAAATGACTAATCCAAAGCTCCTTGAATGTTTTCTCTAACTTAAATATTTTGATTACAGTAACCATTTTCCCTTGGGGTATCATTTTGTACCTACATCTTTCCAATATCGGAAACGATTTTGTGAATACGCTCCTAAGTCTAGTGTCAGTTTACAATATGCCTAATACTATAGCCAAAGTGTATGCGACACTTATAAAACGTCTTATCAAGTCAAATAACCTTCATCATAGAGTAGGTTACTTACCTTCATCTTCTGTATTTCGATTTGTATCTGGTCAGAAACTTGTTTGTTGTCAAATTCAATAACATCCAATTGACGCTTTAACTCTTCCACCTGTTGCTGTGCTTGAAGATACTACATAAAAGAAGAACATTACAATTAAATATACAAAGACGAGCCGTCGTAGCTCAGTGCGTCGATCACGCAGGTTAACTAAGCTAAAGCACGGTTATTACCTGAATGGGTTTGACCATTATTTATCGACTTTTTCCGTTTTTCGCAAGTTACGCTAAACCGTTGGTGCTGATTGCCATCACTAGATGGCAGTAGTTAAGCCATGTCGGATGCCTTATAGACAGACGGCTTGAAAAACTTCTAGCACTCTTTACCACCCCGGACTTGGCCCCAGTGTGTGGAATAAGTAACCTTCCCGATTTATGGAAAGAGACCCGTGCCGCAGTAGTGGGGACGTTAATGGATTGTTTATGATACAAAGAGAACGTCTTAGAAAAAATACAAGTTAAATTGCCCACCAATCTGGACTTGGCCCCCGTGTGTGGAATATAGCGAGTTAAATTGTCCGCCAATCCGGACTTGGCCCCCGTGTGTGGAATATGGTGAATTAAATTGACCAGCAATCCGGACTTGGCCCCCGTATGTGGAATATGGCGAGTTAAATTGCCCAGCAATCCGGACATGGCCCCGGTGTGTGGAATATGGCGAGATAAATTGTCCACCAATCCGGAATTGGCCCCCGTGTATGGAATATGACGAGTTAAATTGTCCACCAATCCTGACTTGGCCCCCGTGTGTGGAATATGGCGAATTAAATTGCCCAGCAATCCGGACTTGGCCCCCGTATGTGGAATATGGCGAGTTAAATTGCCCAGCAATCCGGACTTGGCACCCGTGTGTGGAATATGGCGACATAAGTTGTCCACCAATCCGGACTTGGCCGCCGTGTGTGGATTATGGCGAGTTAGGACTTGGCCCCCGTGTGTGGATAATGGTGAGATAAATTGTCCACCAATCCGGACTTGGCCCCCGTGTGTGGATTATGGCGAGTTAAATTGTTCACCGATCCGAACTTGGCTTCCGTGTGTGGAATATGGCGAATTAAATTGCCCAGCAATCCGGACTTGGCCCCCGTGTGTGGAATATGGCGAATTAAATTGCCCAGCAATCCGGACTTGGCCCCCGTGTGTGGAATATGGCGAGTTAACTTGTTAAATTTGATGTACCCTATAGCTCGTAAAAATTTTGTTTTAAAACTATATTCGTTTTCTCAAAGCTTGGCTCCCCCTAAATATCCATTTGTTTCTTACCTTAACGCGATATTCTTGCAGCTGCTCGTTCTTTTCACCAAGGGTCAACTTGAGTTCTTCCACCTCTTCCGACATTTCTCTCAATTGCGTTTTCAATACTGAAACTTGTTCTGCGTCTTTCTGTTGTCGGCACTCCTATGAATTCATAAAAACTAATGAAGAGCGAGTCGGGGTAACACATACAGGGTTCCGTACCGAAATTGCCACTACCCATTAAACAAGACCTTTCAGTGCATACATTCTCATATGGACCGATGACCTGGTAAAGGTAGCGCAAAACCGGTCGTCGTGGAAATCCTTGGGAGGCCTACTCGTATGTCCAGCAGTGTACGTCCTTCGGCTGATATGATAATGATGATTCTGATATTATATCTACAGACCTTATTTTCGTACATGATTGCAAACGATACTCGTAAGTATATTATTATTATTATTTATTATTATAACAGCTCATATACGTCCCCACCGAGGGGCTCGAGCCTACCCTGAATCAGGGCGATTAGGCCTTAGTCAACCACGCGGGCCCAATGCGGGTTGGTCGACTTCACAAACAACCTTCGAGTTTCTTCGCAGGCGTGTGCAGCTAGGTTTCCTCACGATGTTTTCCTTCACCGTTAAAGCAATCGGTAAGTATATGTACGTAAGTTTTTGAAAAACTCATTGGTACATTGGCCGTCCAGATTTGAACCCGGTACTTCTGGTTAGATGGACCGAGTCGTTACCGGTTGAGCCAATTATATTAAATAATTACACCGTACACTACGGTTTTATTTCATTTTTGGAAAACTGATTTTTGCGATTGTTTCGTCAGTTTTCCTATAAATCACGATCCAAAGGGGAGAGGAATGGGCTTATTA
This sequence comes from Coleophora flavipennella, assembly GCA_947284805.1. Lineage (NCBI taxonomy): Eukaryota > Metazoa > Arthropoda > Insecta > Lepidoptera > Coleophoridae > Coleophora > Coleophora flavipennella. The sequence goes on from OX369308.1 coordinate 19,512,599, forward strand.
TACGTACGTCTAAATATATATATAACTCAAAGGTGACTGACTGACTGACTGACATAGTGATCTATCAACGCACAGCCCAAACCACTGGACAGATCGGGCTGAAATTTGGCATGCAGGTAAATGTTATGACGTAGGCATCCGCTAAGAAAGGATTTTGGGAAATTCCCACGGGAACCGCTAAAATCAGGATCTGCACGGGCGAAGCTGCGGGCATCCACTAGTTGAGCAATATTTTCAAAATTAACAGCGAATAGTTTGGAAAAACATTTTTGTTATGCTTAATAATTATGTATAGCCCTTTCGAACGACACCCAACAAATAAGAATTCAAAGATTTTTTTTACTGACCTACTAAATTCAAATTCAACAAAATAAATTGAATTTTCCTCCCTCCCACTCTTGGTGGACTGACGACTCAGTGAAATTCGCGGGGAGCCACAAGATGCGGGCAGCGCAGGAACGGTCGTTGTGGAAATCATTGGGAGGAGGCCTTTGCCCAGCAGTGGACGCCTTAGGCTCACATGATGATTCTATGCCAAATTTAAACATTCTGAAACGTGTTTTTTGGAGGTAATTTAGAGTTTTTTGATTTAACTCTGTCATAAAAACGGCAATACATACAAGCGTGAAACTTAGTGAGTTTACAGTGGTGAAGTAAAATAACAAATATTAAAAAACGGCCAAAATATTTGTGTCGTACTTCGTACTCGCGGCGCGCTAAGGAGCCTGAACTGAATGACAAAAAAGGCATATTTTTGTTGCTCGCGTTGATGTCTTTTGTTTGTAATGTGAATAGGTATCACTGTTATAGTTGTGTGTAGAGGTGTGGTGGTACGAAACCCAAGAATGGGTACGCATATTGGGGTACGTAAAGTATTTCATGGGTACAAGCGGGTACATTGGTTACTGGTGCATCGGAAATCATGGCTGGACTGCAAATGTTGTTAAGTTTCATCTCCAAGTCCCTGAGTTTGCTTTCGTATTTTTCCCTTTTTATTTTCTCTTCATCGGCACAGTTCTTCGCCCTTATTAATTCTTCGCGCAGTTTAGAAATCTGAAGAAAGCAAAGGTGAAAATTTAATAGTTAAATACCCCAATGTCGAGGGACAAATTATAGATCATCAAAAATTATCTATCCCCCAAACTAGGATTTCATGATGCATAAAGAGCGTAGGTGGCGTAACGGCTAGGGTTTGTCCGAGAGGTTGCGGTACGATTTCTGCCACGCACCAATATGTTTCGGATTTCATTTCATATAACGTTTATCCGACGCTCTTACGGTAAAGGAAAACATCGTAAGGAAACCTGCACACGCCTGCGAAGAAACTCGAAGGTTCTTAGGTCCGATCGCCCTAATTCAGGGTAGGCTTGAGCCCCTCGGTGGGGACGTATATGAGCTGAGTAAGTAAATACAAATAATACTAGTTAAATTAGTATTTTTGGCAATAATTAGGTAGGTAAATGGTGTCGGATTAAAGTTATTTCTCAGTTCGGTGTTTCGCTTTTACAGTAATGTGATGTCGCAAAAAAACAATTCGTAAAAATGTGCTTCGAAATCAGGTGGTTACACTCATTATCTCCAAGTAGATTTTTCGGACGATCGCAGAACTTTTTCGCTAACTTTGCTTCTATTCGTCACAAGAAGGTGAAAAAAAAAACCTAGGCTGTCTATGCCTATGCCTGTACAAGACCGGTAAACTCAAACTAAGTAAATACATATTAGAAAACTTAATTAACCGTCTCTATGAGGTAATTATTAAGTCTATTAGCTTCACATCAGGAGGTTGTGGGTTTGATTCTCGGCAGAGTCTAACTTTAAGATTCGGTTTGGTTGGGGAAGGCCATTTCCTACGCCCGCCTGCCTAGCTACCACCATTTTTAACCGCCTCCGTGGCGTAATGGTTATAGTCCATTCGCTTTACACTAGGAGGTCGCGAGGTCGATTCCCGGTGGGGTAAACTTGTAAGACTCGGTTTGGTTGGTGGTAGTGCTTTTTCTAAGCCCACCTGGCTAACTACCACCATCTTATCTAAGTCTTGCCACCAAACATCAGTGTTAACAACATTGATGTGTTCTGGCTTAAAGATAAGAAAGCCAGTTCTCCATTGCGTTAAGGAATCTTGGTAAGACCGCTTCCATCTTCGGCATCATCGTCACTTTTCATCAGGTGAGTTGATGCCAAGAGCTTACCAATTGTGAATAAAACAAAAAAAAACTTAGCCGCCAAAAATTAATGTTAACAGCATTGATGTGTTCCGGTTTAAAGATAAGATCCCTATTGCGTCGGGGAATCTTGGTAAGCCCGCATTCATCTTTGATATCATCCTCACTTACCATCTGATGAGTTGATGCCAAGGGTGAATAAAAAAAAACAAATTGTAGAATTGTATATAACTCGGACAGAGTCATCTTGGAGCCTGATCCTGAATGAAATGTTTAAGGCGCATACCTACTTTAGAATATCTACTTACCTCTTTATCACTTTTAATGTCTTCTGAGAAACATGCTAAACGTATATCACTTTCCTGAAAGTTAAATTCAATATGATTTACTTTTTTTTTTGCAGAATTAAGGTTTTGCAGTAAATGGTACATATAAATCCTTATAATATTATAAATGTGACAGTTTGTGTGTATGGATGTATGTATGAATGTAAGCTCTTTCACGCAAAAACTAATGAACGGATCTGGATGATATTTGGTAGGTAGACAGATTAGGACCTGGATTTAAACATAGGCTACTTTTTTCCACGTTCGCGAGTCGCTTGCGGCTCGCGCACTGCGCGCCCTCAACGACAGTCACAGAAACTATGTTCACGCGAGCGAATCCGTTGGCAAAATCTAGTAAACCTTAATTCTGAAAAAAAGGTTACTTAAAAACTTGATAAATTAGTTAGTATAGATCAGAGAAAGAAATGCAAGCACAAATGCCTTTTCAACATCCAACATCACATATCCTTACTAATAATAGGGATTTAAGAATTAAATTGCCGATTCAGTTTTAGAAATTCAATGCCATTTTTATTGAAATATTATAAAGTTATTGTTTTTTATTAATGAACTTATCGTGACACTACTTAAAGGCTAGTCTTACATAACGTACACAAAAAATAGCTCAAATAGCAATAATTGCGGTAAACTTGCTTTTTGATATGTTGTTTGGGTCCCCTTAGATAGTATTTTTCCACATTTACAGCACTCTAAAATGTGATTACGTTGAGTTATTGCTATAAAACCGCTATTTTTTAAAAATATTTTTTAGTTTTTTGCAAAAAAGAAACACACGGGTAGGCTCTGACAAAAAGGTTACTATTACTTTTTTGAAGTATATATAAAACTTCCGACATTTTGAGCCCTAATTCAATTTTCTAGGTCTAATAGCTCCCAAGATACAGGGTTCCCAATATTCCCTGTTTTTTTCCCAAAAACGTTGAGAAATGGGGCGTCGCCAATTTTTGACCAAAATATCAGGTATAATAAGGTATCTACAGGGAAAAGTTGTAGCAATTTTTTTTACATATACGACTATGAACAAAAAACAAGCGTGGGGCGCTTTGTGCCATATTTTTCGTCTATCGAGCACCCACACTTATAATACTAATATTTTTCGTTCATTATTGTTTTCAACTTATATTAAGTACTATTTTTCACTTTTTAATTTGATATGTTTTAAAAGCGTGTTTTTTAGTTTTTTTTAAAGTGTATTTATTTAATATTGTTTTATTACAAAGGGCGTTATTTCGTAGAACGAATTTATAACTTACAGATTCTCTCCTTTGTTTCAAGTTGAATAGATCTATGCGATCCTTTTTGATCGTTTCCAACTCCATCTGGATCTCTTTAACCTCGCCTTCCATGTCTCTAATCTGTTTATGCTAAAATTGTTATGAAACAAAGCGTGGCATTAGAAATAAAGTACCTAAGTTTTCCCGTGTTGAACAGCTGTTATGAGCTCCGAATAGATTAGAATCTCAATATCTAGTGGTTCATGATTTTTCTAATACTTACCTACCTATTTTGAAGAATTTTAAATTATTATTCAATTCACTTCAAGCTGTGGGGGTGGCATGAATTATTAATGAGTGATTATGGTTGGGGTGCATTTATACGGCTGCCATACTAAAAAATATCTGAGAAAAAAAATTTTGAGCGTTGTGGGCTAGACCCTCCCCCCCCTCCTCCCCCTCCCCCCTTCCGTTGACCTTCTTGCACTCCAATCGCAATTATATTTATTAAAATATATGAGGTGCACATTTCAGTACAAACCAACGGACATTCCGAAAAAATAAAACTACAGTTTTTTCCTGATACGTACTAACTTGGACGACTGTGCGGTGGCATCCGGCAAAGTTTCGAAGCCTTTGTTCCTGGAGAAAGGCCAAAAGTCTGACTGAGGCATGTTATAAAACAGGGTTTAGACGGACACACAGATGCAAAAGTACTCCATGTAACAAACACACCGATATCTGTTTTTATAACTGCACTAATATCTGCACAAAAAGTGGAAAATAAAGATCTAATATAAAATGATGTGGGATTAAAATTGTTATATTCAAAATAATCGCGAAAATAAATCTATGCGATGGCGATGTCAACAACGCGACAGTTGTCCATTATTTTTGTTTTTAGCTTTATAGCCAGATTGTCTTTTTTTTTAAGGTAGGTATCAGAGCTCTTGTGATCTTATTACCAAAGCTAGCTCTCTGCTTAGTAGTCTGTGGTACCGTGGTACCTACTTATAAACTTACCTATTTATACACACATTTACAAAATTACATTTAGTACTCTCTGACCACAGTATATATATATTAGTACTAACCTCTGACTATAAAGTATGAATCTAATTGATAGATTATTAATCTGAGGCAAAATTATACAGGTGCTTAATAAAATCGGGGATTCTACTCATCATCAATAATAAATTAAATTAAATTATATTATTCATACTAACAACTTTTCCCAAGTACCTAAAGCATGGTAAAGTCTAAAAAGTATTTTTTGACTCTCAATCACCATACAGAAATGCACAATGTGTGCCAAACACCTGATTGATTTGTATGAAGACTTAAAGATTTTTTTTAATTGACTAACCCGACCTTTGGAAAATATATGATGTGTGTAACAAAATTGAGGATTCCACTCATCATCAATAACTTCTATAATACTGGTCAATTTTCCCCAGGTACCCAATGGATGGTAAAGTCTAAAAAGATTATTTTGACTCTCCATACAGTAATGCACAACATGTTGCAAACAGCTGATCGATTTGTCATCTCAGCTCATACACATCCCCACGGAGGGGCTCGAGCCTACCCTAAATTAGGGCGATTGGGCCTTAGTCGACCACGCGGGCCCAGTGATGCGGGTTGGTCGACTTCACACACAACTTTCGAGTTTCTTCGCGGGCGTGTGCAGGTTTCCCCACGAATGTTTCCATCACCGTAAGAGCGTCGGATAAACGTACATATGAAACCGAAATTCGAAAATACATTGGTCCGTGACAGGATTCGATGCTTAACCTTCAGGATAGGAGGTAGCGACTCTATCCGTTACGCCACCGACGCTTTGTATAAAGACTTAAAGTTTTTTTTATTGATTATTTAACCCGACTTTCGTAAATGTATGATGAGTGAGTGAAAGTAAAGGATGGAAAGCGCCAGGGTAGAAAATATATGTGAATAAAGGTGACGGGTCACTATTATTGACCCTATGCTGTCCGTCTGTCTGTCTGTCCGACCTTTAAAGAGCTGTATTCTATCTTTTGAACAGTGTATTTAATCTACAATTGATAAACCCTTGGCATCATCTCACCTAATAATACCGTAATAGATACCTATCCCGTTGAAATAGTGTTATAATGGCGAGTTCTCTAATAAATAATAAAAATAACTAGTACCTTGTCATTTATTTTCAAATGATATTAATAAAATTACTTTTCCTATTGCTTATTAATGTAGCAAGGAGGGAAGTGTTTTCTTTTCAAGTCATTCAAAAATCCTAGTACTGTCTGTCTCTCCATCAGAAAAAATAATGATTATTATTATCATGGAGACAAAAGCTGGTCGAGAAGAGGAAGAACATACATATGTAGCATGGCTCTAACGAAGTAACGCTTAAACGCTTAAAAAAAATTAAAAAAATTAAGAAAATTAAAAAAAATGGTTGGAGAACGGAGATACAAAAATAATATTGCTCTAATATTACCCAAATCTGACCACTTTTGTTTTTCAGACTCTGTTAGTGTAAGACAATCGATCCCCATCAAAATCTCAGTTTACTTCTTAAGAATCGATTTTCATATATAAGCCCGGGGTATAAAAATTTATGGGGAGTAAAATCAGTCTCTATGCGTTATGTTATGAGTTAGTAAGGAGTAAACTCCAGTCGTGTGTTTATATATGAAAAACGAAAAATAGAAATTCTACTTAAGATCTTTCGCTTAGCTCAGAGTACAAACTATCGCCCTTTGGAACAAAGTATTACATTGTCCCCTTGTTACACAAATATTAACCAAACATAAATAAAATCAGGCGTTATGCGTTAGTAAGGAGTACTCCAGTCGTGCGTCGGAGCTGACACAATGTACTTTTTTTTTTGCAATCACAATACTTAACGCTAACGCTCGCTCCTCATTCGCTCAAAAGTAAAAACCGGCCAAGTGCGAGTCGGACTCGCGCAAAGTAGGGTTCCGTAGTCTTTTCTAAAAATAAATGTTTAATTTAAAAAACAAAATAATATTTGCAGTTGGTAATAGAACTTTTAGAATAGAATTACAATAACTTTTTACAAATCGAAATGCACATCTTAAGTTGGTCGACTATTTCTCCTAAACGTAACTAACTAGTATCTCATCTGTGCCTAAACTAAGAAAACCTACTTAACCGCGACAGTTTTTCTTTTAAATTCATTATATAGACTACTGTCATGAATTTTTTCAAATTTCCAAATACAGCGGTTTAGTTGTTAGGGGGTGGGGATACTCGACTCCAACAAAATTTAGCACTTTCAAGCCTATTTTTTCAAACAAGGAACCCTAAATAATAAAAACTATTTTTAAGCTCTAACTACACAACTGGGTTTCACGAGAAAAAAAACATCCCCACTTTACTTGTAGGGGAAGTACCCTTAAAAAGACATTTATTCCAAAAAAAAATTACAGTTCTCTTCGCGTTATTACCTATTATATATATTTGCCAATTTTCAGCTCTTAACTACCAATAATCTAGGAGCTAGGCCGCGTACAGACGGACAGACAGACATACAGACATGACGAAACTATAAGGGTTCCTTGTTGTGTACTACGGAACCCTAAAAAAATCATCATATCCTCTACGTAGTAAATTGTCTTCATTCTTTGTCCTTTACCAATCTTAAAAACAAAATATTTAGGAAAATTATCTTAGCAAGCCTCATTAGTTTTGAAAGAACTATTCATCGGAGCACATAAAAGAAAAAAAAAATCACCCCACATTACATGTAAGGAAGGTACCCAAATTTTCTTTAAATTCCATAACTTTATAGAGTCTCAAATTTTTTATAACCATGCCAAGTTTTAGCTTTATAGCTATAATATTTTTTTAAAAAAAACAACTAGAAAGAAATTCACTCAAATGTATGAAATAATATTATTTTTATTTCTGAATACCTACACGAAATTAATCAACAATAACGAAATTGAAGGTAGGTACAATGAAATTAGGGGCCTTAATATTTTTTTTCAGGTCTAAAACATTTGATAGGTAAGTATGTGCTAGCACCGACCTTAAAAAAATTTAAGGCCCCTATATTTTGATTCGTTCATACCTACCTTTAATTTCGTTATTGTTGGTTAATTTCGTGTATTCATATATAAAAAAGATATTTCAAACTTTTGAGTGAATTTGTTTTTGAAGTCGGTTTTTAGGTTTTTTGCACTCTTATTTTTATTTTTTGTGATAATGCTATCTATGTAACGATATTAAACCCAATCATCCACTCGCCAATAGGAATCATCGTGTCACAATGCATGACGTGTTTAATTAACCGATACAGAGTCCTGTGGCTTCCATCATCATCTCAGCAGCATGAAAGTTAAGGAGTCAAACCGTCCATTATATGCTACCTACGTATCTTCGTATAATATTTAAAAAATTATCCTACAACTCCCAACCGTTAAGGAGTTGTACCTTCCATCATCAGCTCATCAAAATGAGATGATGACTATCAGCCGCAAGTACCCTAATAGCTTTAAAAAACACATGAAACACGTAATACGTGCCTATAAAATTTGAGGGTTGCCCTCGGTATCCCTAGGATCCCGTCATCAGATCCTGACTTTGTGACAATGGTACGTACCACCCCAGGACTATCAAACAAAAAAGAATTTTGAAAATCCGTCCACAATTGATAGTGTAATCGGTAATTATAAGAAAATACATACATTAACCTAACCTCCTCCTTTTTGAAATCGGTTAAAAAAAGGGATGGACATACCGATGGACACAGACAGACAGAAGGGTTCCGACATAACAGCGGATTTAATAGCTTTAATAGCTCACTCAAGGAACCCTGTAAGATCGTTATGTTCGTCTGTCCGTCCGTCCGTCATCGGTCCGTCCGACATGGACAGCCAAAATATCAAACTTAAATTTTAAAACGAATTGCATGAAATTTGGCACAACTGACTGACCCTGGCCCGCCCACCGCACCACCCAACCAGCAGAGCGTCAACGTCATTCATTGCTCCATCATCATGTCAAAATGTCACACATCGGTGGTGCTGCCAATCCGGGAAAAATTCCCCAATTTGCAGGGAATAATGTTAAAAATACATTACAGTTTGAAAATAGTAGTTTATGAAACTGTTGCATAATTAATACCTAGTTATGTGCAGTTTCATACACTACTTTATCTCATCTCATACATTAGGATTGAATCAACTAAACAACAAAGATCTAAGTTAAAAGAGTAAGAAAAAAAAATCCTACGAAATTCAGTACCTACAACAAAACGTGTCATAGTGCCAAATCCCAGCACATCACCGCGCTTCCGCTGAAGCCGACGCTGTCGCAGACAGGTAAAAACAATGCTTTCACTGATCTCAGACATTTTTAAGCAAGAATGAAAATTATCCACGAAATTCAGTAACTACAACAAAACGTATTCAATGAATGGCGCCAAAACCCAGCACATCACCACGCATTCGTTAAAGCGGGCGCTGTAACAGACAAGTAAACATTGGAATGAAAAGTTTTTGAAATGCTGTAAAAATGGCGCGAACCGCATGTGCGTTCCAATTTAAAAAAATGGAACTTCGTTGGTGATATTCACTTTTTGGATTAACTTGTATCGTAATGGAAAAATATATGCTTTATAAGAAAGATTATTATAAAGTTCCTCACTAATGTGTTTTTTTTTTAAATTTCGGTATTGTGTTTATAAATTATGCTAATATAAATTCGTTTTGAAGTTTATAATTCGAACTTTACGATATGAGAGTAGATAAATTATTGTTCAAGTTTAATAATCCAACAGAACATCTTAAGAGTCCGCTGGAGTTCATAAATCCCAAACAAACGTAGTATTTGATTCATTTGTTAACCAAAGAACCGATTTTGAAATCATTTTATGTCGCGGGTTTCTTAGGTAAAGTTGTCAGTTTCATGAGTACAAGCTCCAGTTAAAAAGTGAATACCTTTGTTAAGACCCTCTATTTCCTAACTCTTACATTTTGGAATCTTCAAGGCGAGAATGAATGGGCATTATTTGAGTTTGTATGTTTAACCGCTTCCGTAGCATACAATTCTTAGTCCATTAGCTACACATAAGGAAGTCGCGGGTTTGATTCCCAGAGGAGACTAGCTTTGAAAGACTTGGTTTTGTTGATGGAAGAATATTTATTTTCTAAACCCGCCTACCTAGGTGCCATATTTTTCTCCAAGTCTTGCCGCCAAACGTCAATGTTAACAGCATTGACGTGTTTCAGCATGAAGATAACATATCCGGTCCCCCATATCATTGGGGAATCTTGGTAAATCCGCTTCCGTCTTCGGCATCATCGTCACTTATTACTAGGTGAGATGATGATGTAAAGGGTTAACCAAATAGTGGAATAAAAAAACTTCGACTTCAAAGTCACTTCCATCATGTGAGATTATAGTCGAATGTACTAAAAAAGTTTTTCGCAAGCCATTATTAGTTTTATAGAACTCATTCAATGATACCCCACCCACCAAAATTCAACCCCACTTTATATATAGGGGAGCACATATTTCAAAGGTTTTTTTCTATCGTTTATAGGCATCACAGTTTTATATTAAAGATATAAAGAAAGATAGAAATTTAGTTTATTCAGTAAACATAAATACAGTATTGGATACCTAATTTAAACAAACTATAGCTAAATATTAAAACTAAACTCAAACTGAAGTAAACATTTGAGCCGGGCTCAGCATGGTGCTAAGAAATAACGGCCCTTGTAAAAATAGAATAAAACTGTTTTACTTAACTACAACGAATTACTAATAATTTCACAACTTATTGGCTCCCATACGCGACGACTCTTGAATCAAAATATTACTACTTATATTAAACTTAAAGGGCCAATACATATCATTTTTTTACGTTTTAGAGGTTTTGTTGGGAGTTGTTTAAATTTTTAATTTAAGTTTTATTTCATGCTTTTTGAACTTTACATAATACTTGAGACACGTTACTATCGAAAATCTTATCCCCACATTAACACAAACACTTCCGGGATGAACACGAAATTGTGACACGAAATCTAGCCTATTTTGAATCTTGAAACCTATGGAAGTTGCTCACCTCCCTTGTTAGAAGCCGCAATCAAATGTATTTTATAACTGTAAACTTCAAATCAATTATACCTGTGGAAGTTTCTGAGACCTCATAATGAGCTAGAAAAGGAGCGGACGATATTTACTTTTGTTTGCCTTTGCCTGTACCTCTGCTGCAAGTTGGTAAGAAGTTGGGTATCCTGCAGATTCCAGGAGATGCTGCAGCATCAGGTCAATGTTTTATCTAGCACCTATTCATTATGACTATTCCAGTAAGTCCAAACACAATACCTGCGCTATAAGTTAGTGAGGAATTGGGTATCCTGCAGATTCCAGGAGATTCTGAGGCATCAGATCAAGGTTACCATATTCTACCGAACACTTATTCATTGAGACTATTCCAATGAGCCCAAAAACAATACTCTTATGTTATTGAGTGAGGAATTGCGTATCCTGCAGGTTCCAGTAGATGCTGCATCGTCAGGTCAAGGTTACTAAATTCATGCAATATCAACACAGCTGCTGTTAGCACATCAAATTTCGATCGGTGGAAGTCGCCTACCTCCCTTCATCACCTAGAAAAGAGCTGATTATCTTCAAACGACTGAACAGAACTTAATAAATTAACAAAAACTGTATCAAAATCGGTCCATTACTTTAGGGATTACGATGGCGCAGACAGACACACATATACACAGATTCACAGATACACAGATCGACAGATAGACACGTCAAACTTATAACTATTTTTGCGTCGGGGGTTAATAAAACAGTGGGTATCAGGGAATTTCAGGGAAATGCGAGGAACCTTACAATTTATATTGGCAGCACAACTGACAAAAAATTTAATCTCCACAGATCTCTAATTTTTTTGCAACCACGTGCAGCCATGCAGATACCAAACCAGTGTGACTTTTTGGCAGGAATTGGTAATGTTCAGTGTGTCATTTTCCTTTCCTTATTTGAAAAATTACAGTTCGTGGTCCTTGATGTATAATGTTGATAGTTAGTTAATCAGAAAAGTACCAGTTATGTGTTTATTGTCTAGGTTAATGAAATAAAAGTGTGTATGCTGTGTTTCGAGTTCCTACAAGAAGTCCGCCAAAGCTTCAGTAAAAGTGCTAACATTTTACTGGAGTGTGTAACTTAACCTTAAGTTAGTATAAAGTGTCTGTCAGTGTTTAGTCAGGACTTCTGCAGGTAAAACATAAGTGTGCCAATTTGATTTTAAAAAAAATATTAGATTCTTTGTAAGAAGTATTGAGCAGTTTCAGGTGGTTGATTGTTCAATGTTTTTTTTATGCTCAAAATATGTATGCATTAAATATGGAGGTACATACATACTAACTTTTGACCGCAGCTTCACCCGTGTGGACATTGTTTCTATGACCGTCTTTGAGGGTGAGTGCTTCGTGAGCCAAAAGCGGCTCGAAAACTAGCGTGGACATGAGTTTTCTCCAGACCCCTTAGGAACTGTTATATAATCGGGCCAATATGATTAGCAGTCTATGTAACTTCCCACCCCCTTAACCAATTCTATACAAAAAACCACTTCAATCCGTTGCTCCGTTACGACACCGACATTTGCGAGCGTGGTAATGAGTTTTCCCCAAATCCCTCGGGAACTATATCAAGATATGCTCATTAGTAAATAACGTCATTTCCCACTTGGTCAACAATCTCTGTGTGAAAAATCACAACAATACATTGTTCCGTTGCGATGTTAAATAAATTAACCAAAAAATAGTATTTTTTCTATTCCCTTAGGAACTGCATCAGACTATGCTATTTTCACTGGATAAAAAGTAGCCTATGTACTTCCCGGTAATACAGGCTAACTGCATACCAAATTTAATCAAGATTGGTCAAGGTGTTGAAGCTTGAAAAGGTAACAAACAAAGAAATTATCACATTTATTATATAAGTAAGAATATAGGTACCGAAAAAGGCACTTAACCATAGAAACCCTGTGATTTCATCGTAATAGCTCCGTCAAGCCCTACCCTCGGCCCTTAGCGCCATTTTTTGTGACTGATTTATTGCCCTAGTAATGTAAACAAACATTGTTTGAAAGCGTACTTTTTATTCACAATCGCTGCGTCGTTACGGCTCGCCAGAAATACAATCCAATGAACGCAAAAACACTACAGCCTACACGTCTTCATCTATTAGATCATGGCTATAAATCGCTTAGAAAATGGGCCACTTGAAAACACTCGACGCTTGACCTTGGGCGCAAAAACATTGATTTATTGCTAAGCGGCCATCGATATTTCAAGAATACTTATATAAACAAGTAACAATCAATAAGAATCTAAAACAATTGTACTTGTACGAGTATAATATAAATAACAATAAATCCTCAAGTGCCAAGCACTGTTGCGCCCAAGACACGCAAAGTACTCGTTGGTAAGAAGAATGTGTGAATTTTCGATAAAAATCTATGCAGCCATAGTTATAAATTATATTGATAAACGCCTTACTTCTTATGTAACGAATCGAAAACCAAAGTGTTACACAGGATTTTGTACCGTGTTATAAAGAGCTTAAAGTGGCATTCGTTTTACCGACCAAAATCGGTCGTCCGGGACTTGAGTGAGCCTTTGATATAAGTGACCGAAATTGGTCGTTTGGGGCTTTAGTGGTATTGGTTTATGTCCTCTCAATTGTCAAGCTATAATAACTCCCACCCTCCCTATCTGTCGCAACCGCCAGCTGGACTGTGACAGACAGGGGTTCTGGGCGCGCTATTGTTTACTTTTATTGGATTTTCTGTTAATCTAAATGGAATATTGTGTATTTCCATATAAAATATTAATCTAAATTAAAGTGTTCATAACATAAAAATTAAATAACAATAATCCTTGACTTACAATTTAGACGATTTAAGTACCAAAAAAATGACAATCAAACAAGGCCAAAGTTTGAAGGACAAGTTTTCACAGAAAATCAGCAGTATAAGTTATTTTAAGTAATTAAAATAAATAATTACATACCCTGGTATCGTTTTCACCGCAAATCTTTTTCAGAAACACAGAAACAACAACGCAAATTGTGCACACATTCACTCGCGATTTGAAGCACAAGTACGAGACATGAATTTTGAGTGAAGTTTCTCTGAATATTTTTGTACTGTAAGTGTGGCTAATGATTGACCACAGAGGTAGCCAACTTCACTCCCATTCATTTCCTAGCTTTCTATTCGTTCATAAGCAACCTTTGATTTAGTTTAGGCGCTAGTTTGACCCGCCGTAAATAGTGCCGCCTGGCGACCAGCGACAGACACGGGTTTTTTTTTATCTTGCCGCCTGGCGGTATTCGACAGTCAAGAGGAAAAGAATTAACTTTTTTTAACTATATTTTTATTTTATTTCCTACTTATACTATCTATCTATTTTATAAAGAGAAATGATAAAAATTTTGAGCGACTTCTAATCTTTTTCTCATAATCCAGCAACTTTTAAATAAAAGTTTGGGGTATTTGTTTTTTCCTAGGTGGCAACACTTTACCAGGCACAGCGCATAGCGCATTCGCCTGTGTTCTCGTATAATTCGTTGAACTCAAGTAAAATCAAATTAGGTTTATGAACTAAGAATAAGTTAATCTATAGAAAAAAGAACATTAAAAATACTCATATTAGGCAGGGTGAATTAAATAGTTTAGTATTTACTCTAAAAATGCACAACAAGATGTTTTGGGAGGTAAGCAATACCGATTACCTACCTACCGGCAAAAAAAAGGTTACAAGTTCCTTACCTACTCATCTCTATTTTTCATTGACTCTCAATATTTACGTTATTTTCAGAAGACACTACTTTTATTACTAATACTTGTGCCAATATCCATGCAAGCGAAAAAGAAAACAGCTGTCCTCACAGATGTTGATGACATTAAAGAATTCAAGAAATTGCTAAGGACTAAGACTAACGTCCTGATCCTGTTGATAAACGTCCCAAAAGCATCCCAAGCAATCACAGATGTGTTCAAGGATACAGCTGACGCCATGAGAGGCCAGGCAACTCTGGTCATCATAGATTGTTCTAATAGGTAATGCATAATAATATTAATAATTCATTGAAGTGCTATATATTCCTGGTTTTGGTAGCAGACACGGTGACGGCGGGGCGGAGGGTGCAAAGATGCGGGCAGCGCAGGAGCGATCGTCGTGGAATTCCTTGGAAGAAGCCTTTGTCCAGCTGTGGATGTCTTTCGGCTGATATGATGATGACAATGAAGTGAAGAGGTTGTAACTCAGTGTGACTTGTGTGGTTGGGTCAATTATGTTAACTTACCTGAGGCATGGTCGGTTGGGGTGCACATAACCTAGCTGTCATAGGGGAGAGCCTCACTTCGCAAGGTTCTATGGCTGTGCAATCAATCAAACCTATTCTGAACCTACTTTTTTATTTAATGGCAGCCCAGTTATGTGCACTCCAAGGTTATTGGTATTATTCTCAATAATTGCCATGCTTTGCAAAGCATGCTTAGCCGTTGGTGCTGGTAGCAATCACTAGATAGCAATCGTTAAGCGGTGTCAGATGCCTTATAGGTAGCTTGAAAAACATCTGACAGTGAGGTTTGCTACTACTACAATCTCCACCAACACAGACTTGGCCCATGGGTGTGGAGTATGGCATAACCTATCTGAAAACAAACAAACAAATGAAGAACCTCACGAACTCAACTGGATGGCGAAACCAAGTTTGGGAAAGTTCCGTGCCTTAGCAGTGAAGCCATTTATGGGTTGACAGCTAATAAGTCTATCAGCATATTAAGATGGTCCACCCGTAGTCAAGTGGGAGGAGACCTAAATTTATGACATGTCACTTTAATTTTCGCTTTTATGTAGAGACATTGTAAAACTCTACAAATCAGGTCTTGGCCCCTGAGTGCGAAGTACGTCCTATGCTCAAAAGACATTTTAGCTCTGAAGGAATGAAATGAAAGCTCCAGCTTTCTCCTTGAGAATTTGTAATTTAATTCCACTGTTCAATCTTAAATTCCTACTCTGACCCATGCGTGAGTGGAGTATGTGCTGATGCTTAGTTATATTTTTAAGTTTTACAATGTGGGTGGTAATTTTATATGAATGGATTGGCTGTCCACTTATTTGTAAAATGGTCATGGGAAGCAGGTGCTGACTAATTTACATACCTAATTATTTATTTATTTTTACCTTTTTTTTGTACTTTTATGTGGCATTACCAAAACTCAGTGCACATACAAACTAAACTTTTTTTTAAATGGGATGGCCCGATTCTAATGAAACTTCATAGTACATAAGCAAGACACAAAATCGTACAGGATGTATTGACAAATTTTTCGAAGTACTTTATAGTAGAAAAGATTTCCAAATGTTAAGGTTACTGTTGGAAACCTTAGAATCTCCATAATTGAGTGACAACACTACTTATCGAAAAATTTGTTAATTCCCCTGTTTAATTTTGTCTTGTTTAATGTATGCAGCCTCGATGCGCCCTCAGTACCTGCGCTGATGCTTGCACTTGTGATTGAGCTTGTCTTGGAAAGCAAGGAGCAGAATCGTAGAGAAAAGGCTCAAAATTGTAATGCCACCTTTTTTAATTTCACTTTCAATATAGTTAAAAAACATTACAGAATAAGGGTAGAATAGCCAAATGAGATGAGCATAAAAATTGAAAAAAGAGATAATTCAGAATACAGAAACATGAATACTAACAGATTTAGAATGGAAAGGCAAAATTTATAAGATTGATGAAAACAAATAAAACTAAAAAAAGAAGATATTATAAAAGATTGAAAATATACCAAAGGTATGACTTGCTCACATGTGTATGAAATTTCATTAAAATCCGCCCATCCAATTACAAGAAATATTTGTGTTATGTTTGTATGGAAAACAAGTTTCTGTAATGGCACTTTAACTTAATGGTAAACTCAAAAATAAGTTCCCTTATTTACAGTGAAGGGAAGAAACTCTGTAAAAAGTTAAAAGTTCTCACAGAGAAACCATACTATATAAAGCATTATAAAGATGGAGAGTTCCACAAAGATTATGACAGAAGCGAGACTGTGAGTTCTATGTCAAACTTTCTACGGGATCCCACAGGAGACTTGCCATGGGAGGAAGATCCATCGGCAACAGAAATACTGCATTTACAAGACGGAGAGGTAAGAGATTTATTTTTTAATCAGCTACTGTTAAAACTTAAAGAATTAACGAATGTCAATATAATATGTATTATCAATTTATATCTGGTTTATAATTGGCTTTAAGTTATTAATTCATTATTTTGAATTTAAAAACATAGAAGTGTGAAAAGTCTGAAGTACAAATTATGGCTTTATCACTTAGTACTATTGTTATGACAAACTACTCTTTGATATGATCCCACATTTTTATCAGTTTGTTGTATAATAATAATACCTAATAACACAATTTTAACAAAATTGTGTGATTAAGTTTTAAAAAACAGATCATTTTACACATGCAGGACAAAATGATTGCAGCACCGTAAAAGAATTTGTTTTTCTTCGTGGTTTTACAGCAGAGTTTTAAAGCTCATTATTTTAAATTGTTCTGAGCTCAGTAGATACTTACTTTTGAAACGTCAAAAGTGTAAAGCCGGATTTTCGCTACGTATTAGAAAGTTCCGGCCACGCGGAACAACTACTTGAATATCGTTAAAATTTTTGGCAAAGTGAATGTGTAGTAAACGTAATTAATCAATTACTACTAATTAACTTAATAATTGTTGTGTTTATTATTATGGGTTCGTTGCCGAGGTCAACATAATATATACATTTTTGTGGATAGCATGCCTATAGGAATTAAAAATTGATATATATTCCTAAACAACAATAATTTATAATTGTAAATATTAAAAATAAAGTATTTTGTAAACTCCGTTAATCTCGGATTTTACAGTGAGTATGCTTAGCGAATTGATGCAGTTAGAAATTTAAAACCGCTTAATAGTTAATGCTATTGCTTTCAAATTATACACGCTGATAGCGAAAGTTCATTTGTACAATTACCTATTAGTTGTGCTCTTGCAAATGAGTCCATGAATTAAAGGAAGGGTTATTTATTTATTTTATATTCAATTCATGACTAGCTTTTCCTCCTTGTTTCGCTCGCGGGAAAACAGGATAAAAGTACCATATAGACTTACGGAACGCCTTATAAAAGTATGTCCGTGTATAAACATATCGGATAAAATCTATTTGACCATATAATGATATTAGTGTGTTACTTTCTTTATGTGACTCATAAAGCGTTCTTTAACACACTAGTAAACGAAGTAGCCTCATTGTGGCCGTCTCTTCGATATGCTTCTATTCCCGCGATGATGAGACTAGGTATTTTCTGGTAGTTAGGTTTAGCCAAAGAGGTAAAAAAAATCACTCCCTGGAAATTCAAAGTTTTTGGATTTAGCTTAGGCGTTGTGTATGGCTTATAATAATATTTTTCTCGAGTTCTTAAGAATAACCAATGGTACAATATTACTATATATACTCTCTCTGTGTCTGTTCATCTGTTTATTTTAGTAGCCAGTTGTCATAGAATATGTGTTATTCTGGTAGATATTGTATCAATTAGACGGGTTTGACTGTTAGTGGTATTTTTCTCGAACGTGTCCGTGCTTCGCAAGACACATTAAGCCGTTTATGCCGTTTGCCATCACTAAATGGTAGTCGTTAAGCCGCGTCAGATATGCCTAATAGGCGGCTTGAAAAACTTCGCTTCTTGTTTCGCCACAAGCCCTACAATCTTCACCAACCCAGACTTGGCCCTCGTGTGTGGAGTATGGCCTACCTTTCGGAGCTTGGGAAGTGACCCGCAAGTAACACAGATTTCTGTATAATGATTCACTTGTTACCTCTTTTTAGAACTTAAAGCAATTTAAATCACTTATAAGAGTTCACACGTGATCTTAAATCTGCGTACTACGCTAAAACCAGTATAAGGGTGTTATAATGGTGTCTCTTTTTACCATTATAATGCTAGTGTGTAATAATGGTAATTTTCAACGGTTTTATCCAGCTTTAAGCAGTTTCTGCTACTATTGGCTGAATAAGAGCAGCGTAGGACTCCATATGTGAACCTTTATTACTCTGCTTTTAAAGAGAGTATTTGTGTACCATTATTAAACTTGTAAATGTATAATGGTGTAAGTGTGAGGTATTACACTGCAAAACTGAATAAAGGAAGTCCTGTGAAGCATTAAGCAGCTTACAGCAAAATAACGAAGTTATTACGTTTCACATCGACGCTTGCGATGGACACCATATTGTTTTAGTATAACCTAATAATTTCCTACACATGTGTTTGTATTTTATGTTGTTTCAGAATTAAAAATGATGTAATTCACCTAGATTTAGTTCTAAAATTATCATACTGACTGAACTATTATTATAATAACTTTAACCTTAACAAATAAAACAACTTTATTATTTTGTTGTTTTTAGATATTGCTCATGGTTTTGTAAAAAGCTTACTATTCTTGGGGCGCATGAAAATTTTCTTAGATAATATATATAACGTTCACAGTAAACTTGCTTTCCCAATCATTCTTCAAGATTTAACAGCAAAATCGCATAACTCTCCCAAAGTTACTGTTGATTTTCTTGAGTCTCTTGTAAACTTTACAACACTTTGTGTAATTTGCGACAATGAATAAAAAGATGAATGTTTGCTGCTTAAGTTATGCATAATAGAAGTATTTGTACGGGTTGAGATGAGTAACACTTCACGTATGGTCTCTTTTTTACGTTATAGCCCTATTAATGGGTCACGCCTGTTATCTTATTCAGACTCAAGCTGCTATTACTACTCAGCTGTTATACCGCATGCTTAGTCAGCTTTAAGCGTACATGTGTTGCATTAATCAGTTGCTATACGGGTTTCATGTGTTACTTGGAGCAGAACCAATAGGACCAACCAATTGGTTCTGCTCTGTGCCCGTGCCCCAAAAGTTAGGGGCTGAGAGGGGGAGGGCGGCATTATTGGTTGATAACACCAGTTAGTATACACCACACCCTCACTGTTCTCGCCAAAACTATCTATGTTAAGGTTCTAATTAATAATTTTACAACAAGCAAAGCTATAAACATAAACAACCAGTTTTATGCATGTCCTCTCTTATTACAGGCACTAACCAAGTTCTTAAAGCGAGGTGCAGCAACACACAAGAAGAACATGATAATGTTTTACGCACCTTGGTGCGGGTTTTGTAAGACATTAAAACCTGAATATGTATCTGCAGCTGCCGACTTGAAGGTATGATGTGGCCGTAAAAACTTTATTCTTTAACTCTTCCCTCGTATGGTTTATTTATATCCTTAAAAGACATCACACACGGCTAAAATATAGTACATTTTGAGTACACTAGTTTTTTAAGGATCGCCATAAAATACCTAACATAGAAGGCGGGTAGGAGAGTGATATTCACTCGTGAGCTTTGAAACCTGGCAACCACGTTCTTTGCAATATTCCAAATAAAATAAAAAACTGCTTTTATTTACTTTATTTAATTAATGTTAAATTATCGTTTTTGTATACTATTTATTACCTTGTGAATAATGAATAATTATATTGATTAAATTTTAATTCAAAGCCTTCCAAACTACCCTGCCGGGTTTAACGCTCACGAGTGTATTTTTTTGCCGTAATTTACTTGCAATAAATTTAATTAAAAGAGGTCTTATATTTTACAGTGAAAGATACCCTAAATATTTTTTTCTACTACCATTTGGTAATTTGCTTAATACATAACCTTATATCATATCACAAAAGTTTTCATTTCTACAAGTCGTTTAACAATGATCATTTCAAAACGAGACAACTATACTATACTACAATGAAACTTTTTAAATATTTTTATGGCTTAAGCTCAAAAATTCAATATATGATTATGACAAAATTTCAATGTATTGTATTTAAAAAAGCGCGCGTATTGCGGCATGGCTAAACATCGCGTGTGATTAGGCTGCATGGATTAATTTTTCACTTTATATATTTCATGGTCATAAAAAAAGTATTGTATGCCACTGCACGCAATTAGCCATTACTTGGCATTGGCATACGAGTAAATAACTATTATCTACTCTCATATCGTAAAATTCGAATTATAAACTTGAAAACGAGTTTATTTTGACATACTTCATTAAACACCATACCGAAATTTAAAATAAAATAACTTAGGAATGAATTAAAAATTAAAAACCCTACTGCATAAAAACTTAACCCCTATTTTTTGGCCATTCGGGTAAAAAAATATCCTAGGTCACTCACGGGATTAAAACGAATCTAACAACCTTCGCACTCCAAAATCCGTCAAGCCGTTTAAGCTTCATAACTTGCCAAAGAAATGAATATCCTCTTTTTAGGCTAGTCAGGTAAATATGTATCCTATGTCAGTCACGGGATAAAGATAAATCTAACGAAACCTCACACTTCAATATTTATCAAGCCGTTTAGGCTACAGGGCGTGCCAAAGAAATATACATACAACACGTGAAAAACATAACCTTACTTCTGGAGCAGTCGGGTAAAAAAAAAACTTATTAAAATATTTTTTTATCTAACAAGATAATGTTATAAAATATTTTTTTTACCATTACGATACAGGACAAATTCAAGAAGTTAATATCATCAAGGAGATTCAATCAATTATTTTATTCTAATGGACCATAATGCAGGGCGCGCCATTTTTATAACATTACAAAACCTGTTTTTATCACGCTTTTATTAGTTTCACCTGTATGTTTGTATGTAACCGACTCCTTTGGACTCTAATTTGACCCACTTTAAACGGACAGATTTAATTCAAACTTTGTAGACTTATCAAGAATCAGCGACAATATAATAATTTCATAAGTTTAAACTAAAAAATAAATAGAGTTAAAAAAACCTAAAAAACATGGTTTTAAAGTACATCAGACTAAAAAGAAGAAAATAATAATTAACAAAAATACTAGTATTATTGTGAAAAAGTGTGGGTTGCTCGATAGACGAAAAATATGGCACAGAGCGCCCCACGCTTTTTCACAATAATACTAGTATTTTTGTTAATTATTATTTTCTACTTTTTAGTCTGATGTTACTTTAAAAGCGTGTTTTTTCGTTTTTTTTAAACTCTATTTATTATTGCAATTATTATGTCGGTGACAGCGCCCGATTTAGCGCATACGCGGTGATGTGCTGGGTTTTGGCACACGTTTTATAGATTAAATAGTGTATGAAACTTAACATAACTACACATAACTCGCCAAGGCTCGGTTTTAAACTCATACTCGGGGTTTAATACAACATTATGCAACAGTTTCATAAACTACAATTTTTGCAGTTTCATTACATTAGTATTTGGGATAAACGGCTGAAACTACAAAGGTTCCTAGTTTGACTACGAACCCTTTTTAGGAGGCGTTCGAACAAAGTCTCCATAATACACCGTGGGCAGTAGGCATGTATGCAGCATGAGAATCGTAGAGTCGGAACCCAAAATTCAGTGGGTAAATTCTTGTTTGATACCCACAATACTATTTTGAAATCGGCAGATCCGTGAGTGTCGCGGTTAAGGTAGGGTGTATCCCTGCAGCATCAAGACTGAGGAGTTGTCGCCTTGAGTTCGTTGACTAGTTCTCTGCTTGACACCTATAATGCTATTTCAAAATCAGCAGATCCGCTAGTCTCGCGGTTTAGGTAGGCAGTACTCCAACATCATCAGTATTTGTGGGTCGAAGGTTGGAATTATCGTAATATTGCATTGTCATGGGGCGTGAATACGTTTGCAAAGTTTAAAGGCAGAAAACGATTAAAAAACCGGTCTTGTATATTGTATCGGGCAGTATAAAATCGGTACAAAGTTTTTACAATGGATTTGTTCATCATCAATCCTTTTTATAGTGAAACTTGAGGTGACGTTTTACTATTTTTTTTTAATATAAATAAAATCTTGAACGTGTGTGATGCCTTTAATTCTGCTAAGGATTATAACCCTCGCAGGCTATAATGTATAAAACTCGATTCCTTACAAAGCCCTAAGTAGCGAACTTATTTCTTTACATGAGGTGTCCGTTAAGAGGATGTATAAATTTTTTTGCTCTCGGCAGATTCGTTTTTACTAGGCAACATGACAAGTAAGAGGTGTGATGTGTATGGAGAAAATAATCTTCAAAATGTTATCTAGTGAAATTAAAACCAGAAACACGATTACTTAAACTTTTGTCGATGGATTTAATTTTTGAAAACACCATGTTTAAAACACGAAAATAGCTTTTCTTTGGAAACTTTAATATGTACATGGCTAATTTTTGGTTATCGGCTAGATTATTGCGATGTTTAGGTAAATTAAAAATATTTTTCTAAAATAACAAATAGTTTTTGTTTAATGGAGATTTTTTCAAATTGTCGTATACGTCATTTTATTCTAAGACTGTTGTTGACTGTTAAGCGGGCGCGGGTTTGTTTTGAAAAATAGTATGGGCAAACCCGTCGCACGCGCGCGCGCCTTTTAGCGCTGCCAATACTATTTTTCGAAACAAGCACGCGAGGCGGATGCCCGCCGCGTGCGCCCGCTTAACTTAGCGGACGCCCTTAACTGTTCTGATCTCTAGATCATGATGGAGCGTCAGCCATATTTAATTTCCTGTGACAAAACTTAGGGCACATTCTAATGCGATTTTCCATGATCGTGTTAAGCATTGTGCTCTCACTGGTTTGATTTTGGTGTTGCCTTTTACAGGGAGAAGCTACATTAGCAGCAATTGATGTTGCTAAACCTGGAAACTCAAAAATTCGCCAAATCTACAACATAACGGGATTTCCTACTCTGTTGTTTTATGAGTAAATATAAAATTTACTGACATATGTATCATCTGTGCTTTGTGCTATAACACGTTGCTATAATCTGCCGCATCTGGAAGACCCAGTTTTTTCTCAACTAACCCATTTTTTCGAGAAAATGTTTCGCTTGTCAAGCTAGCACCTCGTAAGTCTTCTTGCAGCTTATTTAAGCCTACATTGAAAAATACTTGAAGTTACTTAGCTGTGCGATATACAAATTCCTAGAAAAGTAAAATATAAACTTTCAGAAATGGCCAGTTCCGTTACGTGTATAACGGTGAGAACAAGCGGCAGGCGATCGTAGATTTCATCCGGGATCCGGTGACTCAATCCCAGCAGAAAAAGAAAGAATCGGTGGACGAGAGCTGGTCACAAGACAGTGATGTTGTGCACCTAACAGGTTATTTATTTAATTTTTCCTTATTTTCAAACGGAAGCGCCGTATTCTCTAGAAAAGCGGCAACACCATAGACTCGTTGTTCAATAGTTTATCTATCACCTCTCACTTAGCGCAAGATAACATGCCCCTCGATTCTTCAAGAAGTTTCTATATCTGATTGAGTATTTTTTATACACAGACGTTTACAAAAAAAGTATCCTCATTTTGTCATCTTAGGTATTTCATAATCTTTATAATGTTTCTTCCTTTTGATGTTTTGAGTAAATTTGGAAACAATAATTTTTTTCCAATGATTTGTGATAGTGAATTATGATTTTATACTTGTTACATAAAAAATTGGTTGGGAGAATTAATGTGCTGAGAAATTTATGGTTTTTAGGGGAAAATTTCGACAGCCTGCTCTCGAAGGCTGAAAACGCCCTGGTGGTATTCTACGCTCCATGGTGTGG
Source organism: Coleophora flavipennella (assembly GCA_947284805.1). Lineage (NCBI taxonomy): Eukaryota > Metazoa > Arthropoda > Insecta > Lepidoptera > Coleophoridae > Coleophora > Coleophora flavipennella. The sequence continues at coordinate 19,537,051 of OX369308.1, forward strand.
TCACTGTAAACGAATCAAACCGGAGTTAGAGAAGGCAGCAAGCAGAATAAAGGCTGAAAAGGTAAACTAATTGAGATGTGAAATACTAGTGTAAATATAAAAAGAAAAGTGTGAAATGTTGCAGACATTAGATTTTTGCAGATTATATTTGTTCGTCCACAACTAAAACTCTGTTTTACATTAAGGTGGGACGTTAAGGTCATAGTAAGAATTAAATTTTTTGAAGGTTTGCCTTGAATTAAGTTCCTACGTTTAGTTTTTTAAGAAACAAGTTAAACTTTTTAAAACAACTAAACATGGAGACTTAAAGGGCCGCCAGGAGGCTCAAGTTTCCATACGTAGTTCCGCTTTAATACAAAAACTACATGCAAGATTGAATCCAAAATTTGCAAATATACCTAGTGAGGAGACACATATCGATGTATGTAATTAGTTTTCGATGTACTAATATAAAACGGAAAAAAATAAGAGCAGTTTCAAACTTTCAGCACAAAACTAATTTAAGCCTTCGTTTAGTTACGTTATAATTTACTACAGTGAAAAGTAATTACAAACATCGATATGTGTCTACTCAATACATTTACAAAGTTTGGATTCAATCCGCATGTAGTTTTTGTATTAAAGCGGAACTACGTTTGTATGGAAACTCGAGCCTACTGGAGACTCTTAATCAAGAAAAACCTTAAAAATTTTAAATTTGCGCCGTGACCTTAACTTTCCATCTTGACGGACCATTTAGGAAATGTGCACACTGGTAACATTTACTTAGGTAAAATCATGTGTGTAAAGGTAGGTACAAAAAAACAAATTGTGTTTCAGATTGATGGTTTATTAGCAGCAGTCGACGCTACCAAGCATTCGGACTTGGCAACACGGTTCGGTGTGAAGGGTTACCCTACGCTGAAGTACTTCCAAAGGGGCGAGTTCAAGTACGACGCCGGCCATGCGCGGCAAGAAGACCAGATTGTTAGTTTTATTAAAGTAAGTAGGCGTTGATATCCTTTCAGGTGGTAATCGATGTAATAATATTCAATGGGGCAGTTAACTGCATCAAAAATATCTAATGAAATAATATTCTCTAAATTGCGTCCCTACTTAAATATCGAAAGACCTTACTTGTTTCGCTTTCCATTGTCTTCAAATCTTAAGCAATTAATCAAAATTGCAAAGTAAGTAAACGATGTTGAAAAATGATTATGTATGACTTAAGACGCCTTATGATACTCGTTTTCCATACAAACTAAAGATATCAATTTCTAAAAACTAATTAGCCGATTCTAATGAAACTTTAAACAAGACCGAAAATTGTTAATTGTTGTTGTAGTGAGTACATATTCGAATTTCTGTATTTTAAAAAAAGATAAGGAAATTTCAAGATTACTATGAAAACTTTAAAATGACACTTTTTTAAGAAAAGTAGTCAGCACTGAAACATTTCCCTGTCTTGCTTATGTGTAAAAATTTCATTAGAATCGGATGATCCATTTTCAAGAAATTGTTATGTTTAATTTCTGAAAATTAGTTACTAACTTACATAAATCACAAATCAACTGTTAATACGCCTACTGTTAAAAAAATGCATTATTAAAAATTAAAATCATAAATATCACATGGGCACAGTAAGAATACATACAGTAGTCCAACGCCTTTAAGTTTGCGTCAAAGCCAAAATCGCAGTAGTCACTGGACACTTGCTTCTGAGTCTGCGCATGAATGTATTGATTTTAATGAATGTCCAGAGTTTAACTGTGACTACACCTGGTGCTCGACCTCCCCGGTCTGGTCCGTTCATACATTTCCGTCATCATGAAAAAGTTTTTGAAATCCCACTTGATAAAGCTCATAAAGCCACTAGATTTATTCAATTTTAAATTTGTGTATGAAAATTAACACACCGGTAATTATTAAGGTCCAAGCCACCAGTTTTAGTGATTTTACCGTTAAGGTGGCAATACTGGACGATTGTATGGATTCTCTAGACTGTGACACGGGTGTGTATTGTCCCCACAGTCACCCCAAGAGCCGCCGCCGCCGCCGCCGCCCGAAAAGCCCTGGTCCGAGGAGGAGTCGGCCGTGCGCCACCTCGACGCCGCGGCCTTCAAAAACGCATTGCGCAAAGTTAAGCACGCCCTCGTCATGTTCTACGCTCCATGTAAGGAATTGGCACATAATACCTGTCTAAGAAGTGGTAGCACAGTGTGACTTGCTTGGTGAAGCACGGTCACTGCCTGCATAGGTTGTACTGTTAGTGAGGCCGCACACTAGCGCCACATGCTACACGCATCGTACATTTACGTCGCCACAGTTATTGCGCTGCAAAAAACGAACGTGTTCGATCTTGAATTCACGGCAAACGTCTCGCCACATAGTGCACCCTTTACAAATGTGTCCTTAGTGTGCGTGCTCGCGCACAGATGTACGGGGGCGTTAAATGTGTCGCGTTTCGAATGTGGCGCCAAAATTATCGTGATACAAGTGTGTCTGGTGTGCGGCCTGACTAAGTGGTATTTTTCTCGACCTTTTCCGTGCTTCGCAAGGAACGCTAATCCGTTGGTGCTGGTTGCTATCACTAGATGGCAGTCTTTACGCCTTTCATCTAAATATATAAAACTCCAAAAGTGACTGACTGACGGTGATCTATCAACGCACAGCCCAAACCACTGGACGGATCAGGCTGTAATTTGGCATGCAGGTAGATGTTATGACGTAGGCATCCGCTAAGAAAGGATTTCGGAAAATTCCCAGGGAACACCAAAAAACGGGAACTGCGCGGGCGAAGCCGCGAGCACCCACTAGTATACCCTATAGGCGGCTTGGAAAACTTGTGATAGTGGGGCTAGTGGCGAACCACTAGCTCTACAACCTCCACCAACTCTGACCTGGCCCCCGCGCCGTATGTGGAGTATGGTCTAACCTTTACGGAACATGGAAGAGACCCGTGTCCCAACATTAAGAACGTTTATGGGTTGTTTGTAAACCTAGCTGATAGTTGGAGTGTCTTTACGTGAGCGAATGCGAAACAAGGAAATGATTAGATAAAAGTAACGAAGTTGAATTGGCAATGGGCAGGCCATATAGTTCGTTGGACCGATAACCGATGGAAGGAAAGTTTCTCGAGTAGTGACCACGGGCCAGAAGACAGCGTTGGACGGTACTCTGCCAGGTGGACTGATGATCTGGTAAAGCTTGCAGGATGCCTGTGGCTCAAAATCTTGCAGAGGTCTATGGGGAAGGCGTATGTTCACCAGCAGGACGTTTTCCGGCTGAGATGATGATCTTATAGTTATTTCGTACAGATGATTAATAAAAGATGCGCATTTAATCAGGCGGGTCGGATTGAAACTGCAGACACTCAACGAGTTCCGAATTATAACCAAGGCCTTTTTGACCAAAACACGTAAAACAAACATAAGTTGGACTTATCTCTATAAGAGATCTCTTCCAGCGCGCCTTACCGGGTGTTATGAGAATTTAAAGGACGAGGGCAAACTGAGTACCTAAACTTATGTAACTATATATAAGGTCTAACAAAATTAGCTGAAACTATTTTAAGGGCAAGTTCAGTAAACGAAACTGAACAACTTTTTCTTCAGTGACCATACCAAATTCTAAAAAAAAATTGCCACATTCCATTATTGCCCACTATAATATTCTCGTGTTGTAGTACGGTCCTTTCTTTTCGCTGGATTCGTGCCTTGCCGCAACGAAACTGCGCTGTGCCTGGCCGTTGACCTTTGGTAGTTCTCTCAATCAATTCTTATTTAAAAACGAATATTACCTATTTAAAACCTTATAGTTCCCCTTTTAGATGTAGGTAGTAAAATACAACCCAACAGGTATTTACACTTTTCGAAAAATAAGAAATTGAGCGGCTTCTTTGAAGCGTTGAGGGAGGCCATTGAACTATTTTGCTGCTCGCTCGTAGGTACATTTCGCCTACAAACAAACAAGTGCGATGCGTGCGCGAAAAAAATATCTCAGTTACTCTCGCGCACTCATTGAGTTACGTTCTAAGCCTAACCTACAGATTGTGACCTAAGTGCCTAAGTTAAGTGTTTCATTGTGAAAATGCCATGTACAACAATATTTGGACATGGCGGTGTGATATGAAGTTTGTAACCACAACCTAATAGACACCAGGAACATGTTTCAAGATTTTCATAGCCGTAGACCCCATCTACATGCCATCTACACACAATACTATATAGGTGCTTTGCAGCGATTCCGGGATTACGGTACTTTTACGAGTATGCCACGACCTGTAGATGCCGGTCAACCAAGAAAATCACCGGAGACATAAGAAGCAAGTAGGTAGGTAGGTAGTTCGCCTTAGCCTGTTTGCGGACAAGTCACATTAAAGAAAAATCTATTTGTTTGGAAATGGCCAAACATGTAAACAAATCATTTTATCATTTTAGCTTAATCACTTACATTTGGACATCAAGGATTTTATTAACATAAATACTGTGTTTTAGTTCATTTAAGACTTGAAAACCAATTGAAACTAGTTTATTTTGAAGTTCATGTTTTGTTTACATGTCTGGCTATTTCCAAACAAATAGGGTTTAGATACCTACCCAATATGTGTCCGACGCGACGGAAGACACGGCTTGTACTATCATCTGTGGCGGAGCCCGGCGGAGGCGCGTCAGCGCGTGGACTGCTACGGTACGATGGCCAGTGCCGGATTTATAAAGATTTCTTTTTTTTTTATTGTAGATTTTTTTTCTAAGATTTCAGTATGGTCGCTGAAGAAAAAGTTGTTCAGTTTCGTTTACTGAACTTGCCCTTAAAATAGTTTCCGCTAATTTTGTTAGACCTTATATAAAACTCTCGTGTCACAGCGTTACTCCTCCGAAACAGCTGAACAGATTTCTATAAAATTTTCTTTGTATATTCGGTAGGTCTGAGAATAGGTATAGAAAATTTTTCACCGGGATCTGAGCGGACGAAGCCGCGGGAAACAGCCTAGTACTAAATAAAATACTAATAAGTACTTACGCAATAAATAAACTTATTTTTTTCTCTGACCTGCAACCCTGTCTACCTCAACCGCACACATACGCATGTAGAGACGTGATATGAATCGTTATAATATATAAATATTGTTATTGAATTAGCCACTTCAAACCTCATAAAACTCTTGAAGAAATTGTTCATATTAATAAGACCGACTACTACATCTTTCCCATAGACACCCACCACCACGAGAAGTGAACCCTTGCGCATCTGTCTGCCAATCATTTGCACATTTCTATGCCCAATAATGGCCGTCGCAAATACGCGCTAATAGTCGTGGACCAGGTCATTGACCTATGGACTGTTTTTTTTTGTATTATACCATTTTAAACCACGGCGAAACCACAGATGAGGTAATAGTACTAGACTTGGTCTCGAATAGTTAGCGCGTAGTTTCGAAGGCTATTAACCTACATTTTTTATTTAAAAAAAAAATCGATAAATTTTGTATTTTACACGTTTGTACTACTGAAAATATACCTAATAGCAATAAGAAAAAATCTAAAAAATAATTTCTAGTTCGGAAAAATGTTCTTTTAAAACGACATGCTTGATGGGCACAAACATGTGTAAATGCTTGGCAGACACCTGCGCAAAAGTATTGCTCTTCTCTTGGTGGTAGGTGTTGTGTGATCTCATACATTGTCATTAAATTTTTAATTGTTATAAATTAAAATGTCTTAAAAAGTAATTCTTTTGTATAATCTTTTGCATATTTTTCAGGGTGTGGACATTGTAAGAGTACGAAGCCGGAGTTTGTAAGAGCTGCCGAGCAGTTCGCTGATGAATTGATGGTGATCTTCGGAGCCGTGGACTGTACTGCGGAGCAGGAGCTATGTGCCAGCTACGGCGTCCGCGGCTATCCCACCATCAAGTACTACAGCCACCTCGACAAAGCTACCCAGGACTACTCTGGAGGCAGGAAGGTCAGGATATAACCACACTGCTACTGGTGCTAATTAAAATCCACAGGGTAAAGTCTGGAGCTACGTGCCAGCTACGGCGTCCGCGGCTACCCACCATCAAGTACTACAGCCACCTCGACAAAGCTACCAAAGGACTACTCTGGAGGCAGGAAGGTCAGGATATAGCCACACTGCTACTGGTGCTAATTAAAACCCACAGTGTAAAGTCTGGAGCTACGTGCCAGCTACGACGTCGGCGGCTATCCCACCATCAAGTACTACAGCTACCTCGACAAAGCTACCAAGAACTACTCTGGAGGCAGGAAGGTCAGGATATAACCACACTGCTACTGGTGCTAATTAAAACCCACAGGGTAAAGTCTGGAGCTACGTGCCAGCTACGGCGTCGGCGGCTATTCCACCATCAAGTACTACAGCCACTTCGACAAATCTACCACAGACTACACTGGAGGAAGGCAGGTCAGGATAAAACCAAACTGCTGCTGGTGCTCGTTAACGCCCCGTAGGTAGAGTCTGAAGCTATGTGCCAGCTACGGCAGCAGGGTCTTTTATGAATTGCTTACGATACGTAATTTATGCCAACCAGTCAAATATAAATATTTATATTTTTGGTTTTCAGGAGAAAGATTTCGTCCAATTCATTCACAGCCAAATGGGTCCCCTCGATAACAAAGAGAAGCCAGCTCAGACGAACCAAGAAGCTGGTTTCGGGGTCAACGTACTGTTGTCCACGGACAATGACTTCCAGGATATTATAGCCAGCGACAAACCGACGTTTGTCATGTTTTACGCTTCATGTGAGTTTTGTAACTGCTTATAGAATGGGTTAGGGATACCACACTTGATATTTTACTGGCGTATTATTTAGATTATTTCGTTGACAAAATACCTCCTGATGGGGGGCGCCCCTCCCCCCTTGAAATGGCGGCTATCAGAAAATTTTATGATTCGATTTTTCCTTCAATGTTTTTGTTATTTTCGAAACGTTTTACCATAATAATAATGAATTCATTTGAAAGCTTGTAAATTCCGGGTCTTTTGATACCCATATTATTAACAACCAACACAAAATAATACGATTTCAAAAATGTGGTATCTCAAAAATTGCTTCAGAGTTTTTTTTTACATTTCCTACTTTTTTTTTCAAAAATGAGCTTGTTGATATGGCTTTTTATTATTTTTAGATGCGCGCTAAATTATATCCTAACCATTATTTGTAGTCCCTAAAATTATCACTCAGTTTAGTTAAGTAACGTGAAGTAAGAAATAAAACAATGAAGTTTACACACATACTATAGTACGTTCGGGGAACCAGCTGCAATACACCCGAACGGAGTTCTTGAAATGTAATCAGAATGAAATTAAATTAAAAAGGTATATTTTTTATTAAGAATTTATCATTAATTTCAATTTATATTCAGTTTCACTGTTGGACGAAGTATGTTCAAAATCGTCGCCTAAATTGTTAATTAAAGACTGAACAAGCTTTGCGCGACCCCGTGCGTGTGTAACGTCGGCGACGCCGCGCTTGAACTCAGCGCTTTATGACGCTTGTAGCGGCGAGCGGCATTTATCAAAAGTGCAGATAATTTAGTAAACGAACATTTTTAGCAAGAGAATTAAGAGAACGATAAAAACACACTGGGCACTATCAAAGATTAAAAAATATACTTTAAACAGTAGCACTATCTAAAATTTGTAATTAAACTTGTGTAAAACTTCATTGTTTTATTTCTTATTTCAGGTACCATATCAAGTTGACTGACAATATTAGGGACTACCAATTATAATGATTAGGGTACCATTTGATAGCTAAGATTAACACGCATCTAAAATTAATAAAAAAGACATGTAAACACGTTCGTTTTTAAAAAAAATACCTAACAAATGTAAAAAAAACTAGATTTTTTTGAGATACCATATATTTTAAATAGTTTATTTTGTGTTGGTTGCTAATAATATGGGTCTCAAAAGACGCAAAATTTTATAGGCTTTCAAATAAACTCATGCTTTAGGAATAGAACCATTTTTTAAGTAAGGAAAAAATCTAATCATAAAATTTTCAAATGAATGTGCCATTTTAAAGGTGGAAGGGGAGTAACAGGGTCCCGTTGGGTGTCATCATATCAGCCACAAATCGTCCACTGCTGGACAAAGGCCTCCCCCAAGGATTTCCACGACGACCGGTCCTGCGCTGCCCGCATCCATCGGCTTCCCGCGACCTTTACCAGGTCATCGGTCCACCGCGTGAGAGGCCTGCCTACGCTACGTTTTCCGGTGCGCGGTCGCCACTCGAGAACTTTACTGCCCCATCGGCCATCTATTCTACGAGCTATGTGCCCTGCCCACTGCCACTTCAGTTTAGCGATTCTGTGAGCTATGTCGGTTACTTTAGTTCTCCTGCGGATCTCCTCGTTTCTGATTCGATCACGCAGAGAAACTCCGAGCATAGCACGCTTCATTGCCCTTTGGGTGACCTTGAGCCGTTGGGTGTACGTAACCCTAATATAGGCTACTCTTATGTCGGAAAAAATAGTTGGTTCTATGCTGCTTTTTAATAATAATAATATGAAAAGACTTAGCGCAATTGGGTATGCAAAATTTTTTATAAGCCATGAAAATAAAAAAAACATTTCGAGATATTTTTATTTAAAGCCATATTTTTTCATTTTCCACTCGAAAAAGTAAAAATTGCGTAAAAAAATCGGAAAAGGACAATAACCTTCATTTGACCCCTATGACGTCACGAGTTTACAATAAAACCTTATTTCACCACTGAACGGAACGTGCACTCTTACTTGTCATATCAATTACGGACCTTGCATTTGAGGACGAGCTTTCGTCGAGCACTGAAAAAGGCACTATTTATTTATCATCCACCAAAAACTACGTTTGAAACAATCAAATATTATTAGAACGTCATTCAAATTAAATACTTAAATGGGTAAGATCTTCATTAGAGGTCCAATTTTTATTGTGGTTCTAAAAAAAATTTAAACTCTGAAGGCCTTGTCCATACATAGATTATGATGTTTGATGACAAGTAAATTTTGACTTTGACGTTTCGTTGTTGGCTTTGTGATAGTTTCGTTTCGGAAAAGGCAAAGGTTACTAAGACCATACAGCCAGGTCTGACGTATTTAGGCTTCCTTAGCTGTTGGATTTGTAATGCTAGTGCCGGTGCAATGAAAAAACAACAAAATAAAACTACGAATGCGTCTACCACAAATCCCGCCAAAAAACCTTTGGGAATGATTGACTTGAGTGACTTGACAGTTGACGTCAAGGCCTATTCATTTCATCGTCATAGAAATAGGGCTGTTCGTTTCATAGTAATGTGAACCGATGACGTCATCAAGGTTTCAAAATTTAAAAAAATATTTAAAAATATCTAGAGGCTTAAAAAATGAAATATTCAAATTAGTTTTTCAAAATGGTCTAAACCATCAGAAAAAAAATTAAAAAAAATACATTTTTTTTTAGCATACCCAATTGTTTCATATTTTTATCCACAATTGGTAAGCCCTTGGCATCATCTCACCTGATGGTAAGTGATGATGATGCCGAAGATGTAAGTGGGCTTACCAAGATTCCCCAACGCAATGGGGAACTGGCTTTATGCACTCCTTGAGTATTAGAAAACCTCTGAGAAATAATTCCGCATGAAACTCATGATGCTTAAACTTATTATAATAAAAGTACTGTAACAGTCTTTAACTAAGGATTTTCCTCAACTTATTGAAGGACTTTCCTCCAATGAATCCTGAAAAAAAATTTTGAACTCAGTACATTTTTTTGCCAATCAGTGATATTTTGTATGATGAGTTCAATATTTTTTTTGCGATACTATGGGCCTCATAGGAAGGAACAAGGTCACCTAAAGGGCCATGAGCGAGCTTAGCTCGGAGTTTCCCTACGCGATGGAATCAGAAATGAGATCCGTAGGAGAACCAAAGTAAGCGAAGTACCTCACAGATTCGCTAAACTTAAATGGCAGTGAGCGGGGCACATAGCCTTAGATTAGACGGTCGTTGAGGCAGTAAAATTCTTGAGTAGCAATCGCGCACCGAAGGAGGTAGCGTAGGCAGGCTTCCCACTCAGTGGACCGACGATCTGGTGAAGGTTGAGGGCAACCCAGGACTGGTCGTCGTGGAAATCCTTAGGTAGGCCTTTGTCCAGCAGTGGACGTCTTTCGACTGATATTATGGGGCACTTGGGAAAAGTTGTTTAGTATGATGAGTAGAAAACACCAATTTTCTTACACCTGTATATTGTACTTGTTTCTTATCTCTTATACCTTGTGCTGTGGTAGTTGGGGCTAATCATTAATTATATTGCAGGGTGTGGCCACTGCGTAGCAGCAAAGCCTGCCTTCAGCAGACTTGCTACCACTGTCAAGGAGACAAATCTAAACATCCAGGTGATAGCAATCGACGCGTCTGAGAACGCAAAAGTAGCTGACTTTGCCGGCATCCAGACATTGCCTACGTTTAAAGCGTTCAAATCCGGCACACATTTAGCCGACTACGAAGGAGAGAGAACTTTAGAGGATATGCTCGCATTCTGCAAAAAAGTTGAAAAGGTGAAAGACGAATTGTGATCTTAGTTGTATTGGTACGTCTTATTTAGACTCGCAATCATCGTTCTCATCACAACATTCTTCGAATTGTAAATATGTGTTGCGTTTTATGTCTTGTACTATAGTTTATAAGCTGTATAGCAAATGTATAGTGATTACTGTCTTCCTGTCACACAGAATGAATTTATTTCTTGTTTGTTCTAAAGGGTAACACGACATAATATCTTCCACAAGAATATAAAATATTTCAAGTAGATACGATGCATTTAGCTCGCTATGCGAGTTTCATAATTTTACGCATTGGTTTATAAAGTACATAAAAATTGTATATGCACTCGCGAGTGTTAAAACCTGGTACCTACTCCTTTTTTTCTTAGCAGTACTCCAAATTGTAATTAAATTTAAATAATGTTGAATTGACGTTTTGCTTATCATTTATTGCCTTGTGAATAATCTTTATCTAAAGTTATCCAAACTACCCTGCCGGGTTTTAACGCTCGCGAATATATTACAGCATCTATCATATTTTTCGCATAAGTATTTTTATAGCTTTCGAGTATTCCATTATATATGTAAGTGGTACTTTTAGATAGACTTATACTTTTAAACAGCAGAAATAATAAATAACACTTTGATTATAGCTTACTCATTCTTCATCAAATCATTATAATGTGCAAATCTCCAACAATAATCAATAATCAAGTTATTATTTTTTATTTATAATTTCGTTACTACGTTTGCAATTGATTTTTAATTAACCTTGCGTAGAGCTAGAGACTTAAGTTTAAAAAAAGCTAAAACTGGATAACAATATTTTTTTTAAGAAATACAAATAATAGTTTTTATTTTTTTATTTTTTTTTATTAACAATTGGTAAACCCTTGACAACAGATATTATAATAGTATAGTAGATATTATTATAATACTCTATTTGTTCGGTGCAAATTATACAGTAAATTTTGAAATACTTCGCTATGAGCTAGTACCTAGAGACTTGAAACTGCATGCATAACTGGCTGAAAATGCCATTGCATTAAATTAAAATAAATTGTACAGCAACGCTTTGCATTCTTTTTCGGGGAGCCTTTACCATCTGGCGAAGTTGGGCACAAAAGCATCCACAAATCAACAAAAAAACATTACGCTTACTTAGTTGCAAATAATGATAGTATTTCTGACTATATGAAAAAATTACAATATATTTGGGTTTGTATGGGAGATACTTTTAGATTTTTTTTCTGGCAAACTAACTACCCTATATAAGGTCTAACAAAAGTAGCTGAAACTATTTTAACGGGTGCTTCTACCCATGAAACTGAACAACTTTCCCCATGGAACCCATAGTCAAATCGCAAAAAAATATTTATCTCTCCCATACTAACTCGATCAGCTGATCAGCCAACTTAGTATGGGAAATTCTACATTTTTTTTGAGATTTGACTATGGGTTTCATGGGGAAAGTTGTTCAGTTCCATGGGTAGAAGCACCAGTTAAAATAGTTTCATCTAATTTAGTTAGACCATATATAGCACGCCGTAGTCTTAATTATTCACAAAGTTCCACTTAAATTGTTAGCCAAATTTTAAAAACAATTAACAAACTATCGGGATTTGTGTGGGAGGTACCTTTTTAAGAAAAAGTAACAAACAACTGGGATTTGTATGGGAGGTACCTTATCCCGATTTTTCCTGTAATAACAAACTACCGCGTATTGTAGGCCATATGAACTTATAGTAACTTACTGAATTTCATCAAAATCGATAAAGCTATTTCTTATGTACTCGCTCGTGGCTCGCACACAAAGACAGTCACATAAACTGTCCACACGGCTGAAGCCGTGGGCAAAAACGAGTAACTGATAAAACGGGATAAAATGAACTTGTTTTGACTGCCGTATCCTTAGACTTTAAATCTGGACTCCAGATAAACGGTAGACCGCACGCGATTAGTATCGTATCACTACTAACGTAAGCTGAACAATGCTATAAAGAAAACCTCACACAAAGCAAGGTCAGCTCAAGGTCAAAAGGCTGCCACTGACGTACGGCCGAGTGTCTTACTTATAATGTCAATATTTTTAATTATAGGGGCTCGGCAAAGTCATTTTAAACAGAAATATCAATGGATTTTTATTTAAGTAGATACAGCAATAATGTAGATTTTTTTTTAGCAATCTCTTATTTTCAACTTAAGTAGAAGGTAGTTAATTTTCTAGTATAATCAAAATAATAATGAAATGTTAATTTTTATTAACAGGTATGAAAGATGTCTGTTGATGAAGTTAATCGTTTATATTTGTGTTAGAGACATTCCAACCTCTTTTCGAGCATGTTTGTTTGTTACTACAGAATATTGTTCATAGATCAGAATTAAATATAGATTTTTATAATTTAACATTTTTGTTTCAATATTTAATTTTGTTCGTAGGTAGAATTTTAAAACTGCCTTTTTACAGATAATAAATAATATCTGTCGACCGTCTAAACTTATAAAGGCATAGGTACTTTTTTTCACCGACTTAGAAAAAGGAGATTCTCAATTCTACTTTTTTATGTAACGCGAATTGTTCGCCGATTGTGAGTAAATTTTAATTATTCTTATTTGATAGATTTTATTACTTTCATTATGGTCCCATTTTATTGTATCAAAATCTGTTTGTACTATTTTAGTATATTAACAAAAACAAATAAAAATAATTGCGACTGAAGTCGGTTGTTTTTTACGTTTTTAGGTTGTCGTTTTTATTCTCATCTGTGCTTTCTGTAAGATTAAACAGTAAGCACAGATGCTTAACTTTAGGAACTAATTAAAAACCCGATTGCACAAAAACGTTGTCACTTTTTTTGGCCGTTCGGGTAAAGATGTATCCTATGTCACTCACGGGATTATGACGAATCTAACGACACCCCGCACTTCCAAATCCATCAAGCCGTTTAGGCTACAGAGCGCTCCACAGAAATAAATAACCTCTTTTTTTTTGCTAGACGGGTAAAAATGTATCCTATGTCACTCACGGGATCTAGACAAATCTAACAACACCTTGAACTCCAAAATCCATCAGACCGTTTAGGCTACAGGGCGTGCCGAAGAAATATACATACCTACACTCGAAAAGCATAACCCTCCTTAGGCGCAGTGGGGTAAAAAAAAATCACATCTGTCTTGCCGTATTATCTTAGCACCCAAGTTAGACCGAAATACAGTTACATTCAACATTACGTCCATTGGCTTATTCCCTGAAATTCGCTTAGCGTTGCGAGATAGGTATGTCCAGGAAAATTAATTTGTAGAAATTAAATTTCTCCTTTGGCAAACTACAACGTATATAACGATTTTTATCCGCCTGTCATCGTCTTCTTAGCCTTAATATTCCCAATCATTTGGAGTCAAATTTGAATGTTTCTTTTTGTTTGTTGTCTTGTTTGTATTTATTCTGTTGTTTCTATTCTGATCTCATTCCAGTCAGTTCCTGTGTCACTCCACGATGCGTACATGTTATTTTAACTCCATCCAACCATCGCTTCTGTGGTCTTCCTCTTTTCTATATCCTTCACTCTTATGTCCAACACTCTTCGTGTCCTTTCCTTTTCCTGCTCCTTTTCTGCATACGTAGCCAAAGTATGTCCGTCGGTGGCTTTTTATCTTCTCCGATATCAATGATATTTTAAAACTACCTCGTATATACTCATTCCTGATCTTGTCCATCCTGGTTACTCCCAACATTTACCCCAACATCCGCATTTCGCTACGTGCATTCGCTCTTCATCTTTTCAGCTTTCATGCCTCTCACGTAAAGTAGCACCAGCCTTATCACTGTCTTGTATATAAGACCTTTACGTTGACTGGCTTTCACGACACGTTGTTCCCGTGACTTGCTTCTATTTAAGCCACCCCGCCTTGGTTACAGTGCGATCGATTTCTCCGTCATTTTGCAGAAGTATACCCAGATATTGAAAATCAGAATAGACTGGCAATGGTGTTCCGCAGATTTGTAAAGGTGCTGCCTCAGAGATACCACCGAAATCATAGAACATGTACTCGGTTTTGGTCCTGCTGATATTCAAGCCATCCTTCTCTAGAGCTTTCATCTACTTGTTCAATCTGCACTGAAGTTCTCCACTCACGTCTCAATCGAATCAAATTTCAGGTGTAACATCGACGAGACAAGGTTGAATTTTGAATGTCATAGTTACCTTTTTAGTGAAACACGTTCCGCTAAAACTTGTGGTAGTGAGTAGTGGTTTGACTTTCAGTCATGCTAAATATGCCATTCGCTAGTCAAAGGTCGCCCGCAAATACAGATTTACATATTTCATAAAATCTTCAACTTTTTGATATTGGTACGACATATCTGAATTTAATTAAAAACCTAAAAATTTTATTCCTTGTTCGGCATATTCCGCAAAAAGCGATCTTCCCAATGCCCAGCGGTCTCTTTTCGGTTAATTTAAATTAATTTTCCATCAGTTTGTGTAGGTACAATTTTAATTCGATTTCAATTTAAATGCTTGGAGTTTCCCTAATAATGTGATCGTATCAGAAATTAAGGAGATCCCTATGAGAATCATTAAAAACGATTGCAAACTCAATTGGCAGTGGGCGGGGCACATAGCTTGTAGAACGGACGGTTAAGTTCTCGAGTTGCAACCGCGCATCGGAAAACGTAGCGTAGGCAGGCCTCCCACGCGGTGGACCGACGACGTCCCGGTGAGGATCGCGGGAAGCCGCTGGATGCGGGCAGCGCAGGACCGCTCGTCGCGGAAATACTTGGGGGAGGCCTTTATCTAGCAGTGGACGTTTTTCAGCTCATATGATGATGATGATGAAGAAAAAAGGAGGGTTATATTAAAAAAAATGCTCATTAAAATTAGAACAATTACTAAAATTAGAGTACCCCAATTTTCTTTGTGTTCGTACAACGTAAATTATTCAAAATAGCGCCAATTTACTAATGAAATGACAGCAAATAACACAAAACAGTCTTTATTCTAATGCTAAACTCATGTTCAAAAATATCAATCAAATCTCGAGGATTTGTTTGCACAAGGAGTTTGTATGTCAAATATTCTTTGGATAAGGAGTTTGTATTATCGAGTATTTTTTGCGCAAGGAGGTTGTACTTAAAGCACAGATTACTAGTTAGTCTTATAGCATTGAGATGGAGGTCGAATATATTGGTGTGTTTTTAAATCAAACACCAAAACAGTGATTAAAAGAGCTTTTTACTCATTGTATTTTTTCGAATTAAATAAACAATTATTATTATTAAAAAAACTATTTGCCCTGCCCACTGCCTGACTATTTTCTCTTCAATGTTACTTTTTCTCGGAGTGCATGGATTAAAGTATAGTATGAAACTCTTGAATAAAACGGATTTATATCGAGGGCTATGAATCACTCGCGTCGCTCAGGATTCTAATACTTGAACCACTCGCTACGCTCGTGATTTAATATCATGAATCACTCAATGCGGTCGTGGTTCAGTCGTTAGAACCCTTCACTTGCTCGTGATACATCTATTAAAATAAAATAAAACAAACTGATTTATATCGAGGGCCATGAATATTAAATCACGAGTGTAGCGAGTGGTTCAAATATTAGAATCCTGAGCGACGCGAGTGATTCATGGCCCTCGATATAAATCCGTTTTAGGGCCACAGGGCCCTCGCTTTAAATCCGTTCTTTATTCTCTAGTTGCATATTATACTATTATACAATTTGCTCCTCTAAAAAGTTTATTTTATTCACTGAAAACAGTGAATAAAAAGCTCTTTTAATCACTATTTTGGTATTTAAATTTAGAATGCACCTATATATTCGATCTCCATCTGAATGCTATACAAACTCCTTCTGCAAAAATTACTCGATACAACCCTCCTTGTGCAAAGAATACCCAACATACAAACTCCTTGTGCAAATAATTCCTCGTGATATGATTGTTCGACATTTTCGACAAGGAGTTTAGCATTATAATAAAAACTGTTTTTGTGTTCTTTGCTGTCACTTCATTAGTAAATTGGCACTATTTTGAAAACTACTACTTAGTCGTACTTAGCTCAGTGTGATTTGAGTGGTTGGATTGGTCACGCAGGTTAACTGACCTAAGCACGGCCATTACCTAGATGGGCTTGACTATTAGTGGTATTTTTCTGGACTGTTTCCGTGCTTTTTTGCAAGTCACGCTAAGCCGTTGGTGCCGGTGATGGACGAGATGTGCCAGTCGTTAACCTTGTCTGATGCCGTAATATAATAATAACCTTTCGGTGGAGTTCGCCACAAGCCCTACAACCTTCACCTCCGGACTTGGCCCCCGTGTGTGGACTATGGCCTGACCTTACCGAGCTTCGGAAGAGAGCCGTGCCCCAGCAGTGGGGACGTTATGGGTTGTTAACTATACACATTGATCAGCTAGCTTATTTTGCCCAACAGCCTGTATATTTTATTTTGTATTTTTCTGTTTTAATTTATTTTACAATAAATAATGTATATTGACAATGTTGACAAAATCGTGTCTACAGACATAACCATTTCTGATGCCGGCAAGACATCATAATATATTGTAATTTTTCAAAATATTTTTAAAATTAAATTAAACTAATATGCTTTACATTTTATTTTTGATTTCCTATACAAATTTTCGTCGAGATCTTTAGTACAACACTGTGCACATGACACGTCACAGTCATCAGATACTTCTTCGTCATGCATTGCGTACGGCTTCCCGGATTGTTGCCAGTCTAAGTTGTGGAAATATTGGTAGTAAGAAAAGTATGATGTGAAGAAACCTATGAGGGAGCCGACGAGTACGTCTTCCCAGTGGTGATGATGGTCACAGCACCGGCTCATCCCGATAGCGCTCGCCACCAACAACGGCAGTAGACATCCTACCACGTTCACGGCTTTCCCGCGACTCCTCGACAACACTCCCAGCTTTCCACAAAGCCACAAACTCAAAAAACCCAAAGAACAAAACGCAAAGCTACTATGTCCACTCGGAAATGATTTTCGGCCTTCCTTGACGTCTCTTGGGTCGCCCGTACACTGTAGATCTCTGGTTATCTGACCATCAGGAAAACAGCGGTAGAAAAAGTCAGGTCGAGGACGCCCCACTATCAGCTTTGTTAATTCCGTGATAACGGCGTTGATTGACAAAGCCATGCTCCAGGCTAGGAATCCTTGGGAGGTCTCGAGTTCACTGTTAGCCATCAGCTTCGGCGTCGAGATAAACATTATAGGTATAACTACGATTACGACAATTACTGCCCACACCGGTATAATGGAGTATCGACGCGGGCGCTTGTACTTGGTGACGAGGTCGTTGTAGGGTACGTGGCGCGTGTAGGGGTCGAGGGTGACCTCCATGAGGAAGACGGCAGAGAGCAGTAGTAGCCGCACGGCCAGCTCAGCGGCCGTGTCTAGCACCGCGGTCACGGTACCGCGCGCGCGTAGCCCTCCCCACATGACACGGGCGGCCTGACGGAATCCATGGGGTTCACACATACAATTTTGGTTTTTATTACATTGTGTTCTTCTGAATGTGTCGTTACGCTGCCTGACCTTTGACAGATTTTTGAAATGTTTATTGACAAGGTTAGAGTCATAGACTGAGATCAAATAAGTCTTTATTTGTATAAACAAGATAAGATAAATAACATAACATCATTGATTTGTTCCGGCCTGAAGTTATAATAGCCAGTTTCCCCGCTTCCATCTTCGGCATCATCGTCACTTACCATCAGGTGTGATCTTATCATTTGTAGATTAAAAAAACGTTCCGCGAGGGTGAGTATTTAACCGGGCTCTAACAAACTTGCAGAGAGATAATGAGTATATTAACAAAATACGAGCGAAGTGACCGCAAAAATTTCAATATCTACTAATTGACGACATCTGATAAAAGGTAATATATGATGAATTTTTCTTTGGATGTTGCCCTGAGCTCTACCTACCACACCCCAAGGACACCCATTGGGACACACTCGGAGGGTGAAAACTTATAAAAAGGAGTTGAATCACTCATTTAGTTCAGCAGTTCATTTAGTTCAGTATTAAAAAAAATTTCATAAGCACCTTACAAAAAGAAGTGAAATCTCACCTAAAATATTTTCATGTAAAATGTTGCCAAGACGAGACCATATGGCTCGCACTGTCAAAAAGTTATCAGATCTCATGTAGAGCCAAGCTTCTAACTATACACGCCCTAATTCTACAAGCCCTAATTTCACAAACTCTACAGCTTAGTCAAAATATGTAGCTTGGCCATTTCGCTGCTTTCACATGGGCGTAAGGTGAAAAAATTTTTCACTGTTCATTATTTTCTTGTAGAAACGAAACGGCCAAGCCACATATTTTGACCAAGGTGTAGAGTTTGTAATGTTTGTATTTACAGCTCTTATCTAGGTGATGAAGGGATGTGGGCAACTTATCAGGTCTGATCGATTCAAAATTTGGTGTCCTGTTACTGTAATAAAAATGCAAAACCATGGTAACCTCCGTAACATTACATCTCTGAAGGTCCAAAAGAGAAAGTATGCATAATATTTTTAGAAGAAGGAAGTAGAGAGCAAAAGAGTATCTATTTGAGTGTTACTATGTACCATAGAGAGGTACTTACATAAAATAGTATCTATCAGAAGCTAGGAGTGGGACTATCTGCTTGGAATTGAATTGAAATTGTCTGAATTGATTGTTTGTTTATTTACAATGAAAATATAAAATGGAAGGTCACTAAACGGGAAATCTTGTAGGAGGAACTACAATTGATGGCTCCGACTTCCGCAGCCTGGCGAGGAGTTGCCTTTACAGGCACGGAAAGCGCGCTTGATAGGGGGCACGGCGGGACGTTGTTGAAGAAGCGCCCCAAGGACGCAGGCATGTGCGCGTATGAACGCACGAGGCGGGGCTATAACAGCCACCAGCCGGAGGGCGCTCGCCTCGCGTCGTGGGTGGTAAAGGAACCACGCAGCGCCGGAAAGTTGAGTGCTGTCCGCCGCAGTCATCTGTCCTCGTGGAACTTGAAGACCTCCCGGTGGTTGAGGTGGAGGCACGAAGCGACGTCTTTAAAATAAAGTCTTAAAATCAATTTATCTAAACATTATATTTCAAGACTGAAAGACATGATACGTCAAAAACGTAATATTCATAACAGCAAAAGAGATTGGAGTTACAACATTCTTCCCTCCCCATCTCCTACTAGTTACATTTCTTCTTTCTTTCATTTTCTCTCTGAGTCGACGAGGGTGTCGCACTATACGCTGACTTTGTCGTCGTGAAGTTGAGGTCAACATGACAGCGCGCGGTAGTCTCTGGGTGATGTCTTGTGGTGATGCTGCTGGACTTGGTTGCATGTTGCCTGGTGAAGGAGCCTCTGATGGCAGAGAAGCTTCTGCGCTCGAGGGAACGCTTGGTGGTGTTTGAGTAGGAGTGGAATTGGACGTGCGACAAGATTGTGATAAATTTTGTGTCCATACAGGACCGTGCATAGATGATGGCTGGTGTGAGTTTCCGGGTGAAGCCATTGAGCTCGTAGGTAATGGTTCAGATGGCAATCGAAGGCGGATATGGTCAGCATGCCGGCGAATGTTATCTCCTCTTGGGGTTGAAATGATATAAGCATATCGATGCTTTCGTTCGGCTACGACTCCTGGCTACCAGGTTTTCTTCAACCATGTTCTGTGAAAAACTGTATCTGAAGTTCTGGGTTATGTGGTCTATGCTGTTGGCATCTAGTACATCTCTTGACGTAATTATCAATGTCTTTGTCGAGTAATGGCCACCAAACATAGAAACGCGCCAAGGCTTTCATTGCCGATATCCCTAGATGACCTCTATGCAGGTAAGCCAAGACTTTTTGTTGAAGTTTTCTTGGCATTATCATTCTTCCTTGCCACATTATTGTCTTATTTTCCACAGAGAGCTCGTTACGTTTTCTGAAGAAAAGTTTTATGTCGTTGTTGTATTCCATTTCTTTCCAGCCTGTTCTCATATACTTTAAGACGTCCGATAATGTTGAGTCTTGAGCTGTATTCTAACTCATTAGATCTTCAGAAAAATGCAAATCAGCCATTCTAGCTCCCAAGAGGCGTGACTCGATTCTGTGTATTGCTCGCTCTTTTTTCGCAGTTGGGTAGTCTAGATAGGCAGTCCGCTAGTATGTTATTTTCCCCCTTTTGATAACAAATCTCGTAATTGTAACTGCCTATTATTTATTAGTGCCCACCTCGCGAGTCTATTGTTAGCCAGCTCAGGAAGGTTACGCTGTGAGCCCAATATGTGTATTAGAGGCTTGTGATCAGTTACTAAAGTAAATTTGGTGCCTCGTAAGTACTGGTCAAATTAGTTAATTCCAAATAAGATAGCTAGTCCTTCCCGATCTATGACTGAGTATTTTGTTTCTGCTGAACGTAGTTTTCTCGATGCATAAGCTATGGGATGTTCAGTGTTTCCATTTTTACGATACAGTCCTGCTCCTACTCCCTTCTCTGAGGCTTCACGAGCAAGGAAAAGGAAATTTTCATCAAATGCAGCTAAAGGTTTTGACGTTGCTATGTATTTCTTCCTAGCTTCGAAAATGTCTCTTTCATGATTTGTCCATCGCCATGGGTGTCTTCCACTGGTCAGTTCATGTATATCTGCACAAAGGCCGTGTAAGTGAGGTATGAATCGTTCATAAAAATTGACGAACCCAAGAAATGATCGTAAGTCTTTTGCGTTAGTGGGTTCAGCTGCTTTAGAAATAGCCTCAATCTTTTTTGTCGTGGGGCGTATGCCGTCTTTGTTGATTATGTGTCCAAGGTATTCTATTTCGTTTACAAGGAAAGAGCACTTCTTTAAGTTTACTTTGAGCCCTGCTTTCATTAAACGTTCGAAAATTAAACTAAGTTTACGTAAATGTTCATCCATATCTTTGCCTGTTACTGCAATATCATCAAAATATACTGCTGTATTGGGTATATCTCTTAGTAGTTTGTCAAGGTAATGCTAAAAAATAGAAAGTGCTGTGGAGATTCTAAAGGGCATTCTATTGTATTGAAAATAACATTTATGAGTGGACAAGGTTAGGTACTTCTTTGAATCCGTTGCTATTTCAAACTGTAAATAGGCGTCTTTGAGATCGATTTTCGAAAATATTTGTCCGTTGGTTAGGTTTTGTCGTAGCTGATCGAAGATTGGTACTGGGTGTAAATGTTTCACAAGAACAGGATTTAGTGTGCTCCTGTAGTCTTCACAGATTCTTATGTCACCGTTTGGTTTTACAACGTTGACGGTGGGCGTAGCCCACTCTACAGGTGTTAAATTTGGGTCAACTTCGTTAATGATTCCTTCAGAGATCAGAAGGTCTATTTCTTTTTAGATATTTCGCATCATTCCAAATTTGATTAGTCATGCTGGTAAATGAACAGGTTCTGCTTTTGGTTTGACGTGAATATTAACTTGATAGCCATTTACTTTGCCGAGTTTGCCTTCGAAAAGTAGTTCATATTTTTTAAAGATGTGTTCAAGTGTTGTAGGTGTTACCTTTTTGATGGATTATACAGGCTTCGGCAACTCCATTCCAAAAGTCTCACTCCAAACCAAATAGCATTGGATCAGCGTTTTCCATTACCGCTACAGGTACAATTTTCTGCTTATTTTCTATCTCTACTGTCACATCTGTAAGGCTCTTTGATTTGAGCTTATAGTTGCAGTATGCTTTTAACTTGGGTGCTTTTGTTAGAGTGCTTATGATTGAATATGCAGAACGGAGGTCCCAATCCACGGCGAAGAGCTCTGAAAATGTGACTTCTTTGGTCTCGCTTCATACGTTTCTTTCAAATCTGGCCACTTTTGTTTTAGATCTGTTTCTAATTCCGTATGATTTAGCCCAGTGGCGAATCTATCGCGAAGTTGTCGCTCTAATAAATGATCATTGTAACCACAATCTTCGCTTAGGCTTTTCAAATGGTTGGCGTAGTGTATCAAGGAAAAAGGATTCTAAGAGCTAAAGCTCCACGCTCCTTAATACTTTATCGAAAACCACTTTGCACTACTCCGAGTCTTGCAGTGTTATCACTCGAGATCATTTTAGCTGCGCTGTAATCGGTTTGGGGGTGCCTGGTCTGGGAGCTAACCGGTTCCGTGGCGTAGTGATTAGTCCACTCGTTTCACATCAGTAGGTCACGGGTTTTTGCATGATGGTATGGCATTTTTAAGCTTTCCTACCTGGCTAGCTGACTATCATCATGTTATAGATAACTAAGAAGTATTGCCGGCAAAACATCAATGTTAATATCAAGATGTGTTGCGGCATGAAAATAAGATAATTCTAGTTCTATTGCTTTGGGGAACCTTGGTAAACCCGCTTTTGTCTTCGGAATTAGTAGTTTATACTATGCGCAGATGAGATACGTCCATCTCCAGTTGTAATGGAGCTCTGAAGTATACTAACTTTGTAATATATCAAAGGTTTTTGTTACTGGTTTTTTGTTTTATATTTCTCGGTCGATTTTAAATTTTATTTATGTGTCATGTTATATGTCAATGTACAAAGTTTTGTGACAATCTGTTCAGTGGTTTTTGCGTGATACGCGGTCAAAGAAACAGACAACATTTTTTTACTATTTCAACTTATTTTAAGTCGCACTAGTCAGTTTTTATTTTGGTATATCTTCAATGCGCAGACCTTCTGTCTCTATGATTTTATTATATGTATAGATACTGCGTAATAACATAATAAGTAAGGGAGAAGGTATTGTACTCGTAATGTAATCGTAACAAAATAGAGCTCGAGATTTGATGGGAATAGGTCATCTAGTATTAACTGAGTCCGAAAAACATAATGTGTTGTGTATGTATGTATTTATATGACTACGTTGTCAGCTCTATGGCCCGAATGACTGAACCGATTTAGATGAGATTTTATATTTATGTGATTATGATTTTTGACGTGATAACGTCTTATAAATTGATGACACAGGCTGCATACACGAAAAAGTGTGACGTCATTTTCACGTTACGCCAGTGTGACGTCATTGTCACGTTGCGCTTGAGCCGAGCATGCAAGCGAGAGTTGTACTTGTACTTGTACCTACTAGTACTTGTACTTGGACTTACGGACGGACGGACGAACCGTCAAACAAGTGTGACTGGATAAAAAGTACTAGGCTTCCAGGAGCTTACAAGAGATGTTCCAATGCGGTCGATTCTCTGTAAGGAAACACAAAAGGGGACTTGGACGGGGACTTGAACGGGGAATTGGACGGGAATTTACGGGGAGACCTTTTTATAATTTATTTCGGGTGCCTGTTAAACAAATAAAAAACATAATATTTTTTTCCTCAAAAACGTATTTTACATTTTTTTCCATGATAGTGCGTTAGCAAGTTCTTATATCTACTCCAAAGTGCTAAGTTTCTATTAGAAAATATATAATTAAAAGAAAACAATTGTCTTCTAGTTTATAAGTAAGGTAAGTGCGCCATCTTCCATTTCACTCTAACGTTAATGCAGTTTAATTCAGATATTTCCTGAACAAACCAAATAAACTCAGAACTGAATAAAACTTCATGGATCACTACAGAGTGCGCTGCGTCTATGTTTCCAATTGTCAGATCTATGAGTGCGTGGATTGAATTTAGTATTGTTTAATATTAAGTGTGATTTTTGTCACAGTGGTCTATAAGGACTGTTACTCCCTAAATGGCGCATCTTTATTAATCTCACATAAGCAAATAATTAGGTACCTACTTAGAATATTAAGAAATAGGAAGATTGTTGCTCTATTTTGATTTACAATCGTGATGCTTTAAGATTTGTTACTACAACTTATTTCAAGCTAAACTTACTGGCAGTGACGGTGTAACGTGGTTGCGGGAGGGGCGGACGTTAACCGTCTTCCCAACAATATAAATTCATAAATATAACTTTTTAAAACATATTTTTTTATAATAAATACGTACTTATAATAAATTATTACCTACTTATACAATATAATATCTCTCTAAGTACACAAAAATACATTAGGTACTTGTACACAAAAGGTGCTAGAGCCTGAGTTAGTAAATAGTCTTTATTCTTTGCCTGAGTGTGGCTTGAGAAAGAATATATTGTCGTTAGCATTATTACTAGAAACAAAATTACCGGCCAAGTGCGAGTCGTACTAGCACTCGGAGGGTTCCGTACCACCACACCTCTCCACACAACTAAATAGTACAATGAGAATGATACCTATTCACATTACAAACAAAAGACATCAACGCGAGCGACTAAAATATGCTTTTCTTGTCATTCAGTTCGGACTCCTTAGCGCGAGTACGACTCACACTTGGCCAATTTTTATTATTTGTTGTGTTACTTCAGTATTAGTACTTTAATCATATCTAGTTTCAAGCTTTTACCGTTTTTACGATAGAGCTAAATCAAAAATACCTATAAAAACACGTTTTTTGTATGGAGACCGCACTTATTTTTTTAACTTTTTCTAGTTTTTAGTATTTTTTGTTATAGCGGCAACTGAAATAACATTATGTGAAAATTTCAACTGTCTTCATGAAATACAGCCCACTGACAGACGGACAGATAGCGGAGGCTTAGTAATAGGTCCCGTTAGGTGTAAAACTAAAGACCGGCATAAAAATAAATTCACTCAAAATTATGATATAATATTTTTATATATAAATAGGTACATAAAGTTTACCAACAATAACAAAATCAAAGGTAGGTACGAAACAAATTAGAGGCCTACAGTTTTTTTTATAAGGCTGGTACCAGCAAAGCTTACTGATATAAAACATTTGATTGGTAAGTATACTTTTCTCAAGAACCTCGAAAATTTTTTAAAATTAGTATTTTTTATTTTAATTTAGCCCTAATTCAGGGTAGGCTTGAGCCCCTCGGTGGGGTCGTATATGAGCTGATATGAATGAATGAAACTTTAATTCGATTTCTTTATCGTTGGTTTCTTCATAAAATATATTAAAAGTAAAACATAAAAAAAATAATTCAAATGAAATCTATATATATCGTCGTTTTTCGAATAGGTGGGATAAAAAAAGATTTAAGACATAATATTTATTATGACATTTATGATACTATGTTTTTGTTCCATTAATCTAAATATATGTTTCATCAATGAAACCACAATTTTAGGGTTCCGTACCTAAAGAGTACCTAACCCAACGGGATCCTATTACCAAGCCTCTGATGTTTATCTGTCTCTCTATGAGCGGGCTGTATTTCATAAAACTGTAATAGGTAGACAATTGAAATTTTCACAGAAAGTGGACCTATTTCTATTGCCGCTATAAAACTAAATAATAAAAAAAATAAAACAGGGCTCCCATACAAGAAACGTTTTTTTTTGTCCGATGGTAAGGGAACCTAACCCTACCTTTTCATCATATATCAGCCGAAAATCGTCCACTGCTGGACAAAGGCCTCCCCCAAGGATTTCCACGACGACCGGTCCTGCGCTGCCCGCATTCATCGGCTTCCCGTGATCTTCACCAGGTCGTCGGTCTACCGCGTGGGAGCCCTACCTACGCTAAGTTTTTCGGTGCGCGGTCGCAACTGGAGAACTTTACTTTACCTTTACTAATTTAACTACAAAAAAGGGATCAGACATAAAAATGACATATTTTAGAAGTAAAAAGATACCTAATATATGTATGTAATGTATCTTTCGAACAAAATCTCGTAGATGCCCTCCATGGTGCCGGGAGGTTGTGCAAAGAAGTCGTCTTCATCATAGAAGCCGTCCCCACAGAAGCATCTCAGAAACGCTGTCCTCATTAGCACTTCCATTACAATTGAACTCTTCTTGTGTTGGTTTACCTGTTACAAATCATCGGTGTTAGTTATTGTTATCTCTATACGTTATCTTTGCAGGATTTCACTTAGACAATAGACATCAAGACCTGGCCACTCAATTTTTTGGCTTCAAAAAGTTATTGTATATACTACATGGTGGATCTGTGGGCTCTACGGCTCCACTTGGGACTAGGGCTTAAGCAACGCCGATGGGCCTGTTGTCTTTAAAGCCTTAGTTCAAAGACCATTTCTGTCACAGACCTTCTCAACACACACCAGAGGTAGTGACTTGCCACAGTAGATTTAAATATTAGGTCTTTACCGATGCAATTGCCGATTGTATAAAAAAGTTTAAAGATGAAAATTAATATTAAGAACAATAGTTATTAAATTATTAATTTACTTCATGGGGTTAAAGCCACGCACCGTTATCATATTTTGAGAGCACGTTGGTTTTAACCCCATGAAGTCGGGTTTTTTCACCTGAAAAAGTTGTCTTTTTAATTTTAAAGTTCTAGAGTTATCGCAGTAGTTTAGTTTAATATCATATTTGGGAATACTTCGCATAAGATTTCGTCACTTTCAGTAAAATTCAAGAAAATTAACTAGTGTAAAAAATTATCTCATCTGACCACTAAGAAAACGCCTTTGTTCCATTTGATGGTACATAGCTCAGGGAAATGGAAAATGAAAGACATGCCACTAGAATAAAAGACCATATGTACTGTCACCATAAGGTTAATAATAAGAAAACAATAGCTTTTTTATTTTCAATTAAAATTGGCATTGAACTTCAAAAACTGAATCGGCAATTTCATAGGTAAAGCCGTATTATTAAAATCTCTGAATAGAAGCTGCCTAACGATGTTCATTCGCTTATATAACAAAATACAATACGAAATTAAGGATTTAAACATAAGACAATTTAAAATCAAATTACATGATTGGCTGAAAGACACAAAGACTTTTTAAATTTGTACATTACTTTGGATTACGATTGACGTTATTTTGTATATTTTTGGGTTACTTTGGACTAAGATTTAAATCATTTTGCATGCTATTTTAAGCTCTAGCTAAACATGAATTTTACGTGCATATTTAAGATATTTTTATACCACGTTTAAGGTAAATAACTTTTTCCGATGCATCAGGGAGACCGTGTATTGAATACTGGGAGGGTTTTTGTGACAACGCGTTGTGCCCATGCGAAGTCAGTCCACAAACCATCCTTACATACTAAGATTTAGATAAGATAAGTTTCGACTGACTCGGTGGCTCAGTGGTTAGTGCCCTTGACTACTGATCCGAGGGTTGTGGGTTCGATCCCCACCCAGGGCAAGCATTTGTGTGATGAGCAGATTTGTTTGCTCTGTGTCTGGGTGTTAAATCTATATATGTATGTATTTAAACGTATATAAGTATGTATATCAGTCTCTGGTAACCCATAACACAGGGAATCCTACTTTGGGGCCAGATGACCATGTGTGATTTGTCCCAGAATATTTATTTATTTATTTATTATTTTAAGATTATAAATTCAAAAATGTGTTCACGCAACGACGGAGCAACGGGTCGTCTTGATTTTTGACACAGGTATAGCTGGAGGATTGGGAAGTTTTATCCCATGAAAATAGCATAGTCCGACACAGTTATTGCGGGATCTTTGTGTTAATCACATTCACGTCGTAACTAAGTACGGATGGACGTGATTTTTTCCACAGAGATAGTTAAGGAGGTGGGAAAACATAAACTACTAATTAGCTACTCCTGACATAATTCCAAAAATATCTGGAGAAAACTCATCTGCACGCTCGCGCATGTTGCAACGTCACAATGGATTGACTTAATATTTGGAACAGAAATAGTTTAAGGGGTAACAAGTGACATATTCTATTAATTAGCATAGCCAGACATAGTTCTCGAGTTATCTGGAGAAAAAAAACTCATTTCACCCCCGAAGACAGTTATGTCAACGGCGGTGATGTCGTAGGAAAAAGCTAGAAGTAGACGTATATAATACAGGCTTGCCCCGACTACACGGATTTTTTGGTGTCCTACATAATATCATGCCATATACGCGTGGCTCTACGGGCAACATCTTTTTGGAGTCGTACGTAATATCATGCCATATACGCAAGGCTTTACTGGGCATAATATTTTTGGAGTCCTACATAATATCATGCCATATACGCAAGGCTTTACTGGGCATAATATTTTTGGAGTCCTACATAATATCATGCCATATACGCAAGGCTTTACTGGGCATAATATTTTTGGAGTCCTACATAATATCATGCCGTATACGCGTGGCTCTACTGGGCAACAACATTTTTGGATTCATACATAATATCATGCCAAAATATACGCGTGACTCTACTGGGCAACATTATTTATGGAGACTGACATAATATCACGCCATATACGCGTGGCTGTACTGGGCAACATTATTTTTGGAGTCCTACATAATATCATGCCATATATACGCGTGGCTCTACTGCGCAACATTATTTTTGGTGTCCTACATAATATCAAGCCATATACGCGTGGCTCTGCTGGGCAACATTATTTTTGGAGACCTACTTTATATCACGCCATATATGCGTGGCTCTACTGGGCATCATTATTTTTGGCAACCTACATAATATCATGCCATTATAGGCGTGGCTTTACTGGGCAACATTATTTTTGGCGACCTACATAATATCACGCCATAATCGCCATGTACGCGTGGCTCTACTGGGCAACATTATTTTTGGAGTCCTACATAATATCATTCCATATACGCGTGGCCCTACTGGGCAAGATTATTTTTAGAGACCTACATAATATCATGCCATATACGCGTGGCCCTACTGGGCAACATTATTTTTGGAGACCTACATAATATCATGCCATATATACGCGTGTCTCTACTGGGAAACATTATTTTTGGAGTTCTACATAATAAATTGCCATATATATACAATAATTCATAATTGGTAAGCCCTTGGCATCATCTCACCTGATGGTAAGTGACGATGATGCCGAAGATACTGGACATTATTTTTTTTGAAAACATACAAATAATTAGGTAGATATAAGTACTTTCCTCAATAAAAAACCGGCCAAGTCAAGTCAGGTTAAGCTTTGGTGGCGTAACGGTTAGGGCCGCTACCTTTCACCCGGGAGATCGTGGTTCGAATCCTGTCACGTACCAATGTGTTTTCTAATTTCGATTTCATATTTACGTTTATCCGACGCTCTTACGGTGAAGTAAAAACATCGTGAGGAAACCTGCACACGTCTGCGAAGAAACTCGAAGGTTGTGTGTGAAGTCGACAAACCCACACTGGGCCCATGTGGTCGACTAAGACCCGATTACCCTTAAATCAGGGTAGGCTCGAGCCCCTCGGTGAGGACGTATATGAGCTGATATGTGTTGTGTATTTAGAAAAAATAAATCGTATTGAGGGATAAACTTTACTTTGTAGGTGATCTCCGATACATCGATATATGTCATGGTTAATTTTACAACTGCAAATGTAATTATTTAACAACAAAAATATTTTTTATGTAATAAAACTACAAATCAAAGATTTCCCGATATTCCCCTTTACTTGTGCTGTAAGACATTGATTCTAGTAGCCTATTTTTATCCACTCTATAAGTTGTTCTGTGCCAAATGTCAACGAAATGGGTTCAGTAGCTTAGACGTGAATTTTTAATAAAACAGCCTTTCTACGTCTGTAAATTTCTAAAAAAAACCTCTATCTGTCTACTTGTGTAGGCACTTCTCTATAGCCGACTGCCGAAGTAGGATGGCAACGTTTTGGTGTATTTATTATGTGTGGCTGCTTCTTTGGCTGAGCCCATGACCTAAACTTATTGATAAATGAGTGAAGAAGGTTGAGATGGCGTAAAAAATTGAAGTTGAGATTTTTTTTATCCACTATTGATAAGCCCTTGGCATCATCTCACCTGATGGTAAGTGAAGATGATGCAGAAGATAGAAGAGGGCTTATTAACATTTCCTAACGCAATGGGGCATTGGCTATCTTATCTTCATGCTGGAACACATCAATGCTGTCAACATTGATGTTTTGCGGCAAGACTTAGATAAGATGGTGGTAGTTAGCCAGGCAGGCTTAGAAAATGCCCTTCCACTAACCAAACCTTATCTTACAAAGTCAGACCCATCCAGGTATCGAACCCACGATCTCCAAGTGTGAAGCGAATGGACTAACCATCACGTCACGGTGGCGGTAACAAAGTTTGGAATCAACTGTCTCAAAAATAAAAATGTGAGTATGTGTGCATGTTTGTGCATCCGTCCGTCTGGTGCTCTAGTTATCAAACTACTTGACGGATTCAGATAAAATTTGGGTTAGGGCAATATTATTTTTATATACCCAGCTGTATTTTTTTTTCAAATTTATTGTATCTTCATTTTTAAGGTTGGCACCAAAGTAAAATATCACTTATTATTTTAAAACTCAAAAACGGCTCTAACAATTTTGATAAAACTCGGTATCTACGTTACTTGACATTACATGACCCGACTACGACAGACGGTGAAGGCGTGGCTGTACAATTTATTAATACATGTAATTTACTAAAATAAGAAGAAGACTTATCTGTCCTTGTCTTTCTTAGTAAGTAGTTGCGAAGAGAAAAAAAGTTAATATACTTAGAGGCGACTTACCAAGTTTTGGACTGTGTAATCAAACTACGGATTGTCCACCAGTGGGTAAACAAACCTTTTGTCTATTATATACGTAGTTATAATTATACTTTTGGACTTAACAGTAGGTATTAGGTAGGACGTGTGCTATATGCTTCACCTGCAGTCCCTGTTTGGTCTGAGGACCTGGCCTCGTGGATGCTGGGTTTTCTTTGCAAGCTAAAGTCAGCTGCGCATGCGTGATATCTAGTTGCACCCTTACAGTAAAGGCTGTAGGTACCAGATTTCTACACTACAGAAATATTAATTAGTCAATTTACTTTATACAATGTGTAATAAAATAATTTGCGAAAATCACAAAAAAAATGTTTAACTCTTCATACAAATCGATCAGCTGATCGACCATATTTTTTATGGAGGCTCCACTTTTTTTCTCAGGGAAAGTTTTTCAGGATGATGAGCAGAACCCTCCGTTAACGGGACCTACACGAGTTTTGTCACACCCTGTATACAAAGTTGTCTAAACTGCTGATCGATTAGTATGATAGATAAGTCCAACCTTTATTTTTCATTTTTAACACACGTGTAGTTGCAGGACTAAATATCGTTGACAATAATAGTGAATTTAATTTTAAAATAACCACATCTTCTTTTTCTTCAGGCCTTGTCCCATTTTGACAGAAATAGTGAATTCATTTTTAAAATCACCACATCTCCTTCTTATTCAGGTTTTGTCCCATTATGACAATAATAGTGAATTCAATTTTAAAATAACCACATCTTCTTCAGGCCTTGTCCCATGGGACAAGTCATCATGGCATCATGATGACAATAATAGTGAATTCAGTTTTAAAATAACCACATCTTCTGCTTCAGGCCTTGTCCCCTTATGACAATAATAGTGAATTCAATTTTGAAACAACCACATCTCCTTCTTCTTCAGACCTTGTCCCATTATAACAATAATAGTGAATTCAATTTTAAAATAACCACATCTTCTTCTTCAGGTCTTGTCCCACTATGACAATAACAGTGAATTCAATTTTAAAATAATCACATCTTCTTCATTAGACCTTGTCCCATTACTAGTAGGGGTCGACCCCCTAATCCTTCTTCTTCAGAAATGTCGTTTCTGGGTTGTATTGGGTCTATGTTATCTGTGGCGAGGTCCTTCCTAATCATACGTATCCAATATTTAATTAGGTATCCAAAAACCTTGAATGTCTTAATAGAAACTTAATACTTTAATGTTACAAAAATCAAACCGCCGGTTAATATTTAGTAAATTATCCAAAAAACTTGAATGTTTTGATAGAGACTTAATATTTTAGTGTAACAAAAATCAAACCGCCGGTTAATATTTAGTTTGTTATTCAAAAACCATGAATCTCCTGATAGACTCAAATGAAACTAAAACTTAACCGCCGGTTAATATTTAGTTAGGTGTCCAAAACCATTAAATATTTATATATTAATATTTGAATGTAACAAAAATCAAACCACCGGTTAATATTTAGTTAGGTATCCAAAAACCTTGAATGTCTTGATAGTGACTTAATATTTTAATGTAACTAAAATCAAACCACCGGTTAATATGTACTTAGGTATCCTAAAACCTTGAATATCTTGATAGAGACTTAAAATTGTAATGTTACTAAAATCAAACCGCCCGTTAATATTTAGTTAGGTATCAAAAAAACCTTGAATGTCTTGATATAGACTTAATATTTTAATGTAACATAAATCAAACTGCCGGTTAATATTTATTTGGGTATCCAAAAACCTTGAATGTCTTGATATAGACTTAATATCTTAATGTAACTAAAATCAAACCGCCGGTTAATATTTAGTTAGGTATCCAAAAACCTTGAATGTCTTGATATAGACTTAATATCTTAATGTAACTAAAATCAAAACGCCGGTTAATATTTGGTTAGGTATCCAAAAACCTTGAATGTCTTGATATAGACTTAATATCTTAATGTAACTAAAATGAAACCGCCGGTTAATATTTAGTTAGGTATCCAAAAACCTTGAATATCTTGGTTGAGAATTAATATTTTAATGCAACATAAATCAAACCGCTGGTTTTAGAGCAAACGGACGGTCACACCACACCTCTTCATCGAGTAATTGGAGACATTTAGGTCGCATTCCCCCAATTCTATTGTTATAAACTACGTACAGCAGCTCTTAAGCAACGTCGTTATTGTTACGTTCTTTGCCGGTTATGTTAATAAAGATAAGAATCTTTAGGCGCCCTTTGTAGCCGATTGTCCAAAAATTGTTGTTTTTTGGATGTGTGAATTATAAAGCGAGGTAGTATCAGAGAAAGAACAGTTTGATAGATTACAAAGATCATATCAGCTCATATACGTCCCCAACGAGGGGCTCGAGCCTACCCTGAATTAGGGCGATCGGGCCTTAGTCGACCACAAGGGCCCAGTGCGGGTTGGTCGACTCACACACAACCTTGGAGTTTCTTCGCAGGTATGTGCAGGTTTCCTCACGATGTTTTCCTTCACCGTTATAGCAATAGGTGAGTATATGTACGTAAGTTTCGAAAAACTCATTGGTACATTGGCCGTCCAGATTTGACCCTGGCACCTCTGGTTAGGACGACCGAGTCATTACCGGTTGAGCCACCGACGCACTATTATTTATGAACTATCTCATCACATTCCAAATTTTAATTAAACTCGATTAAACTATGCTAAATACTTCAATGACTTTTGTCTACAACATGCTTCATTGGTCGCGTACGCGCTAGTCATCTATCATTTAAAGTGATGTTGCTAAGATAGTGCTATGCCAGATCGTTAACAGTATGTATACATGAATGCCTTTCTTTGGCTGTGCCTGTAGTTGAAACGGCTTGACTGATTTTGAAGTACGAGTCGTAGTTAGATTCGTCTTGATCCCGTAAGTGACATAGGGTATAATCTTAACCGACTGCCTAAAAAGAGAAGTATGTTTTTAATTTTCAATTAAATTGATGTTATTGCTTGAAAATAAGTGCTCTAAGTAGGTACCACATACATACGCTGCGGCAGATTATACAGAAGACCGAAGAGTACAATCAGCCACTATGCTTGGCGTTCGTGGACTATGAGAAAGCCTTCAATTCGGTCGAAACCTGGGCTGTGTTACAGTCTCTCCAGAGGTGCCAAATTGACTATCGATATATCGAAGTGCTGAAGAGTTTGTATGAAAACGCCACTATGTCGGTTCGCCTCCAGGATCAAAACTCGGAACCTATCCAGCTGCAGCGAGGGGTGAGACAGGGAGACGTTATATCTCCGAAACTGTTCACCGCCGCCCTGGAAGATGTTTTTAAGCTTTTGGACTGGGGTGGACTCGGCATCAATATCAACGGCGAGTACATCACCCACCTTCGATTCGCTGACGATATCGTGGTCATGGCTGAGACTATGGACGACTTAGGCACAATGCTCGATGGCCTCAATAGACCCTCTCAACAAGTGGGTCTTAGAATGAACAAGGACAAGACGAAAATTATGTCAAACGTCCGTGCCATACCTACTCCTCTGAAGGTTGGAGGCTCTACACTCGAAGTTATTACCGAATATGTATACCTGGGACAAACAGTCCAGTAAGGTAGGTCCAACTTCGAGAAAGAGATCAATCGTCGAATCTAACTCGGCTGGGCAGCGTTCCGGAAGCTTCGCAATATATTTACGTCCCAGATAACGCAGTGTCTTAAGACCAAGGTCTTCGACCAATGTGTGTTGCCAGTGATGACGTACGGAACTGAGACATGGTCGCTTACTATGGGCCTCATAATAAGGCTCAAGGTCACCCAAAGGGCAATGGGGCGTGCTATATATGCTCGGAGTTTCTCTGCGTGATCGAATCAGAAACGAGGAGATCCGTAAGAGAAACAAAGGAACCGACATAGCTCTCAGAATTGCTAAACTTAAGTGGCAGTGGGCGGGGCACATTGCTCGTAGAACAGATGGCCGTTGGGGCAGTAAAGCTCTCGAGTGGCGACCACGCACCGGAAAGCGTAGTGTAGGCAGGCCTCCCACTCGGTGGACCGATGACCTGGTGAAGGTTGCGGGAAGCCGCTGGATGCGGGCAGCGCAGAACCGGTCGTCATGGAGATCCTTGGGGGAGGCCTATGTCCAGCAGTGGACTTCCTTCGGCTGATATGATGAAGTAGGTACCTAACCTTCGCTTCATTGTTCATTATTATCAAATTTTTAACCTTACGAGTAGTTAATCGATAAGTATTTGTAAATTTAAGATATAAGAAGCTATTGTGAAAAACGGCGATGCGGTAAAAAGTTTCGTTTCTAATATGCAAATTTAGTTAGTCTGGAGATGTTATAAAGTGGGTGACTGGTTACGCTTTTGTAATCATTCGTTGCACTCGCGTGCAATAAAAAGCCTCGGTGGCTAAAACGGTAACGACTCGGTCCTCTTAGCCTGAGATCCCGGGTTCAAACCTGGACGGCCAATGCACCAAGGAGTTTTTCGAAAATTACTTACATATATAACCGTTTGTTTTAACGGTGAAGGGAAATAAACCTGCACATCTGATTCCAGATTTGTATGAAGGTCGCGTTGCACTCGTCCGTAGGTGTAAATCTAACGAGACCCTACACGACACCGCGGGTGATGCTAAGTGCAACAAGTCTATCCCTTGGATAGCTCGGTTAAATGTGCCACACGATAAAGCAGAAAGAAAAAAGAAGTTGCACTGTAGCATTATCTAATATCCATAAAGATATAAGATACCTATATACACACTCGTGTCATAATATTTGAAAAATTACCAAAAGTTTATACCCACATCATACAAACTTTATCCACGAAAAAAACTGACTTGAATAA
Organism: Coleophora flavipennella; assembly: GCA_947284805.1. Taxonomy (NCBI): domain Eukaryota; kingdom Metazoa; phylum Arthropoda; class Insecta; order Lepidoptera; family Coleophoridae; genus Coleophora; species Coleophora flavipennella. Next base: position 19,572,878 of record OX369308.1, read on the forward strand.
CAACAAGTGATTCTAGTTTAGCTTCCAAGATTTGTCCCAAACTAACAGAGACAAACAAACGAACACGGTAAGCTAATATAATGCTTGTAAAAATGGATAGTCAAATACAGATCATACAGATGAAGGTTTAAAACCACTGAATATCTTCGACGTGGCAACAAAGATGACCAACGACTAAGCCTACAACAAATTTTTGGAGTGCGAAATGAAAAAGAAAGTTGCATTTAGTGAAGATAAAGTAGTATATGTAACTGCATACAATGAGGTATAAACAGTACACACTCGTGTGTGATGAACCTACACTGGTGTTTTAATAACCCCTTTTATATGACAGTTGCATAAGCTACTGTGTTCTGCCTCAAGCATATGTGGACGTTACGTTGAATATGTACGCAGTAGAACCGATCGTTGAAGTCACTGTACCTACCTAAGTGCACTTTCCGTGTGCGACTTCCGCTTTCTTGCAGTCTCTCGCGGTATAATTTTGAGGCGCACCTTTTGCAATGACATTATACCATTTTGTAGGGAAATAACCTAAGCTATTTATTTAAAACCCGGGCAGGTGCGAGTCGGACTCGCGCACGAAGGGTTCCGTACCATTATCTATAAAAATCACGTTTGTTGTATGGAAGCCCCCCTAAAATATTAATTTTATTTTTCATTATTCATTTTTAAAGTGAATATACAAATCAAAATTCTGTGAATATTTTAAGCGTCTACCTGTTACCGTTATCAATACAGAGCAAAAACGAGCAAAAAAAAAATCACGTTTGTTATATGGGAGCCCCTTGTATATTTGTTTTATTTTAATTTAATTATTTATTTTTTAAGTGAATATTTTATTTAAGTATTTATTTTTATTTCCTTATTTGTTTCCTTTTTATAAAACTAAATATTTTGTGAATATTTTAAGTATCTACCTGTTGCTATTATCAATATCGAGCAAAAACGAGCAAAAAAAAAACGTTTGTTGTATGGGAGCCCCCCTTAAATATTTCATTATTTAAATTGAATTCTTTATTTTTAAGTAAATATACAACTGATATTCTGTGAATATTTCAAGCGTCTACCTGTTGCCGTTATCAATATCGAGCAAAAACATCACGTTTGTTGCATGGGAACCCCCTTAAATATTAAGTTTTATTCTGTTTTTTAAATATTTGTTGTAATAACGGCAACAGCAATATATCATCTTTGAAAATTTCAACTGTCTCGCTATCACGGTTCATGAAATGCAGCCTGGTGACAGACGGACAGATAGACAGACGGACAGTAATAGGGTCTAGGAACTAGGAACTCTCAGTAATAGGGTCCCGTTTTTAACCTTTTGGGTACGGAACCCTAAAAATCTAAAACCCGATTACATAAAAACATTACTCACCCTGTTTTCTGGGCAGTCGGGGAAAAAATACATTGTGTCACTCACGGGATCAAGACAAATCTAACGACACCTCGCACTCTTAAATCCACTATGCCATTTAGGATACAGGCTCAGCCAAAGAAACATACATACATACATACACCCCAAACATTACCCTCTATGGGCAGTTGGGTCACAACAGTTTTCGATTGATCTTAATTTTGGCTTGTAGACTTTAAGTTTTGTATTTAGATATAGATAATAAAAACTTATTTCTATGCAGGTGAGGAAAATGTCTGTCCGAATTGTAACTGTGGCTTCTATGAAACTGAACAAGTTTCTCCGAGAATACTATACATATAATTCTCAAAAAAAAAATTGTACGTACCCACTCACACATTGTGTAAATAAATAGTCTGCCTGAAGTTGGTGTTCGAAAACGGTCGCTGACAAATTATAACGTGTAGTTTTATTCAATTTCTGTGGAATTAGTGTAAATATATACCAAAATGAGTGATATAATGTTCCACCAAGAACCTACAATCAAAAGTATAAAAAAAATTAAACTCATGGTTCTGTGGCCTAATGGCTAATCCATTCGCTTCACACCAGGAGGTCGCGGGTTTGATTCACGGCGAAGTCTAACTTTTTAAGACTCGGTTTGGTACCACAAGGTAGGGCATTTTCTAAGTCCGCCTGGCCCACCACTATCTTATCTAAATCATCAAATAAATGTTGATAGCATTGATGCGTTCCGGCTTGAAGGTTAGATAGCCGTTCCCTATAACTATGGAGAATCTTGGTAAGCCCACTTCCATCGTCGGCATCATCGTCACTATCAGGTGAGATGAAAAAACCTTACTAAATCAGGCTGATCAGCAATAAGCCGGCTTTGTACTTCCTGGCACGACTATGGGTTTAGTTCCATACAACCTACCTATGTACTAAACAGCTGACGTCAAAGTCTGTGTCAAAGTTCTGTTTTTAGAATAAAGCAAGGTTGTAGGTTGTAGGTTTGTAAAAATTCGCGCATTTTTTCTTTTTAGTTTTGTTAGGCTTCTTGTTAAAAGTTTAAATGGCATATAAAGTTTGAAAAGTTTTTCGCAAACAGAAACCTTAGTGCTTCGAGCAGTTCAAAATAATGTTATTTTGTAGGCACGTGTTTGTACCTACTACGCATTTCAACACATTTTGACTTTCCAAAAAAAGGGTATTGATTTTCCGGTGTATGTACCAAGCGGCTCGCGATCGTGAAATTAAGTTTTTCCTAGTTTTCTAGGGAATTAAACATTTTTGTGGGATAAAAAGTAGCCTATATATACACACACATCAAAAAAGTCTAAGCAACATGCATCATTTCACAAATTTTACCAATTATGTTAATCAATTTTTAAGTCTTTACTCACTCAAGGTGCGGTAGGGTATGTAAACTTTTTTGTTTTTGATGACATACTGGCTGGTTGTAAAAAAACACATTTCGATTATGTTTTTTTTTTTCATAAAATTGAAACGAATGCGAATTTGTTTGAATTTAAGTGCGTTTTTATTGCTACGTTTAGTCTAGATTTTAAAATTTTACCAACAGTTTGAATAAAGTTAGTGACAAAATTGGATTGTGAGACATTATTTACGTCATGGAGTGACGTCATTTGACGGCAGATCAAATTCAAAGAGCTGCAGGGATGTTGCAAGCGGGAAGAAATCAATCTCAGGTATCTCGGCATTTTGGTATTCATAAAAGCGTTATTTGTCATCTTTGGAAGCGCTACAATAATACAGAAGACCCCGCTGAACAGCATCCAGGCCGTGGAAGGAGTACAACCACTCGGCAAGACCGGTACATACAACTGACTGCAAGACGCCAGCCGATGTTAACCGCTCGAGAGATAAGTTTGAGGCTACACAATTCAAGTGGTGTTGTTGTTAGTCCCCAAACTGTGCGAAATCGACTGCATGAGTACTACCAACGACCTCGACGCCCAATCAGGTGCCCACCGATACGTCACGGGAATCGCGCTCGTCGAAATGAATGGTGTAGATAACGCATAACATGGACCCAGGAGCAGTGGGATAAAATTATGTTTTCCGATGAGTCGCGATTCGGGGTTAGGCCTGATACAAGAAGGGAGAGAGTGTACCGTCGGTCCGGAAATACTGAAATACTCAGGTGCATTCAGGAAGTTTATCCATACAGCGGCTCAACAGTTATGGTATGGGCGGGTTTTAGAACAGGCGAACTGAGCTCGTTTTTGTAAATGGAAACATGAACGCTGAAAATTACGTTGAGGATATTCTAAGACCTTATGTCCATCCATTTGCACAAACTTTTGGCTCCGATTTTACGTTAATGCATGACAATGCGCGTTCGCATACAGCTCGGCGGACTAGTGAATACTTGGCAACGGAGAACATCCGGGTATTGCCCTGGCCTGCACAATCGCCAGATCTCAACCTCATCGAGCACGCATGGGACATACTCCAAGGACGTGTTTTGAAGGACTTGGATGGAGTGACAATAACCCAACAGCTGAAGGATTTGCAACAATTCCATTGGGAGTGATTGCTGCAAGATGACATAAACAGTCTCATTAATTCTATGAATAATCGTTGCCGACAAGTTTTAAATAGCAGAGGAGGCTATATCTTGTATTAAATTATCCAATTCTTTCACAATAAATTAATAAAATTTTCTTTAGAAATTTCATTTTGATATAAAATGTTTAGTTTCGTACTTTAGTTTGTATAGTACATTATAATATTGTTAATTTATGTCATTAAAAGAACTATTGAATACAACAGCTGTTATTTTTACATTATTTAGACCCTAATAAAATATTTAATTAATAAAATACAAAGTTATAATGTGAAGAACCATCCTAAAATTTAAATTAGTACACGTTGCTTAGACTTTTTTGATGTGTGTTAATATAGTATATGTGTCTGTTTTTTCGTCTGAGCCTGTTGTCTAAACGGTTTGAACGATTTTAGAATGCGAGGTGTCGTTAGATTCGTATTTATCCCTGAATGATTTAGGATTCATTTTTAGACAGTCAGTATTTAGAGTTCCGTACCCAAAGGGTAAAAACGGGACCCTATTACTAAGACTTCGTTATCCGTCTGTCTGTCTGTCTGTCCCTCTGTCACCGTGATATATTTTGTGAACCGTGATAGCTAGACACAGTTGATATTTTCACAGATGATATATATTTGTTGCCACTATACCAAGAAATACAAAAAATTAGAAAAAGTGAAAAAATAATGGGGGTCTCTATACAAAAAACGTGTTGGCCGGTTTTTTCATTTTTCAATTAAATTCGTTGAGATTATTGTCTAGAATTTGTATAGAATAGCTAAACTTACGTGGCAGTGGGCAGGGCACTATTGTTATAAAGAAAATTAACAAGGGACAAAAACCTTTGATATAGTACAAAGTTAGTATACTTCAAAGCTCCATTACAACTGGTCGTGTAATCTGGCGTACGGATCATCATATTAGCTCATATACGTCCCCACCGAGGGGCTCGAGTCTACCCTAAATTAGGGCGATCGGGCCTTAGTCGACCACGCCGACCCAGTGCGGGTTGGTCGACTTCACACACAACCTTCGAGTTTCTTCGCAGGTGTGTGCAGGTTTCCTCACGATGTTTTTCCTTCACCGCTAAAGCAATCGGTGAGTATATGCAAGTAAATTTCGAAAAACCGTACGGATAGTAAACTACAAATGCCGAAGATTGAAGATATTCAAAAAAAAACTTCAAATAACTGAACATGTTGAAATAGTTTTTAAAATTTTTGCTTGTTTGTTGACTGTCTGTTTGACCCGCATGACGCAAAAACCACTGAAAGAATTGTGACGAGTATAGTGACAGCGTATATCGCGGAATAACATAAAAAAACACGAAAATTGTCCAAAAAATCAAAATAAGTAACAAAAACCTTTCATATAGTACAAAGTTAGTTAGTATAGTTACAGATGAGATACTAGTTACTTTGGTATAATTAAGTATACAATGCAACTGAATGTGGACGTATCTGACGTGTGGATAGAACTACTGATGCCGAAGATGGAAACCCACCTGGGTGATTTTATTTTAACCGCATCTGTGGCATAATATTTAATCCGTTCACTTCACACAAGGAGGATTCGATTCCCTGCGGGGTCTTACTTTGTAAAACCCAGTTTGGTTGGTGCTAGGGAATTTCATAAGATCGCTTGGCTAGTTACCACCACCTTACCTAAGTCCTGACGCCAAAACATCTATGTCTACAACAGTGACGTGTACCGAAATGAAGACAATAAAGCCAGTTCCTCGTTGTGTAGGAGAATCTTGATAAGTCCGCTTCCATCTTCCGCATCATCGTCACTTGCCATCAAGTGAGATGATGCCAAGAGGTTATGTATTGTAAATAAAAATTACTTTTAAGATTCAAATCAATTTAGACAACACGAAACTCTTGTTTGTTGGGTGTCACGTAACAATGACAAAGTTCGTTTGGTCTTAGGACTGTTGTCTAATAGTTTGGGGTTAGTGCGCTATGATCCTCAAGAAAGGTGTGAACAGAATGCTCCAGGACATCCAGAGGGAGAATCGTACCATGGGTGTTATGATCACGGTTCTCTTTAGCGATTATTTACGCCAGACGTTGTCGGTAATTTTAACGCATGCCTCAAGCGCTTTGTACATGCCCGGGAGAGTTCACGCTCAAGATGGTCGGAAAGGGGTACTTATCGGACATCAATGGATTGGTACAACTGCCAGTCTCTGTGTTAAAAAAGTACCGTCAGTTGATGCACTGATTTGCACCGTATAGGTGTGATTTTAATCACCTCCGTGGTGTAATGGTAATAACAATTACCTTCACATCAGGATTCAGCTCGTTGCAGGCTCGATTCCCGGCGAATTCGAATTTTGTAAGACTCGGTTTGGTTGGTGGCAGGGTATTTTCTAAGTCTGCCTGGCTAGCTACAACCGTATTATCTAAGTCTTGCTGAGTAACATCAATGTTAACAGCATTGATGTCTTCCGGCCTAAAGATAAGGAAGCCGGTTCCCCTTTGCGTTGGGGAATCTCGGTAAGGCCGTTTCCATCATCGTGACTTACCATCGGGTGAGGTGATGCCAAGAGCTTACCAAATGTGAATAATTAAAAAAATCATGGTCAAATAGCGGACCAAGAGATCTCTTGTGTGTGTAAGCGGGCTATACGCACCCCTAAAAACGAGCTAATGGCGATTTTAAATGATCGTATCCTTAGCGAGATCGAGGGGCACGAGTTTGTAACACAATAATTAACTAAAACTAGGAACCTCGTAGTTTCGCCATGTTCGTCTGTATGTACGTGCGGTATGTCACGGATTTTTTTACTCAATTACCTACTATCACAGCTATCAAGCTGAAATTTGGTACGGTGGTTAGTTGTTCTTTTTCGTTTGATTTGATTGGCATCCTGCTCATCCATATAAAGTCCCGTTTCGTTTCATATCAATCGCGTAAGCGTTTGCTGTGAGCGTTGGTTTCGTAATGACAGTCAACTACTTAATGTTTTTTTTTGGATTTAGGATCTCAAATGATTCATTTTCATGTGGTTATCCACGCGGACAAACTCGCGGGTGACAGCTAGTTTGCAAGTAAAACTATTTTTAAAAGCTTTTATTAAACTTGCAATATTTGTATATTATGTAGATATGTTTGAAAGAAAATTGTTGCATCTTAAATTTGCCCTATTTCTCGGTGTTCGATTGAGTTAAAATTTGGCACACGTATGTAAAGTCGGTGACAATGCAATACTTTGGTACCATAGAGCTGATCTGATGATGGAGCCTGAAAGTGGCCACAGAAGCTCAGTACCAAAACAATGCAATAATGTTTCGGCTCTTTTGGCTTCGTAGCCGGAAAATTCATAATCTGAATTCAGAAAGCCCGGGTGTGGAAAAAGTCACAATATGAGTGAAGCATAATGAAAATATACGCTTATCCGGGCTTTCTGCATTCAGAGAGGATTTCCGGCCGTGTTAGTCCAGCCTTACTAAGCAGCGCAGGACCGGTCGTCGTGGAAATCCTTAGGTGGCCTTTGTCCGGCAATGGACGTCTTTCGGCTGATATGATGATGAAGATGATGCCTGACTCAAGGGTAATAGGGCTATTTACGTGACATGGAACTTCCCTGTGGAGAAATTCTAAAAACTCTTTGGTCTGTACATTCTTATGGTAAACATCAGGCTTATCTAAAACTTTAAGCTTGTTATGTGATTAAAAACTACTAACTAAGTCTTTGAGTAAAACGGTTGTGACATAGATAGGTACCAACGGACAGACGGACGGACGGACATGGCGATACTATAACGGTTCCTCTTTGACTACGGAACCCTAAAAAAGGGTAAAGGTAATATTCCGTTCTGGCATACTCGAAACGGCGACAACCGAAATTCAGCGACTGGGAACATAGAAACAAGGATATTTAATAATATCCTAACCAATTTTAATTAAAACATAGTAAACCTATCTGCATAAAAACATATCCCATCTTATTTGGGCAGTCGGTTAAAAATGCATTTTATGCACAGAAATCGGAATAATATAGATTCTGTGATCCTATCTCACTCACGGGATCAAGACAAATCAATAACACCTTGCACTCCAAAAATCATCAAGCCCGTTTAGGTTAAAGGCGCAGCCAAAAGAACAGACATACATACACGGTTTTCACGATCCTAGTATCATCCTAGTGGAAGACAGATTACACTCGTCCGTGTTAACTATTATCGTGAAAATGTCGCTTAAGACTGGTATGTAACAAGTAGTTGTACGTACCTGTAGTACAGGTGTCAAGTCAATGGAATATTTTTGCCCATGAGCTGCGGGCCGGGCAGCTTAGCGCAGTCTCCTTTAGGTACCTTGCCCACCAAGTACAACAACCACAAGTACCACCACAACCAAAGTACAACGAATATTAACTAGTGGGGCAAAACTTGGCTAATCCGTGATATGCAGAAATTCGGTGATAGTTTGTATGTGCTCTATTACCGGTTACTGCGTAAAAATAGCTTTTAACATTATTATTAATCGATGGTGCTGTTCTTGAACTCTATAGTGTACTGCAGAGTACACTCAAAACAAACTCCTAACACTTTTAAAAAAATAATAATGTCGGTGACAATGTCAGTCTTTACTGTTAACTTATATTATTGTGAATCTGTGCAAGAGGTAAATAAACAAATTAATGTTAATTAAACTACTTATAAAATGAGTAAAACCAAGAAAGATCACAAAAAGGTACGAGTTGAAAACATTTTTGCTGCATTTGTGATTATGTGTGTATAAAGTTCAATATCTAAATCCATAATCAAATCTATATCACACTATTACTCGAGTATCACCAAATTAACTAATTTTAGGAACTGAAGAAACAAATGAATATTGTTCAATCGGTGTAGTATTTGCTATATTTTTAGATATTAGTTATCAAATCTACTGTTTTTCCCCTTTATATGTACGAGTATATAGCAAATTTTAAATACAATCTGATCAACGAATAAAATTGTATACGTCAAAAACCAAACTATCACCTATTACCCCTTTTTTGCCCTACCTACCTCGATATATTAGTGCGAGTCAGAACCGCGCACAAATAATTCCGTACCATCACACTAGATGCCACTAGTATCTTCACGTTTAAAAAAAAACACGATTTTTGAATGTAGACTCACTTTTTCTAATTTTTAGTATTTGTTGTTATAGCAGCGGCAACAGAAATACATCATCTGTGAAAATTTCAACTGTCTAGCTATCACGGTTCATGAAATAAAGCCTGGTGACAGACTGACAGACAGACGGACAGTGGAGTCTTAGTAATAGGGTCCCGTTTTTACCCTTTGGGTACGGAACCCTAAAAACCCGACTGCATAAAAAAATTACCATAATTTTTCGGGCAGTTGGAGGCTAAGTTCCTCATCAGATCACTGAGCCAGCGCAGTAAGTAGACATGTAAGTATTTATTATAATTACTGGCTTTTTCCCGCGGCTTCGCCCGCGTGGACATCGTTTTTATGACTGTCTTTAAGGGTGATTAGTAAATTATGTCGTTTCCCACCTAGTCAACCATCTCTATGCAAAAAATCACAACAATCGAGTACTTTTTAGTTCCCTCAGGAACTGCATCAGATTATGCTATTTTCCCGGAATAAAAAGTAGCCTATGTCCTTCCTCGTGTCACAGGCTACCTGCATGCCAAATTTCATAAAGATTGGTCAAGGCGTTGAAGCGTGAAAAGGTAACAAACAAACAAACACATTTTCACATTTATAATATTATTATTAATAAGTAAGGATTTAATACTCTGGATTGCTATGCGTATAGCTCCGGCTTGCTCATTTCGCTTTGGTGGACAGTATGCTTGTGGTCGTGCAGTATAAGCAGGCATCCTTCACTTCCTGACTGGAAACAAGTCCACTGTTACTGCCCCCAGACATCGCACTTTCTACTCGCGTTCAGTCGCGAGCTCTTGCGTATTATTTTTACCCAACTATCGACATAAAAACCTTAAATCACTGACCTGACAAAGTGACAGATACCTAAATACCTCTTTTAAAACTTATTTTGTGAAAAGGTGAAACTGTACCATCGTTACAGAGAAAGAAATGGACCTATAAAACTAGACATTTAGGGAATTAGACATGGCTTTATATTTCGTAAAATGGTACACGATTTGTCCAATGAATGTACTAATCACTATTAAAGTTTTAAAGAGCAATAAACAACCCTGGAAGTGCCGGCGTTGTCTTTTGCTGTTCCGAGCTATTAAACGTAATATAGAACGCTATATTTTATTACATTGAAGCTTGTTTACGATAATCTATTTTAATTATTTATGGTTAGGCTCGAGCCCCTCGGTGGGGACGTATATGAGCTGATATAATAATGGTTAGGTATTAACTGATCATAGACTAACTTTACACGCGGTTATGGCTGACTCTTATATTAGCCGAAATACGTCCACTGCTGGACAATGGCCACCCCCAAGGATTTCGACCGGTCCTACGCTGCCCGCATCTAGCTGTTTCCTGCCACTTTCACAAGGTTGTCGGTCCACTAAGTGGGAATTCTGCCTACGCTACGTATTCCGGTGCGCAGTCGCCGTATGTTGTACAGTACAAGCTATGTGCCCCCCCCCCCCTCCCCCCCCCCCCACTGCCACTTAAGTTACCGATTCTAAGGCCTATGTCGGTTATTTTAGTTCTCCGCGGATATCCTCATTTCTGATTCGACCACGTTGGGAAACTCCAAGTATAGCAGGTTTCATTGCCCTATGGGTGACCTTGAGCCTTCTTATGAGGCCCACAGCTTACTGTGGGCCTTGTGACCATGTCTCAGTTCCGTATATCATCACGGCAACACACACTCAGATTATGGCTGTAATTACAAAAAACTTGGACGACGCCTGTCCTATAATATTGAATACACTACTATCTACTAACCTTCTCTTTCTGTAGGTTTATTTTTATTTTTATTCACAATTATAAATGTAGATTGATTCTGTATCTACCGAATTTAATGATATAGTTGAACGAGATAGCTGTGCCTATTACCCAATAAGCTTGAGAATAAGGAAAGCTAGGAAGGTTTTATTTACTTGACCTGTTAGTATATTTCAGAGAGTTAGTAACGGAATGTTTGAACGTGATTTTCACCTACTTCAAGACGTCGGATTAAATCGAAAATTTACAAACGAAATAAAAACAGATTACATAAATAGCTTAAAAGTTGTGCTTTGCTTACTACAGGCATACTCCATTACAGAGAAATAAAGAGGTGTTTTGATTGATACTCTTTCATTGAGAATTCCATTGTACTGAAAAGGGAGGATTTGTTTTTTTATTGAGGAGATAGCTTTAGCCACACATGACTACTTAAAAAGGAGGGTTTTAATTAACACTCTAATAACACAAGCATCACAGTGTACTTATTCCCGGCCCTAAGCTGTTCATAATAATTAATAATGCGGCCTCGATGCGCCCTCCTAGGTAGGACAATTAGTGAAACTGGGAAGGTCAGGGCCTAACTAAGTGGAATAAAGAGTTGTACCACCGGAAAAAAAAAACAATCAAAAATAAATAAATTGCAGTATAAGTCATAATGATATTAAGAAAATGACAAGATGAATAGGCGAGATAAGGAAAACCGGCCAAGTGCGAGTTGGACTAGCAATTCGAGGTTTCCGGACCACCACACCTTTGTTTGTATTCACATTACAAACAAAGGACATCAACGCGAGCGACAAAAATATTCTTTTTTTGTCATTCAGTTCGGACTCCTTAGCGCGAGTACGACTCACACTTGACTGATTTTTACAATTTTTTTGTTTACATAATCACACTAAGCTCTACGCTTGTATGTAGTACCTTTTTACGATAGAGCTAAATCAAAAATACTTCAGAAGAACTATAAAACACGTTTTTTTTTGTGTGGACATCTTTATTTTTTCACTTTTTCATTTTTTTTAGTATTTTATGTTATAGCAGCAACAGAAATACACATTGTGTAAAAATTTTAACTGTCTACCTATTACGGTTTATGAAATACAGCCCGCTGACGGATGGACAGAAGGACGGACAAAGAGCGGAATCTTAGTAACAGCCCTAAAAAGGAATGCCAAGACAGAGTAAAAAAATAAAAAGAAGACAGATTAAAAAAATAAAAAGTATGACAACGTCACAAGAATGTTTATTGTAATGAGTGGGAATCGTAGGTTCATACCCAAGACCCTCAATCTAGCAACTAAAATCACTGAGCAGTACCTACACTACTCTGAATAGGCTTTTTTACATGATTTCACTCTTGCCCAGTTGCAACATAACCAAACTATTCATTTCAATTATCAATCCAATATATTAATTCAAAATAAATTACACTCTTTCTGATAGTCATAAAATAATAATGTCATTTGTGAAGAATCAAAAATAAACAATAATTAGTTAATAACGTCAAAATTAAATCCTTGATATAAATCAGATTATGTCATTAGAACATGAAAACAATATGACACGAAAAGTTATACATAAAAAAAATCAATAAATGCATTTAACAAGAGTAGGCCAGTTCACACGGACAGCACCCGGTCACGAGTATAACGCGAGAGTCAGCCATCGCTCCTATCAACCATATTAGAGGGAATAAGGAACGACCCGGCTCCTTATACCAGCTATAACCAATCTGTATCAATCTGGGTGACGAGGGGGTGAGGTAGGAATCTAGAGAGCGGCAGGGAGTGTTCATACTATATGTAAGTACTAAATATACTTTGACATAACCGTCCTGTTTAGGCCGATTTGACGTTTACCCAATAGACACACTTTTTAAAGAGGACACACGCAGATGGTCATCGCCGCTACCATATGTGATCCCACAGCAATCTTACATAACAACTATACGCGTCGGAAACTTCCTCTCTAAAAATAAAAGTGAACGTACCCACGTAATCAGAGTCATAATTGTTTCGGATTTATAATCACACAGAGAGCCTAAATGTGCCAGCCAGCGCTGATTCGCATTGCCGTTGATCTACTGAATCAAAGATGACCTATAAAAACTAGCGTAACGGAAATATACGAACGATTGTCTATAGATATACTATAATATTTTTTTATAGAGAGATGTTTTAAATTAAGGTTTGTTTTTTGTTTGTAGGGGGTAATCTTTGGATATCAGTAGTCCGATTCTAAAAAATCTTTTACAAATGAAAAGCTACATTATCATTGTCTATATTTGATCCCCGCGAGCCGCCACTTTCTAGATACTGACTTATACTTAAATTTAAAATTTAAAAACCCTCGACAAAAAAACTTTTAAAAAGTACAAAATATAAAGTACTGGCTGGCCCTTATTGATTGGTCTGATCTAGAAAAGAGCTAATGATCCTCAAACGGCTGAACAGATCTCAATAAATTATAGCTAAGAACCACATCGATCACGTCAGCTTTCAAAAAACGGATTAAAATCGGTCCATTCGTTTACGAACTATGCTAGCACAGATACACACGTTAAACTTATCTCTGTTTGCGTCGGGGGTTAAAAATACCATCTACTATATTACCTACTTACTTACTTACTTACTGTTGCCTGAGGCTTCGCCTCTGTGGATATCGAGAGTGAACGGGGTTCTTATAAGCCTATGTCCATCCTGAAATTGAGGCCTGCCTACGCTGCGAACTGATTACAATATTGTTCGATATTGATGGGAATGGGCGAGATCATGAACGGATTTTACAGATCCGGCGGTCCAGTGGTCAGCTATGGTCAGTAATGGTGATTTGTGACTTCACATCTCCATTATGAACCAAATGAACACTAAGGGGGGCGAAGTGAAAAAAAGTTCACAAAGCCCCATTAATGGGGCAAGTCAATGGGGCGAAGTTGAATAACCCCTACCAAACACCCACACATCTATCACAAACTTGATTGTACTAGACGTGATAGCGAAAGCCTTACATTATCCATAGATCATCGACTCACTCTTATAGCGTTGTTTAGTTTAGGATACTTTCAAATCAAACTTGTCAAAGTATTTATACGTAGGTATATTAAGCAACTTGTCATAATAATAATATATCGACTACGTATGCTGCCAGGTCGATATATAGTCAGAATAAAAATCCCAATGAGACGTCATATTCCGACGAACAAACCACCGATATTTCGGTTCTCCGATACCGTAAATCCATTGAAAATGCTAATTGCTGAAAAGGCTGTCATCATCATCATATCAGCCGAAGGACGTCCACTGCTGGACAAAGGCCTCCCCCAAGGATTTTCACGACGACCGGTCCTACGCTGCCCGCATCCATCGGCTTCCCGCGACCTTCACCAGGTCATCGGTCCACCTAGTGGGAGTACAAAAAGCTATATGTAAGAATAATTTACCTACTTACTTATCAGCCTGCTTTTTTATCAAATCAGGTAAATTATGTCCACTTCTGGACATATGCCTCCCCAAGTTGGGGCTTTTGCCGTAATTAACACGCTTGGCGGGCGTTTTGGCGAACGCAGTGTGCAGTATGATGGCACAGTAGGTACACGGGAAGGATGCTGCTACCTATGCTCGTTTTATGTCTCTTAGTCGCCTCTTAGCGACACCATCTTCAGTAATATTCCCTACTCTTTGGCCTCGGGAAGAGATGGGGTGATATTATTCTAGGGCCGCAACATAGACCTTAGTAGGTCTTTATGATACACGGGTGACATTTGTAATCCCCAGTCGCGATTACCATCGTCACGATTTTGCCAACTACCTTTTACACCCATGTTTTTCAATACAGTTGACAGAAAACGGGTAAAAATAACCGGCCAACTGCGAAGCGGACTAGCACACCATAGTAGTATAATGACAATGATACCTATTCACATAATAAACAAAAGATATCAACGCAAGCGACAAAAATATTATTTTTTGTCATTCAGTTCGGACTCCTTAACGCGAGTACGACTCACACTTGGCGGGTTTGTATTATTTGTTGTTTTATTTTAGTTTTTGTCTTATAATCATACCAAGTTTCACGCTTATATGTATTACAGTTTTTACAACAGACGTAACATCATAAAAACATGGGTATACATACCTACCTATAGAGTTCTTGGCAACTTAAGTTTAATTTTACGCGATTTGCGGCATATTTACTATGACCGCCGGAGTTATCTCACATTGTTTTTCCTATACCTACATTAATAACATAATATCATAATGTGGAACTCGTATTCGCCACTAAATAACGAAGTAACTAGTATCTCATCTGTGACTTAATTACCCATAGCAGTTTTACGAAAGTGACACATAAGCACAGTAAAAAAATCTATTAAGTGACCTAAGCTAGGCACCACTTAAGCATGTGTAAGTTTAAAAAAAACCATAATTAATTATAAGTTATTTATGCAACTCCCTCCCTTGGCAAAGATCACCTTTTCCTTGTGTGCTTGATGCGTCATCAATCTGTCTCATTCTGACACAGGCCTCCGTGTGTAATATAATCTCCTTTCTTCGCAAATAATAAAAATAAATAATTACATAGGTAAAATATTTGTATGGTTTCAGTCCTCATTACAATTCTGAATAAAACATACAGCATGCTTTTCGCAGGTTGTCGAGTATGGCTTAAAATATTATTGCCGGGTCATGCGCACCGGTTTTGCCTGTTTTATTACTTGTCTGACATCTTATCTCACCGCCAGTGATGTAATCTAAGGATCGACTTAATTTAACACGTAGAGAGTGTAACAAAATTGGTGTAGGCCCCGTTAACGGGGCCTTCTACTCATCATACTGAACAACCTTAGTTTTATGATTTTGTTGTAATTAAAAAAAAAACTCCTTATACAAATCGATCACCTATCGACCAACTTAATGCATTTTTTATTGGACGGTCCAACCTTTTTTTTGTGTTTGAGTTCTTTGGTGAAAGTTGTACAGTATTGAGTGTTACCCCTAGTTAACAGGTCCTACACCAATTAATTTACACCTTGTATAGGGGGTAACAAAATTGGTGTAGGATCCGTAAATTGGGGCTTCTACTCATCATACTGAACAACTTTTCTTTTCCCATAGGCAACTGTAAAAAATTATTGATGATACAAAAATGGACAAAATTGGTCGATCAGCTAGGCAATTGATTTGTAGGAAGAGTTCGATTTTTTGCGATTGATTATAGGTTTCCTGAGAAAAGTCGTTCAGTGTGATGAGTAGAAGCCTAAGTTAACGGGTTCTACACCAATTATATTCACCTGTTTATGAAAAGTATACATAGAAACAAACAACCAACGACAAATTATTAATATTCAATGCAATGGATTCGGATGTAGTCCCGAACCTGAAGCTTATTTAATTAATAGTGTCAATCGCTTTTACAATTCCGTACTAGGTAACGGGACCCTTTTACAAAGCTCTATCTGTCCGTATGTCCGACATTTGGCTGCACTGTATCTTTTAAACAGAAATAACTCGCTAAAATTTTCACAAAATATTATGTTGGTATTCGTGAGATTTACTATCAAATAATAAAAATTAACAAATTACGAGGAATACAAAAATGTTCTTTTTTTCGCTGTATCGTATAAACAACAATACATACAAGTACAAGCGTGAACATGGTGTAACTATAGTACTTATTCTAAATTAAAAAAAAAACACCACACATTTGTGATTCGTACTCGCGCTAGAGTCCGGGACTGAATAAAAAAATAATTTACCTTCGCTCTCGCTGATGTCTTTTGTTTGAAATGAATAGGTATCCTTGTGATAAATGAATGGGTACTTTTGTGGAGACGTGTAGCGTTATGGAGCTCTCGGTACGCTAGTCGGATTCGCACTTGGTCGGTTTTTAGGGTTCCGTAGTGAAACTAGGAACTCTTATAGTTTTGCCATGTCTATCTGTCCGTAGGTATATAATAATAATAATAATAATAAATCATTTATTCACAGGTAAAAACCCATATCACACACAAAATATACAAAGAAATACGATAAGACACGTGTTAGACAGTCATTTCCTGTTGTCGCCCCGATGCACATTAAGCCAATGTACAAATATTGGGCCCTCCATCCCGTCGTAGATTGATCTCAAGATGGTATTATTAGACCTACGAAGTCTTTCCCAAAAGGAGGCAATACGTGCTCTCTCTCTCGACGCGCTGCAGAACCGTGGCAACCTCATGAGAGTGCGGAACGCATCATTGTACTGCACTCTCATGGTGCTGAACGACCTTCGCGTGTAGTTTACCCAGAGTTGGCAGGTGTAGAGACACTGACAGTAAGAATTGAACAGAGTCAATTTAACCTCATCGCTACACCTGCCAAATCTGCGTGTGATCATGTTACACCGCACCGATAGAGCCCTTCTCTCCCTTTCGATATCCAAATCGTCCGTAAGCCTCTCTGTGAGAATGTGGCCAAGATATTTAAAACTAGTCACAACCTGAATATCACAATATATCACAGCCGTTTTTCTCAAAGACTACTTTAGCTATACAGCTGAAAATATTTGGTATGGTTATACAAATCTTTAACCCCCTACAAATTAAGGAAATAAAATCTTAATTGCTAAGATCATATTTCTAATAAATCATTCTGCTAAATATAAAGTTTTAAAGTGGTGTTTTTTGTTAGAGTTGCACCCCTTACCAGCTAAATTGCTATTCCAAAAAAATCTGAAAAGTGTATGGAATAGTAAGATCATATAACCAATTTAAAAGGAAAACTAAGAAGGCCAAGGAGGCTTTCTTAGCTAAGGAGTCATAGTCGACTACCCTAAGAGGATTTTGCAGCTGCGACTTTTCATACAAACGGCGTTTACAATTTCCACTTCTTAAATGTTAACAGATTTTGCCCAATTTTTGATAGGTTTCCAGTATGAACAAAAGCTACGTTTATCGGTTTTTTTAAATAAAGTTAATGAGTTCAATTATGTGTTTTCCATTTGTTTTCATACAAAACTAATTTCGGCCATTATTTATTTATGTTTAAACAATAATTTAATAAACAAAACCTACAAACCTAGCTTTTGTTCTGATTGACAACCTGTCAAAAATGAGTCAAAATCGGTTAACTTTTTAGAGGAGAAAATCGCTTTCGCCATTTGTATGAAAAGTCTAACTTTCGCCGTGGGTGCACAGTCCTTTTTCAAATGTACAGTTGGATTTGTAAAAAGTTCATAGACTTTCCATGCATTTTTTTTTATAAAACTGCAAAAGTAACATTAGAATATACATTTATTTATTGAAAATAGTATGGAACCTTACTTTGCGCGTGGCCCAAAAAGCACTTGGCTACTATTTAATTCTATGTTTCGTATATTCCACATTAAATGAAGTTTGGAACCGGTCGCTAAAAACGAAATGTGTTTTGTTTTTTATGTTTAATATGGAATAAGTAACAATAGAAAAAAATATAACCTACTATCAAAAGTATTAGACTAATGTTTGTTGATGAATAGAAGAGCATTGCGTCTGTCTGTCTGAGTGGCTGAGAGCTTATATAACGATCGCCATCAATTACTATGTATTATATTCAAATGTTTGTTTTATTATTCATTTTGGACGTGGTTAACATGATTAAACATTTTATTTTGATCATTTTGGTTGTAGATATTTCGATAAAGAACTAACTTTGTTTTGTAAAGACGATCATGCGGCATGACATGCTTTACGTAGACAACGCACCGCAAGACCTACCATCTTCCAGATCCCTCGGGACTTATGCTTTTTGCCGGTATAAAAGTATCCTTTGTTGTTCTCCGCCCTTCACTTTACCTTCTGTACCAAATATGGTTAAGTAGTTCAAATTTAGGAGAGTAACAGACAGACAGACAGATACAATTTCTATGCTATAATAGCTATCATATTCCCAAGTTTTATGTTAATTTAAATTAGTCTAAGTGTGATATTTGATCTATCTATTCATCCAAATACGTTCAGCCGTTTAATTACTAGCCGTACTATTCAAGCTAAAGTGCAATAAAATGATTGATACCATGCATGAGGGTCCATCATGCAGTATGATCATTCAAGCAAACGCGTGTCATGCCGCATGATCGTCTAGGGTACCCTTTACAGATGATTACTGTGCATGTGGATAATTTTTATCAATTATCATGGTTTTATTTCTTAACAAGATGCTGCTATCCATTATGGCCTTGTATTCTGTCAATGAATTTTTAGAATTTAGACATTATGTACCCATTTATTATTATTGTCTGGAAATTCTTTTATCTTATATTATAAAGAAATTTTAATTATGTTTCGGATATTCTTTTTTTCATATTCGTAAGAAATTTGTTATTGTTCGGATATTCTTTTTCTTATATAATAATATCACACTAATTACAAATTACACCTTAAATAAAATGGCTAAAATACCTAAAATAAAACACCTAAAATTCCTTAAATGGAACACCTAAAGTACCTAAAATCACACCTTTAAATACCTTACTTATAAACCTAAACAACCCGTCCCTCGTCGTACCCGGAGCAAAGATGCAAACACTAGCTACATTTCCGCGCTGAATGGCTCTGGACATGGACAGCCTCTGCACCAGGAACGATCCGAAGCGGGAGTCAAAGCCCCTCTGAACGACGACGATCTATCTCCCTCACAAATCGACGTACTGCAACACACCAGATTCCCGCTGTCTCCACCGCAAATGGAGTAAATAAGTATTTGTCACGGAGTGTGCTATACTTACTATAGCAAAATATGGTTTAAAGTAAGAAAAGAACCTGGAGGAAATGAACTGCTACATAATACGTAGAATTTAGAAAGAAATGCCAAAAAGGTTCTCTTAAGAAAAAGAAAAGTGGATGTAGTGAGCCAAGTATATAATAAAAGGTTAAACTAAATAGGACAAACTATAAAAAGACATTTGTTATCGCTGTTAGTAAAAGCTAAATGAAAAATCAGAGAGAATAAAAAGAATTTTGACCCAATTTGAACTTAGCCCAAAATTGATCCGAATGGGCTAACTTGTAATAAATAATACCTGAAATAATTTAAAAATATTATTTCGTTAGCAACCACGCACTCACGAGGGCTGCCGTTAAGGTTTATGACTTAAAATATTATAGATTAACATCAATTTCACCACTTCAAAATTTACAAAGTTCACAAAGTCCAAATGAATCAGGGTATGGTACTGGGAATGAAATTAAAAACTGACTACTTCCCTTAGCGGATGTGCTGGATAGCCCTGCGAGGTGATCAAGCAGCAATCATCACACATATCAGACACCGATGTAGTTGGTCGCCTCATAGGGTAATAGCTCGGCTGTGCCACACAGGTCTTCTGACGCTGAGAAGTGGGGAATTATGCAGCGGGAAAGTGGGACCCTACAAGGTATAAAAACAGAATTTACACTACTACGCAGCATAACCGAAGACTACAAAAGAAGGTGGAAAACATATCTCTTCACATCCGGCGAGGGTTCGGAAAAAATGATATTTGATCACAGAAAAGTATTAAAAGAAACATATTCAACACAACAATGCAAGGAACACGAAATAAAATTTATACGATCACAAAATTTTGAGGCGATAACAAATTTTTCACGTCTTGTCAAAAAATCAACAACTTAAGTTCTGTCAATTGAAATAAAAAATCCCAGTTCGAAAAGTGAAACTCAACCACAAGAAAATTCAATGCATGGTTTTTGGAGCGAAAGGTTTTGCTACATTATCTGCAGCTGGCCCGGCAACATGTGTCGTGTGTCCTAAGTAGCTAGCGGCGAAAGAACTTACGCAGGTTGCATCTTACAGTAAGCACATCCCGTTCCGCCACAGCACCAAAGTCAACCCATCAGGACGCTTGCCATCCGTGCGGCCATACTCCACACACGGGGGCCAAAGGATAGTGATAGCAAACGGCACCAACGGCTTAACATGCCTTGCGAAGCACGGAAACGGTTGATGCCGTCAATGCTAGTCACACTCATCCCGGTAATGACCGTGCTCCAGATCAGTTAGCCTGTGTGATCGACCCAATCATGCAAGTTACGCTGAGGTACGACCCTTCCTATATTACTAACTGAAACGCAAATATTCGTTTCAAAGTCATTCTTCTTGCTTTGCGTTTCATGATTAAATGCTTTTTGGTTCTGCTCTTTCATAAAATTTGATTTCGAAATAACAGAGATTTTTTGACAAGGAGATAAAAACAAAGGATGACCGTTGAAACGGTTTGTGGAAAATATTTTTTTAAGTTGTAAAGTGCTGTGATTTTTCCTTTTTTTTTAACAAGACCTTCTGTATTTATCAGGGGGTTTTTCCACCCTGCCCGTACTCTGCATCCTAACAACCCTGAGTCACTGTTGAGTCTTCCACCAGCATATATTTCACCGCTCCGCGCAACCTGCCGCTTACCCGAAGGGAAGTAGAATCCTTACTACTAACTAATTTTAAAGCCCATCGATATTGCTTATCATTTATGACCAAGCACTACTACTGCCCTGCAAAATACTACTACCTGCCACCAAGCGCTGCTGCTGGCCAGCAAAACTTCCTATTTCCGTCTACCTTAACAATTTAGTATTTAATTTAAAATTATTAAGAGTGTTGTATACCCAAAGTGATTTATACACTTTGGGGTAATTCCGGCTCCAAATTAATTTACTCCTTTTAGGATTTCGGTATTTATTCTGTCATTTTTGTACCAGGGGGGACGATCGATCGTTGCCAAACCAGTTTTTTTTTTATTTTAAAATGTGGCGAAAGCATAACTGCCTTATTATATTATTTAACCCATTTTAATTAAATTATGCTGCAAAACCTATTACTATTTTTATTTCATTGTTTTTATGTTAATAACACTCTATCTGTAGATTATGTTGTCCAAAATAAATATTTTGAAATTAACAGTTTACTTGTTACAGTTATAACCTTAGGTATTTTTTTTATTATATTAGGTCTCCAATAGAATGCCACTCAACTGTTTCAGAAAAACTTTCGAACGAGCTATACGTTATAAGCTCTCTGCTTAGTTTTAGGGAAGACCATAATTCTGAATAAGAATTCTTTCAGATTTCTCTCGGATCTCAGTTTATTGACATCTCCTCTGATTTCAATTGGTTGACATGTGGTGCTGATTTCAAATTAATGGTGCTTATGATCTTTTTATGGTTTAGTCTGGAATGACAACAGATTATCCGGAACCTTTATGGTCACTGTCTTAGAAGTTTAAAACCCGGTGCCTTTACCATTTATGACGCACCAACGAGTCATCGGGGGGAGTAAGCTCAGAGGAATCACTTCGATGATTAAAAATGCAGTTTCTAGGTTGTGAAGAAAGACGTAGAGCAATCTTTATTCACATCGAAATTAGGGCTCCGTCGGCTGAATGATTATTTTACTGAGATAACCAATCTAAGCTAATTTTGCACTGTTGCTATAAAATATACACTCCGAAAAAGGACCTTTGTCCTGGCTCGCGGTCTCCAATAGAATGCCACTCAACTGTTTCAGAAAAACTTTCGAACGAGCTATACGATCTCTACAGTATCTTCGGTTTCGGGGAGCATGCATGCCACCAGTGGTTACTAGTGGTTACGCAGTGCGAGACCTGCTTCGTGACCAATTGACCCCCATTCTACTCCAAGAAACGCAATGACGATGTTCATTATAATTGAATTATTTAATGTTCTTCTACCTTATGACGAGGAAACGTTTCGGCTTTTCTGTGAGAATGTACTTATCATCTATTATACCTACGCTATTTTATTTTATACGTAATTACGATTTTTAGAGTTGAATGACATTACTGGTTACAACATTTTATCGTCCAATATAAAGTTCAAGTGAAATTATATCTTATGAAACTGAGCTAAATAGACGGACGTTTACTTTTTTTATATGACTCTTAATCTGACTCTTGCCTAGACTTAATTTTGGCTTTCTCGTAAAAATATATTCGTTGTTATCGTACGTACTGCTTTGTTAACACGTAATTTTATTCCCATCAGCGTTTATGTCTTCTCTACATTGATGTCCACCGTGCACTTTATAGGTACCTATATGAAAACAAAGTCAGTGTATCGTTTCTCCTTAGTCTTATCACTCTTGACTCGTAGGTACAGAGGCTAGCACATCAAGCTAGACACTCGTAGTGCGATTCTGATCCATACGCATACGGTATAAGAACGGTACAAAGTCCAAAGTACTAAGCTTGATGTGCTGGCCTCTGTACATCGTTACTCTTGACAGTGTTCGTGGTCAACACGTAGTAGCAAAGTCGTGGACGGCAGATGTACATCGCCTCACGATGTCCCGCCATCTCTTTCTGGTCGCAGACATTCTTGAGCAGTCATTTACGGACCGCCACTATGGTCATTTCTTGATCGGTTATCACATCGGAGACCGTCCGCGTATGCCTTCAAATCTGCCTTGGACGACAAGTGAGTCCTAAGATCAAAAATAAAATGTAAGTGTTAACGCTTGGAAAACGGGGTATAAAAAACTCTGCCCCAATCACGACGGAGCAGAGTTTTGCTTACAGTCACGCGTTGGCAGACTTACTGTCAACACGCCAAAATGTGCTGTGACATGTCTTAAATGCGCCTGTCTCAATTACAGTGAAGCCTATCCTTAACCTATCAATCATATGTCGATGTTGATATCATTGGTGTGTTCCGGCAAGAAGATAAGATAGCCAGTTCCCCATTGCGTTGGGGAATCTTGGTAAGCCCGCTTCCATCTTCGGCAACATCGTCACTTACCACCAGGTGAGATGTTGTCAAGGGTTTACCAATATTGAATAAAAAAAAAAAAAAAAAAAAAAAGAAACATTATTCGAGGTTACCACTTAAGGTAAAGATGCATACGTATATGTATAATAGAAAAAGTGTTACCCCACTTTTTATTATGATTGTTGTATGAAACTAAATATCTACATATTCACTGTTTCGCTTTGAGATGTGTTCGAATAGTTTCAGTATGCGCGTCTGTTAGACGCTATTTGACGCCAAGTTTTTTGTTTTTTTTCTATTAAAAATTTGAGTGCGTTTAACTATATCTCACCTGATGGTAAGTGACGATGTAGTCGGGGATGTTATACGAAAACTCAAATAATGCGTACTCACTCTCGCCTAGAAGATCTCTAAATTGTAAGAGTCGGGATACACAGACGCAGGCGAGGAGTTCTTACTCCATCGCTGTCCGCATAATAAATAAAGAAGCGTAACGCTACGTGCGTATAGGCTGATTTTCAAAAACAAAGGGGTGGAACCTCTCCCTGCGTCTCGCTGACCGAAGGTATGGAGCTGGGGGAATGCGGTTGTGTGGTTCCTGCAATATGGAGACATTGGTACGAAACTTTGTCCCACAATGTTTTGAAAGGTCCATGCCTTGCAGCGTACACAAATATAGGGAATATGGGTCTCAGTTAATTGCAATTAATGGAGACGTTAAAACTATAACACTAAGTACAAGACAAAAAATATGTCACATCCACTCCTTTGAAGGTCAGAGACTCGCTACTCAAAGTTTTGAACGAATATTCATTCCTGGGACAAACAGTCCAGTTAGGTAGGCCCAACTTCGAGAGAGAGATCAATCGACGAATCCAACTTCGGTGGGCAGTGTTTGGGAATATTTGCATTATTATCACGTCCCAAATGGATACCGCAGTGTCTCAAGACTAAGGTCTTTGACCAGTGTGTGTTGCCAGATACGAAACTGAGACCTGTTTCCCTTAATAAGTGCCTCAGAAGGTTCAAAGTCACTCAAAGAGGTATGAGCATGTTATCTCGGAGTTTCACTACGTGATAGAATCAGGAATGAGAAGATCCGTAGGAGAACAAAGTAACCGACATAGCTCTCAGAATCGCTAAACTTAAGTGACAGTGGACGGGCACTTAGATGGCCGTTGGGGTAGTAAAATTATTAAGTGAAGACCGCGCACCGGAAGAAATAGCATAGGCAGGCCTCCTACTCGGTGGAGCGACGACCTGATGGATGCGAGCAGCGCAAGACCGATCCTTGTGGAAATTCTCTTTGGCCGGCTGATATGATGCTGATTTAAAAGTAAGTATGTATGTATATCAGTCTCTATATCCTAGCAATAGGAATTGTTCCGGTAGGTAATCCTAGTTTGAGGTCAGCAGATGACTGTGTATGATTTGTCTCCGAATGTTTATCTATAGGTACTTATAAAATTGTTTGTCCTGACTGACTATCAACGCTCAGCTCAAACCAATAAACGGATCGGGCTGAAGTTCGGCTTACAGATAGTAATTATACGTAGGCATCAGCTAAGAAAGGATTTTGGAAAATTTCACAGGGACGGCAAAAAACGGAAACTGCGCGGGCTAGTCTTCTTATCTTCTTCCTCAATTATATACATAACAACGAATTGCTGTTAATTAGTCTGGCTAAAACTGCCTAAAATAATGAAGTAATTTACAAACACACACACTGTAGCATAATTACTACTACACGAATACGCAGAATTGAGAGTGAAGGCCTAATGGAAGAAATCTTGAAAAGAAATAATAAATGCAAGGGAAGTATAGAAATATATTGCGTACGAGTGATTTAAAATAAAAGTGTTAATAAAAAAGAATTGACATCGCAGTGGAAGAAAATATTTGGTAAAAGTTGTTTTTTTAAGTTATTACCTTAATTGCTTTAGTGCAAGTAAATCGATCCCCATCAAAGTCTCAACTTCGAATTCTTATTGCCAGCACAATACCTTATTCACCGTCTCTCGCTCCTCAGTCGATCGAAAGTAAAAACATTTGCACTCGTTTCCTAATCGTCATCATATCAGCCGAAAAACGTCCACTGCTAGACAAAGGCCTCTCCCAAGGATTTCCATGACTACCCGTCCTGCGCTGCCAGCATCCATCGGCTTCCCGCGATCTTCACCAAGTCGTCGGTCCACCGCGTGAGAGGCATTCCTAAAAAAAAATACATCGTTTTGCATGTTTATTATGAAGATGCCGATGCCATTAGTTTAAGATACAGATATTGTGTTGTCATTGTCAAGCCATAGAAAATTGTTAGGTGCCTACCTAATGATATCAGATTTTAATATCATATTTAAAATTATCCAGGAAAATCGCTTAATCATTCTACGACTTTCTATTAACAGATCTTCTTTGGTATTACACTAACGAAACTGTGGTAACAGTTGTATATTTTAAACCTTACATGTTAAGTGGAGCTGTATTTTTATCGTGCATAAATTATATGTATTTGTGGTATAACTATATAATCAGGGTTTGTTGTACAAATCATTTTTAACCCCAGTCGCAAAAAGAGGGGGTGTTATAAGTTTAACGTGTGTATCTTTGTGTCTGTCTGTGGCATCATAGTAATTAAACGAATGGACCGATTTTGATGCGGTTTTTTTTTTTTGAAACGTAACGTGATCAAGGTGTTTCTTAGCTATAATTTATGAAGATCTGTTCAGCCGTTTGAACATCATCAGTTCTTATCTAGGTGATGAAGGGATGTGGGCAACTTATACCAGTCTGATCGATTCGCTGTAACTGTAATAATATTAAAAAACCATGGAAACCTTGACCTGATGCTGCAGCTTCTCCTGGAATCTGCAGGATACCCAACTCCCCGCCAACTTACAGCAGAAGCATCGTATTGGGCTCATTGGAATAGTCTCAATGAACAGGTGTTAGGTAGCACATGGTAACCTTGACCTGATGCTTTAGCATCACCAAGAATCTGCAGGACACCTAACTTCTCGCCAACTTACAGCCGAGGTATCGTGTTTTGGCTCATTGGAATAGTCTCAATGAACAGGTGTTCGATAGAACATGGTAACATTGACCTGATGCTACAGAATACCCAACTCCTTACCAACTTACAGCAGATATTTCGTGTTTAGGCTCAATGGAATAGTCTCAATGAATAGGTGTTAGATAGAACATGGTAACTTTGACCTGATGCTGCAGAATCTGCAGGAGACCCAACTACTCACCAACTTACAGCAGATGAATCGTGTATGGGTTGGGCTCATTGGAATAGTCTTAATAAATAGATTTTAGACAGAATATGGTAACCTTGACCTGATGCTGCAGCATCTCCTGGTATCTGCAGGATACCCAAACCATTACCAACTTACAGCAGAGGTATCGTGTTTGGGATACGTAAAGTTTAAAAAGCATGAAATAAAACTTAAAAAAACATCTATAAAGTTTAAAATAAATGTTTTAGCCATTTAAGTTTAATGTGAGTAGTTACATTTTGATCCAAGAGTCGTCGCCTAGGGGCACCGCTAAGTAAATAAAATAAAAACAATACAACTGTTTTACTTTACTACAACTTATCTATAATATAATAAAACTGTAAGGGAGCCGTATCTGTACATAAAATATTTTTGGAAAATAATAACTGTGGTGGACATTACTAACGATATAGTTAGAGACTAAAACAACAACTTTTGGAATTTTTGTCTGTCTGTATGTTCGTGCATCACGCAAATACTACCAGGCCGATTTTGATAAAATTTTGTATTGTGGTTCCTTATAGCACGGGTTTACATATATGGTACTTTTAATCCAAGAATATTCAACACAAACAAATAATTTAAATAAAAACCTAAAAACTGTTTAAAGGGAGCTTATCTCAAAAAGCCACAGTAAAAAAAGACGAGCACAGTAAAGTCTTGTTTGTAAATAGACAAATATATAAACAAAATATTTTATTATTAACTTGCTGTTGTTTTGGCCGTTTAAGTTTAATATGAGTAGTTACGTTTTGATTAAGGACTCGTCGCGTAGGGGACTGCTTAGTTGTGAAATTATTAGTAGCTAGCTGTTGCCCGCGGCTTCGCTCGCACAGTACCTAAAGAATTAGCGAAATCGGTTCAGCCGTTCACGCGTAATGCGATAACCAAGGGAAATAGAGATTCATTTTATATATATATATAGATTACAATATATATAAGTAGATTACAATATAACAAAAATATCGGTGACGGAAGCGTTAAACAAATAACAGTTATTTAAACAATGGTTAACATTAAATGGTTATTTTTTTAAGTAATAAAAACATGTATCATACACGTTACAGTTGAAGTATTACTCTCAAATAACCTAACCTAAAAAATTAAAACCCGACTGTATAGAAAAGGTTTCATATTATTACGTTGAGCCATTCTAAATATTATTATTTTTGCATTCCTGCAGGAACTCTTATTTGATTTGAGATAAACAATGTCCCAGGTATAGTTTGCGATATAATTTAAGTTATCAACGTGTAAAATTTAATTGCAATAGGTCTAGCAACATTTGCGTGGTAAGCCATTCTAGAAATGCATACTTTTGATTTTCCCACGGAAACTCTTGAATTTTCTTGGATTAAAAGTACTCTATATGTTAACCAGTGCAAAAGGAACCACCGTACAAAATTTCATCAAAATCGGCCTGGTAGTGTTTGCGTGATGCGCGGACATACAGACAGACAGACAGACAAAAATTCCAAAAGTTGTTGTTTTAGCCTCTATATCGATAGTAATGCCCACTACTGTTATTAATTTCCAACAAATATTTTATGTACAGATACGGCCACGTTACAGGGTAGGGTAGTGTAGTGTAGGGTAGGGTAGGGTATGGTAGGGTAGTGTAGTGTAGGAGTATATAGGGTAGGTTATGGAACGGAAGGGTAGTGTAGTGTAGGGTAGGGTAGGGTAGGGAAGGGTAGTGTAGTGTAGTGTAGTGTAGGGTAGTGTAGGTTAAGGTAGTGTAGGGTAGGGCAGGGTAGTGTAGTGTAGTGTAAGGTGGATTTGGGTCTCCAACTTACATCTGTGTACCAAATTTTAACTCAATCGGTCCAGTAGTTTCTGAGCTAATTGCCTGTGACACGCGGACGGACAAACAGACACACGCGTAATCCTATAAGGGTTCGTTTTTACCTTTTGAGGTATGCAACCCTAAAAACATTATTCTGACTCTCTTGTTGGTCTCGTTTGGTTAAAATGAATAGGTAGCATTGTTGTTCAGAACCATCAGTGCGGGAGCCTGTACGCAATTGGCCGATTTCTTAAATATACATTTCATTTTAAAAACGACTACCTAACCCTACTTTTCAAGTGGTCCGATAAGCATTTCGCCAGTTGGTTCTGTAGATTAACTTGAAATTTCTAAAAAGTGTGCGTGTCAGTTCCGACGACGCGCGACTGGAGTCTTCTTGAGCGTTTTTCGTCCCTGAAGTTTTTACGTCCCTGACCTTACAGGAGGGACGCTCGGCCTCCGGCTCCGCTAATTTGGCGGTATGGCCATGGAGCCTTAGCCTTAAGGAAAACTTGACTGACATAAAACGTGGTACTTTTCGTTAACACTGTTTTACTCCTCATCTATTTTCATACCGCGTGCTATATTTATTTATTGTTCAATAACAACGGGTGAACCCTAATAACAGTATATATGAAAATCGATCAGATGACTATAGCTTTTCGGCGAGTTTTTCCTAGGGGTTATCGTATTGCACTTTGAGAAACTCTGGTCTAAGTATCGTATCACATTATCCAATTACATCATACTAGCTTTATTTACTTTTTTTATTTTTATCTTTTTTCTGACTGTGTTTGAGGGTGATGTCACATGTTTTCAAGTTGCCTGTAAAGCCTCTGACATGGCTTAATAACTGCCACATAGTGATAGCAACCGACACCAACAGCTTTAAGCGCTTTGCGAAGCACGGAAACATTCGATATAAATGCCACTAACTGTCAAACACATCCAGTTAATAACAATACAAGGCACACCTATAATAAAAGTACATATATGACTAAGATAAACTATGGCTAATAATTACCGACCCTACGAAATTACGAGTATGATGGTAAGCGCAAAGGCGTTGGATATCATAAACTTGTGCGCTTATAGATAGTAGGTTGTGCTGAACTCGTTATGCAATTTGTTATGTTTCCACTTATAATATTACGTAGGAAGAGCTACAATTCTTGCAATGTACCTACCTACTAGTATACTAGGAGGTCATGTCAAATCTGGTAACGATAACGGAAATGGATAACCTTAGGTTGACAGGATAAATGGCAACCCTCTGATGCTAAATATGTCGGTCAGTCTGCGCAAAGTGGTTGCGTTATGTACTTATAGTGCCTGAAAAACTATTTATCGTGAATAAAAAAAAAATGATAAGGGAAATGGCTGAGAAAGATATAAAATGAAAGTACTAGTTGTACTCATGATAATTATGCAAAAACTGACCAAATATTCGGTTGCGTTATGAAGCAACGCCCGTTAGTAGTAGGAATTCTGGACCAGGCCCCCATTCCCCTGTCGGAGTCCCAAAGATAGAAATGGCGGACATTAAACCCTAAAAAAAGCAAAGAAATGAATGGTGTTACTCCCCATTTAAATAGTTTGCGCGTGGTCCTATTTCGCTATCTTCAAGCGTTTCCGAGATAGGAATTTCAGGCAGGATCTAAAACAATGGACACAGTTCAAGGATCGAAAATCCTCTCTAACAATAGAAAGGCTTCGGAGCGTATAACCACAGTATAATAAAGAGTACTACGTACAGTATGGTCTCTCCCTGCCTCCCTTCGAAAGTGCCGCCCACCCCCGCTCGTTAGCTCATCGGTTAGTACGTCTTATCTCACTCACACAAGCATGGTACGCGTTCACCTACACGAGCTTAGACTGTTTGCGTAGGAACGCGTTTGTTTCATACATTTGATCGCCAGTGACCGAGGTGTGGTATAACAAAGGACAAGTGCACTGTGGGTCTATTGTTCGAAAAGTGTCCGGTGACGTCTGCCTGACTGCTTAAAACACTTAAAACACTTTACATTTGAAGATAGCGAAGATAACGAAATGGGACCACGCATAAACGATTTAAATGGGGTGTGACACCATTTCTTTTTTATTTTATTTTTAGGATATAATTTCCGCCATTTCTAACTTTGGGGCCTCCAGCAGGGTGTGGGGGCCTGGTCCAGAATTCCTACTACTAACGGGCGTTGCTCCATAACGCAACCGAATATTTGGTCAGTTTTTGCATAATTTTGAGTACAACTAGTACTGTCATTGTATATCTTACTCAGTCATTTCCCTTATATTTTTCTTATGGTCACGACAGCTAATTTTTCAGACGCTATAAGTACATAACGCAACCACTTTGCGTAGGCAGACCGAGCTATATTAGCAGCAGAGGGTTGCCATTTATCCTGTCAACCTTAGGTTATCCATTTCCGTTATTGTTAGCAGATTTTTCATGACCCCCTAGTCTATAGATATATATAGTTAGTTTACTTTGAATAATGCCACAATAGTAAGGTCACCCAAAGGGCAATGGAGCGAGCTATGCTCGGAATTTCTCTACGCGATCTAATCAGAAATGAGGAGATATGCAGAAGAACCTAACTAACCGACATAGCTCACAGAATCGCTAAACTGAAGTTGCAGTGGGCAGGGCACATAGCTTGTAGAACAGATGGCAGTCAAGTGGCGACCGCGTAGCGGAAAACTTAGCATAGGCAGGCCTCCCACGAGCTGGACCGACGACCTGGTGAAGATCGTGGGAAGCCACTGGATGCGAGCAGCGTAGAACCAGTCGTCGTGGAAATCCTCCGGGCAGGCCGTTGTCTAGCAGTGGACGTCTTTTGGCTGATATGATGATGATGCCACAATACGGTTAAATATGCAATGATCCTGATTTGCACTATTTACTTGTACAGGGTGTTACTACATTGGTGTTACTACATTGGTGTCGAACTCGTTATCTGGGACTTGTTTCCACTCTTCATATCAAACAACTTTCCCCAACAAACCCACAGTCAAGTCTCAAAAAAAATTGAACGCCCCATACAAACGACAGTTCATGTCGATTTGTATGAAGAGTTGACTTTTTTTTAGAATTGACTCTTTGGTCAAAGTATATATATTAGTACTGACGTACTTTGGTAAAGTTGTTAAGAGTGCGCCGAGCAAAAATAGATAAAACAGTAGTCACGGTTAAGTCGATGTGATCGATGGTATTTTTAAACGACTTCAAAAAAGGAGGAGGTTTCTCAATTTGACCGTGTATAATCTTAATATATATAAATCTCGTGTCACAATGTTTGTCCCCAATGGACTCCTAAACCACTTAACCGATTATAATAAAATTCGCACACCATGTGCAGTTCGATCCAACTTGAGAGATAGGATAGGGTAGGGTAGGGTAGTGTAGGGTAGGGTAGTGTAGGGTAGGGTAGGGTAGTGTAGTGTAGGGTAGTGTAGAGTAGTGTAGGGTAGGGTAGTGTAGTGTAGTGTATGTAGGGTAGTGTAGGGTAGGGTAGTGTAGTGTAGTGTAGGGTAGTGTAGGGTAGGGCAGGGCAGTGTAATGTAATGTAAGGCGGTACGAAGTTCGCCGGGACAGCTAGTTGATATATATATATTGACCTTCACCAGGTCATCGGTCTTTAACAGATGGCCGTTGGGGCAGTAAAGTTAAGTTAAGGTTAAGTCGATGTGATCGATGGTATTTTTAAACGACTTCAAAAAAGGAGGAGGTTTCTCAATTCGACCGTGTATAATTGATATATGTATATATATTTCTTATTTATTTTTTTATGTGTGTTCGCGGATAACTTTTTCGTTTATTTACCGATTTTGATGATTCTTTTTTGTTCGAAAGAAGATATCCCAAGGGTGGTACCATGATAAGGAAACCAGGATCTGATAATGGCATCCTATAGAAATCGAAGAGAACCTTCAATAATCGTAGTGGCAACTAGTGCGTTTTTATTTTTTTTGTGTATTTCCTAAAGGTATTCGAGTGTTTGCATCTGGTAGTCATCATCCCACGTTGCAGAGCTGATGATGGAAGTTACAACTTCTTAACGCTTAGGAGTTAGAGGATAATTCTTTAAATATTATACGTAGATAAGAATTAAGAAGGTATACATATAGACCGATAGTTGTATTCTTTTATATTATTCAAGTGAGCTGATGATGGAAGCCACAGGACTATGTATCAGTTAATGAAGCACATGCATTATGATTCCTATTTGCAAGTAGGTGATTGGGTTTAACGTTGATAGATAACATTATCACAAAAAAAAAGGTTAAAAATCTAAAGTTTAACTTCAAAACGAAAATGCTCAAAAGAATGAAATAATATTTTTATACTTAAAAATACACGAATTAACCCAACAATAGTGAAATCAAAGGTAGGTACGAATCAAATTAGGGGACTAAAATTTTTGAGATCGGTGCCAGCAAAGCGTTTGAATCTTAAACATTTAATAGGTAAGTAGCTGTGTGCTGGTTTTAAACTTTTATTTTATACTAAATAACATAAATAACAAAATATTTCAAATCACAAAGAGTATAAGCACAATTATTGTGCGGCTGAAATAAAAAAATATTACTAATTACCCGTGGACCCGGTGATTCGACCCATTGACGGGTAGGTTTGTTGTAGTTTAACAAAAAAAAACCCGAAGTGGGGCAAAATCTAAAATATGAGTATATCGAGTATTATACTCATTATACCCATATTTTAGATTTTGCTAAACTTCGGGTTTCTAAGTGGGGTAAAATCTATGATATGGCTATTATGAGTATAAGTGGGGCAAAATATATGATATGGGTACAATGCGTATAAATGGGGCAAAATCTATGATATGGGTATGATGAGTATATGTGGGGCAAAATATATGATATGTGTATCATGAGTATAAGTGGGGCAAAATCTATGATATGGGTTTTATGAGTATAAGTATGGCAAAATTTACGATATGGCTACCGGTTTTTGTTGGAATAACAAACTACTCTGTGCTGTAGACCATGTAAAGTTATAGTACTCAAATTTCACCCAAATCCGTCTAGTAGTTTGGGAACTAGAGCACCGGATGGACGTACACACACAAACCTACACACACATTCAATTTTTGTTTTTTACACTCTTTTGGTGATTGACAATCAAAATCTCAACTTAGATTGTTTTTTCCATCACAATACCTTCTTCACTCCTTCGTCGCTCACTAACGCTTATTCCTCGGTCTTTCGAAAGTAAAAACAGTGCTGGCAAGATTGCTGCATCCTTATAGCCACTTATAGCTAGTCATACAATATTAGGGCTAAAATGCAACTAAGTCTCAGCGCTCTTTGTAATCCAACTATACCTAGTTATCTTTGAAGTAATAAATAGCATTTATAAATTACACAAAAATCTTAACTAAAAATCTGTGATACGATGAGTGTAATGAATAGATAATAGCTAAGTCTGTAATCCACAGTGCTAGAAGCTAATTTGCTATCGTCTAGAAATTATGTTAAAATAATTAAGCAAAAACCGTTTGCCAACGTGGAAGTGTATGTAATTTTATGTACTTATACTAATACTTCTTTAAAAGAATTCAGGGGGAAATATTTAAAGGCACATTAAAAAAATTAACGAAGGTACATATAATGTCTCCATCACCAACTATGACTGTAACACAAAAATGCCAATTGTATATTAAAACTACATTAGTTTTGCTTGACGCTGAATTTGATTTTTTTTGGAGTTTTTGATGTGCAACTAGTAGTATTTTTCAACCGACTTCCAAAAATGAAAAGTTCTCAATTCGACTGTACCTACATTTAGTTTTTTTGGAGTTTACTCTAAGTATAAGAAGAGCGCCGGTGGCCCTTGCCACTACCTCCTGTCCGGGAGGTCGTGGTCCGAAATGTTTTTGAAGTTAGATTTCATATGTATACGTTTATCCGACGCTCTTACGGTGAAGGAAAAACATCGTGAGGAAACCTGCTCACGCCTACGAAGAAACTCGAAGGTGTGTGTGAAGTGGACCAACCCTGCCAGTTCAGTCTTATAAAAAAAATATCAAAATCGGCTGAGTACTTTTTTTTTATAAAATCAACAAAAATCTTGCGATGGAAGTCGGTTCTTTAACGTGTTCACTGTTTCTAAGTATAACATTTAGTTAACTTTGTTCAAAATTTGTACATAAACAGAAATATTTATGTGTACGTTTAAATAGTATCCGAATTTAAACAACCCTGTCAGCCTCGTATAAAATGTAGCTTGATAGGGTTTCCGCAAAATTTCTCACTTCCAGATAGTTGTAAAACTAGATTCCTATTGCCTATCGTTTTAATACGATAGTTTTACTTATATCAAGGTAAACTTCTTTATTCAATCATAGAATTAAATATTTTTAATTGTGGTAAAGATCTTAAGCTCTAAAGGGCAGAGCAATGATGATGAGGCGTAAGTTCTGACAAAATTAATTAAATTGCAAAATCCAATTTTGAGTAGCACTTTCATTGTTTTTCTTCATTGCGCTAGCATCGTGAGTCGTGAGAAACATGCAGGAAGTCGTTCACTCTTTGCTACAAGTCGACTCACGCGCAACCAAACAAAGACATGTTTGCCATTGAGAGAGTACTTTATAATATTTTATTCGCAGACATTTGTCATACAGGTTGGTAATTAAGAGATTTTAATTGATGTGTGAGAAAAAGATCCAATAAGTAGGTACATCTATTTTCTTGGCAAAAGATTCAAATACGATTCAGTCACTTCTTGATTAATTAAAGCCTTAGGTTGGATAGTCATAAACAAAATTTCAGATTAAATTATAATGCAATTAGGAGTAATTATCCCAAGTGCGTAGTTTTTTTTAAGATGTACCTACCTACTATAAATATATACGAAACTGTGTATAAGTAGATATACAACTATGTAGTACATTGCATCAGGATTGCAGTATCATCTGCTTGGCTACAAATTCTAATGTGGTTGTAGGACAAAGGTTAGCAGCTGTATTTTAACCTAGACAGCGTGCTGTGTTGGTACCTGGACAACACAAACCGCAAAGTAAAACGAACTCATTGCTTTGCGAGTATTCATATGATATTATCTCTTCTATAAAAGTTGTAGCGTATTTAAGTGTACTATGGAATTTTGGAATCATTTTAATTGTAATTATCCTCTGCTCAGCTTTTTTTGTAGTGGTAGGGGATGGTGAACATTCACTGTCATATAAAAGGCCCGGCGTTGGTGTGAGCGGTACGAGAGTAGTGCTTGATCTGCGGCCGCGCCGGCGCAGGGACTGTTCATACATTACGCATCATGGCTTCCCGCTGGGCCGTAAGTATCGCTCATCATCAGCACCACACGCTAAAGCGAATTACAAAAACAAATCTGTCACAGTGAATTCTTGAGTGATTTATTTATTAGATACCTACTGTTAATTCAAGATCAGTTCCTTGACGATTGTAGATCAAAAAAAGTTATTGAATTTAGTGATCTAGTTAATAGCGTTCTTGACTGCTAAGTCAAGGGTCGTGGGTTTGATTCTCGTTCAGGGCAAACAGTATCGTTTTGTGATGTGACCAGCAAATGTGGTTGCTCTGTGTTTGAATGTTTAATATACAAAAGTATATGAGTTATGTGTTCGCATAGTATTTATTTGATTTACTAGAATAAGTTACTGACAATATTTGAAGGGAAAAAATGCACACACACAAAAAAAACAAAATGAAAAATGGTTTAGTTTGATTCTTTACTTTATTCAATATACTCTTGATTGACCATTTTTAGGGTTCCGTAGTTATAGTTTCGTCATGTCTGCCTATCCGTCTGTCCGTATTTCTGTCCGCGGCCTAGCTCCTATTTATGACTATTGGTAGTTAAGAGCTGAAATTTGCCAAAGATATATATAATTATAACGCGGAGAGAACTGTAAAAAAATTTGGAAAAAAAAACTTTTTAAGAGTACCTCCCCTACAAGTAAAGTGGGTTTAATTTTTTTCTCGTCAAGCCCAGTCGTGTGGGGGTTTCGTTGGTTAGAGCTCAAAAAATAGTTGTGAGTCTTCTAAGACCATTTTATAATTTAGGGTTCCGTTTACGAAAAAATACGCTTGAAAGTGTAAAATTTTGTTGGAGTCGTTTATGTCTCCACCCCTAACAACTAAACCGCTGTATTCGGAAATTTGAAAATTAGAAATGGACACGATAGTGGCAACTACGAAACCCTACATTGCGCGTGGCCCAACACGCACTTGGCCGATTTTTAATGAATACCTATGTTTTTTGTTTACGTATGTACCTACTTACTTGCTTTAAATAACTTACTTATTTCGACGTCATCACTATAAATCTCATTTAATTACAGATAAAAAACCGGCCAAAACCGACTCGCGCCCTGAGGGTCCCGGACCAAAATAATTTAAACACATTTGGGTGCATCAACAAGTACCACTATCGGATTGAAGGAAAAAGTTAACTTTGATGTTGAAAAAATGTTCTCCGCATCGATTACGTCACAGTCAATTTTATACCTAAGTACATTAAATTATAATAACACACCTTTGGGCCAGGGATGACGAGGGACGGGTTATTTTAGGTATTGTATTTAGTGTGATTTTTTTAAACTAATTAATAAAAAAAATATTTCTACGAAATCGTCGGCCTATTATGTTTGATGGATACCTATTTATCAACAATATATATCACAACTAACTGTTGATGCGGTTTCGCCCCTGTGGTTATCAAGGGTAAGCGGTGCGCGAGACGCAAGATGCTCGCAGGTTTTTTTTTAGATAAGGAT
This sequence comes from Coleophora flavipennella, assembly GCA_947284805.1. Taxonomy (NCBI): domain Eukaryota; kingdom Metazoa; phylum Arthropoda; class Insecta; order Lepidoptera; family Coleophoridae; genus Coleophora; species Coleophora flavipennella. Next base: position 19,610,289 of record OX369308.1, read on the forward strand.
CAAGTATCTAAGAAATAAATTAAAAAAAATGATCTATCCAGTATTTTTTGCATAATACGTGCACAACAGCAGACTCTATTGTGTACAGCAGACTCTATTGTCTATCTAGTTTATATACACAAAACTAAAAAAAAATTGAAATCTGTCGTTCTTTTTTTTATTAAATAAGTATAACACGCCGATAACGGCCGACATTTATCATTTTATTGTGTAAACTCTATATAGCGACACTCAAGGGACCGGGCATTTTGTGACGTTATTGAGAGTTTTCGTTATACGGAGAGAAATTAGCGTCAAAGTAAACCAACTGGAGCCAGAAAATTTTGACGTTTTAAAGAATGAATCGTTATATCGAGTGACGTTTTACAGAGTTTCCACTGTATATAGATAATAGGGTCATCTTCATAAGGAAGTGTACCCAACGTGACCCAACGAAACTCGCACACGCATACTTTTGCTCTCAATACGATTACGTCATTCGGAACAATGCTCGCAAGATGCTATCTGTGCGTGCGCAGTCGCCGCGCCGAGACTTGTAACAGTTTAGTTACTGACCACTTTCAATTTCACCTGATACAGGGGTCTGCATGCTATATAGCTAATTATAGCCTCCAGCTAGCCTGTTTGTCTAGATAGGTAGCTACTTCGTGGTACTAGTATATTTGTGTTGTTTGTCTAGCTATCTAGAGTCTACTTTATTGGAAAGGCATTTGTACTTTTGCATGACAAGGAGTGGTAGCTAGAGAGGACGGAGTAAGGAAGTGCATATTGTCATACATACTCGTAGAATCATCAAAGTTGATTGGATAGAAATCAAATTGTTTTTCAGAATGTGTATGGGTGTGTGTGTGTGTGTATATGTGTGAATTATGTTACATACATAATTCTTTTGTGGTTCTAGCACCTAACTACTGGACGGATTTGAAAGTAATTTGGGTTGAGGTAGTATTTGTTTTAATATAACGAACATTTAATTAAAAATCGTTTTAAGGGTTTTTAAACTACTAAAAAGTCATTTTTTCGTTCTCAAAAACAACATCATTTATTTTTATATTTAATTTATTATGAAAATGACTAATTTAAAGAAACTTTGTATCACTAGATCTCGTAGCTTGTTAGTTTGGAAAAATTTTAACGCTCCCTTAGAAACCCAATGACTTTGTTACTTTTTCTCAAAAACGGCTGCAAGATTTTCATTAAAACTTTGTACATTACTATAACTTTATATAGCTTAACTACTATCCTTTTAATCCTGTATTCTTCGCTACTGAGTACCTAAGTGTTGTTTAAGTGTGACAGGTACTAGGTAAACAATCCCATTAATCCTAGACGTTGAAGATTAAGCAAGAGTACGCCCAGGGTGACTGTTCAATTTATTCAACCTGATACAATCTTAGACCTTCCTGTTTTCGTACTTCACACATTAGTTCCTTTGTGCACCAAGGGTCCTGTACCATAACACGAGACCTCTCTACATAAAACAGCTTTTCATTTCAATCATAGAGAGCAACATAATTTATTTTTTAATTATGTTTTGTTTTACTTTAGGGTTTGTACTATAATCAAATCATACCGATTTTACGCTTGTGTGTATTAGCGTTTTACAAAAGAGCAAAATACGTTTGTTTATGGGGATCTCCCTTAAGTTTTAGTTTTTATTGGTAGACCCATCATAAAAACAATACATGATCTGTGAAAATTTCAGCCATGTACATATTACGGTTAAAAAGATTCAAAGGTCAGACAGACGGACTGACAAATGGATGGGGACGGATGACGTAGGCTTAGTTATAGGAAACCGTACGGTTAGGAACCCTAAAATATATGGTTTTTAAATTTATCAATTAATTTTAAAACTGAATTAATTGTTGTTATTTCAGCTGTGCTGCATTGTTCTGGCTAGCGCTGGCGTCTGCTTCGCGACTTTCGGACATGAACAGTTAGTATAGTGTATAGTACCCACATAAGATAATTCCGAAAATTTCTCCAACCACAAATTTTGCAGTATATACTTATCTTTTTGTCAAAGCCTCGGTTTTGAGCGCATGTAAACAGACATTAGATGCGCTAGAGCTGTTGTTAAATAACCGCAAAAACTATGGATGGTGCAATTCGGATTTCTATAAGAGATTCTCACGCGCCTCTTTATGCGGTAAATGGTGAAAACAACCTATTGTGTTTTTATTTCACCCTTTAGTGCGTTTATTTTCACTTGTCACATTTGACCTTACGCTTGCGATGTAAACTCCAACAAACAGATGATAATAACGTTATTTTTTTTTGTTACAGTGTTCACATTCGGGTTCATATACCTGTACCAGAACCTGAACATCACTCGACGAAGGAAGTTATAGTTCACGAAGACCACGGACATGGCGGCGGCGGCGGTGGGGACTACGGCGGTGGCCACGGAGGGGGTGGCTTCGGCGGCGGCGGCGGTTTCGGAGGCGGCCACGGGGGTGGCCACGGTGGTGGCCATGGCGGAGGCTTTGCCGAGCATTTGCATGGAGGATTCGTCGATCACCTGAAAGGTCACGGAGGTGGCCATGGAGGCGGCTACGGCGGAGGTCACGGCGGCGACGATCATGGCCATGGTGGATTCGACCTGGGAGGTGGCGGTGGACACGGAGGCGGCTTCGACCTGGGAGGTGGTCACGGAGGACACGGAGGCGGCTTCGACCTGGGAGGTGGTCACGGCGGACACGACTTTGGTGGTGGTCACGGAGGTGGCCATGGAGGAGGTTTCGGTGGCGGTTTTGGCGGAGGCCACGGTGGTGACGATCACGGCCACGGAGGATATGACTTAGGAGGCGGCGGTGGACATGGCGGTGGTTTCGACCTGGGAGGTGGTCATGGTGGACACGATTTTGGTGGTGGACACGGCGGCGGTGACCTCGGTGGTCATGGGGGCTATGATCTAGGTGGTGGTCACGGAGGTGGTCTAGGCGGTGATCACGGTGGCAGCCATGGAGGAGGATTTGGCGGCGGATTCGGAGGAGGTCACGGTGGTGGCTTTGGAGGCGGCCATGACCACGGAGGCGGACATGATTTCGGTGGCGGCCATGATCTTGGAGGTGGACATGACATTGGCGGCAGTTTCGGAGGTGGTTTAGGTGGTCACGATGACCATCACGGCGGTGGTGGCGGTGGAGGAGGATTCAGCGCAAGTCATGGATTTTCTTCTGGAGGCCACGACAGCGGTCACGGCAGCCATGGTCTCAGCAGTTTCGGTGGTCATGGAGGAGGGGACAGTTACAGCGTCGGTGGGCATGGGGGTGGCGGTGGGGGAGGTCACGACAGCTACTCCGGTTTGAGCAGCTATGACGTACCCAGCGGCCATGGGGGTGATAGCTACAGCATAGGAGGGGGTCACGGGGGTGGCGGTGGAGGGCATGGCGGTGGCGGTGGAGGCCACGGCGGCGGCGGTTTCGGTGGCCACGGAGGTGGTTTCGGTGGCCACGGAGGTGGTTTCGGTGGCCACGGAGGTGACAGTTATAGTATTGGCTTCAGCGCAAGCAGTCACGGTGACAGCCACGGGGGACATGCCAGTGGGCATGGCGGGGGCCACGGAGGTTTCAGTTTAAGTGACTTAGGAGGCGGGCATGACCACGGCGGAGATAGTTATACGAATGCCATTGGCGCTGGTCATGGTGGTGGACCCTATCGAAGAAAGTGAACTCCAATTTTTGTGTTTAAATGGAAATCAACTAAGTCATATTCAGGTTTTGATCAGATATTTATGAGAGAGATTGATTAGATAGGTATGTAATGCATTATCTGTAATGCATGGTGCGTTAAAATACTGTTATTGTTGTAAATAGCATTTAGATTAAATTATTGTTATGTTTGTTTAAATAAAAAAAATAGAAAAATAAAAATAACTAAATGAGTTTCACTATGTTCCACGTGATAAATTATAGTAAAAAAAGTTAATTGAAACCTATGTAGATAGTGGAAAGCTATATTTAATGTGAGTGGAGTAAAAATAGGAAATGTTTGTAAAACTATTCTTAAAGAAGAAGTATGAGTAAGTGAGGATTGTTATTAAATTGAGCAAGTAATTAATCGCAATCTGCCTAAAATTCCCGGGCAGATCGTGAAAAGCCCAGGCATTTCGTCGCGGGGTTCGCGAAAAATGCTGAAAGTTAGGTTAGTTTAGCACGTCTGATGCTACTGTATACGTAGAAAGGAGTCCCGTTATTCAGGGCTCTGTCCACTTAGTATTTTTCTGAGACCCGTGATTAAATGCCTGGAAATCGCGATCTACCGGAAATTTCGGCATCATCATCACTTACCATCAGGTGAGATGATGCCAAGGGCTTACCAATTGTGAATTTAAAAAAATTACGATCTGCGCCGACATATCTAAAACTGTTTGATCTACACAGTTGCAACCGATTCTTTCAAAAATGTAAATAAACAATTTTCAACATTCAGTCTTGGTATACTTTGTTTTATGTAAAAATGAAAATATATAAATTTATTTTTATGGGTTACTTATGCAGGTTCGATAATTATTATACGATTAAACCTATATATATATATATATATATATATATATATATATATATATATATATATATATATATATATATATATATATAGGTTTAATCGTATAATAATTATCAACTTTAAATAATATGTTAAATAATAATATGTTACATAATATTTTCATTCCCTATATATATATATATATATATAGGGAATGAAAATATTATGTAACATTCTGACCTAAAGGCGTCTCGTTATCATTACAGGTTGTCCCATGTTGGGCGCCAATAAAATAAAGTTGCCTATAGATTGTATAAGACAGCTTTGTTTCCATTCCTGGCCACCCTTTTTATTTTGCCCATGAAATCTTACAGTTAATAATTGTACATTCAGGCTGTGCATACTTTATCGCGAAGCCTAATCTGGCAAAGTCGGGCATAGGTACATAATTCAACGATAAAAATTACGTCTACCTAAGTAGTAGCAAACAATTTATTAATTTATTTTGTAGGTTATTGTACACAGGACACGTAAATTACACGTTATATATCGGACTTGATAAAAAAAATAGCGGTACCATATTCAGATTTTTCTGGATTTGTGAACTATCCAGTGCAGTACGCCGTTATAAGTTCTGGTTCTTCACAAAGTTTCCTTTAAATCGTAAGAGCCATTTTTGAGAAAAAGTAAAAAAACTTGAATTTGTATGGGAGGAACCTTAATTAGATTTTTTGGGAATTATAAACTACCGCGTGTTGTACGCTATAGAAAATTATAGTAGGTAACATACAGATGAATATCAAAATCGTTAGAGCCATTATAAAAAAATAACTATGTGTGCAAACCTAAAAAAGCAAGTGAGGACTTTTTTTAAAAAAGCTAGAAATAATTTAAAAAATATACTAACCTAAATTTTATCCAAATTCGATAAGTAGTTTAGGAGCTAGAGCACGTACAGACACTTTAATTCCCTCACACCCACACGCACACCCACACGCACACCCACATGCACACACACACGTACACAGAGTACCTCCCATACTAATGCAAATTTGTTGTTAATATTTTTTTAAGTCAGGAAACCACAAGTCTATTATTAGCTTATAAGCGTTATGTTTATTGTTGATTTGCGTATGCCCGACTAGTACGCTAGACAATTCGCAAGAAAGTATTCACAGCATAGCTGTACAATTTATTTGACTTTTACTCACAATATCTCGGTAACGTTCCGCTTAAGGTTAAAATGTCCTAGTATATTTCCTGTTTATTTTTGCATTCCCTATATATAATAGGTTTTCGAAAAAAATGTATACATGTGCATTGTGACTTTGAAACAGAACTTCGAATCCATTCGAGGATCCTATTTTTCGGTATCGATCATTGGAGGGTGTTGCTCTCCACACTTTGACCGTGGACCGATGACCTGGTGAAGGTCGCGGGAAGCCGCTGGATGCGGGCAGCGCAGAACCGGTCGTCATGGAAATCCTTGGGGGAGGCCTATGTCCAGCAGTGGACGTCCTATGGCTGATATGATGGTGATGATATTTCGGTATAATAGCCGTTTTGCTCATAGACTATTATATACTTAGCTATAAAGCGGAAATTGGGTATGGTTATACAAATCTGTGACCCCTATAGCGTTATGGAATAAAATGTGTACAAAAAATACTCTTTTAGTGTTTTCTTTTTACATGCCACTTACCACCAGGTGAGATGTTGTCAAGGGTTTACCAATTGTGAATAAAAAAATTAAAAAAATGTAAAGTTTGGGTGACTTTTCCCCATTGCGTTGGGGAATCTGGTAAGCCCGCTTCCATCTTCGGCAACATCGTCACTTACGAGCAGGTGAGATGTTGTCAAGGGTTTACCAATTGTGAATAAAAAAAAACAAAAAAAAACGTACCTTAAGTGTTGGGAATCTTTGAATAGGCATTTAAAACTTCAGTTTGCTTATAATTTTTCCGATAAATGATTCCTTCACTTATTATTAATTTTTTAAAGTGGTTATGTTCGTTAAGAGTTTCATGTCCGCTATTTCAGAAAATCTAAAAAGTATTAGAAATAGTGGGGCATATAAACAATTCAAAAGAAAAATTATCACGGTCAAGTAATCTTTCTTAGTTCAGGAGTAATAGTCGACAAACTTAAGATGTGCAGTTGGATTTGTAAAAGTTCCTAGATTCTCCATAATTATGCCAACTGCAGAAAAATCTTTGTTTTTTTAAAAAAAATGCTATTTAACCCTACTTTGCGCCCGTACCGACTTGGCACTCATAATAAAAGGAAAGTCCGCCTGCCTTTGATTGATGGGTTCATTTGCATAAATAAGGGCTTTATGTACAGTCGTATGTATACCGTGTCCGTATGTATGACCCTTCACTTCACTCAGCTTAACCTTCCGCGTGCGAACACCGAAGTACACTGTCCTTTGTCCATATTACGTATACACAACATTACAAAGTTATGCAACTTTCCGAGCTTCACTTCACACATACATACGGTAACAAAAATGTATTTGGTGTGCGAGTTCAGATACATGGGTTCCTATTTTGTCTACAGAATCCCAAAACGTGCTAGATATCTATTATATCGCATAATTTTTTGGCATAAAAAAAATGCGTAAGTATTTTTTATCTTTTCCTAACATAAATGAGCATAATGTTCATTAGATTTTTTTTTATTCACAATTGGTAAGCCCTTGGCATCATCTCACCTGATGGTAAGTGACGATGATGCCGAAGATGGAAGCGGGCTTACCAAGATTCCCCAACGCAATGGAGAACTGGCTATCTTATCTCCATGCCGGAACACACCAATGTTGTTAACACTGATGTTTGGCGATAAGATGGTGGTAGCTAGCCAGGCGGGCTTAGAAAATGCCCTACCCCACCAATCAAGTCTTACATATTGACCCCACCGGGAATCGAAGCCGCGACCTCCTGGTGTAAAGCGGATGGACTAACCATTACGCAACGGAGGCGGTTAATATATTCAAATACCCCTAACGTTAATGTCCTATTTGCATATCTATCAAATTTTATGTTGATTCACCTCAGATCAAAAACAATATAGAACAAAAATTTGTTCAGTACATAGAGTAGAAGCCCAAGTTAACGGGATCTACACCAATTTCTTACACCCTGTGTAGACTTAACTTTTGATTTGTTGCATATTATCAAACTTCGGCTCGAGAAAAGCTTCTGAAACTTGGGTTTGTAACTACAGATTTAGAATCTATACTATCTACTGGTAGGTAGTCGTAGTTTGGTAGCTATGTAAGCATGCAAGCAACCAGTTTAGCGTGGTTCTTATAACAAAATGAACGAAGATTATTATGTAAGAGGCAAGGCGAGCTTTGCTCTCATCCAGCATTAATGTAGGACTTCCGGATATCAATAGTTATACGTAAGAAGTCAATGGAGTTTTTTCTTATGTCAAAACCACCGAACATTTACTATGATGTAAGAGCTTTCTGAATTTGAACATAACCATCTGAGTCGGGATTACTCGCTTCGCTCGCTCTTGCATTAATTTAGGACTTCAGGATACTTTGTTAGAAAGCAGTTAGCACCTTTGTTCGCAGGTAAAATCCAATATTACAAAGACTATGATGTGGTTAGTGTAATTGGCACTTGGGATCTAAATTATAATCCGAGTGTTCCGAAATTCCAAGCTCATTTTTCTCATTGTCGCATTAGTTTAGGACTTCTAGATAGTAAGCTTGTCCAGAAATGGCTTATTAATATTTAATCATCAATATATTTTTGCAATTTTTGTTCAGGATAAATTATAATTTACTCTTTAGTCCTACATATATTTATGCAACTTCCAGTTAGCACAGTTGCCAATTGGTAGTTAATTTTTAGGATCACATTGTTTATTACAACAACAGTCTAACAGGCGGAAAGTGAAGACTGAGTAACAATAATAGGGTCCTGGTTGACATCCTATGGGTGCGGATCCCTAAAATGAAATGAATTTATTATCGATACCCAATATTAAGGGAGAAAATTACGAGATGTTCTGTTGCCCAACCCGGTTAGCACAGAGTACCTTACACATTTAGTTTCCTCTCCAGCGATTGCTCAGGGTTCCGTTACTACTTTAGGTTTCCGTAACTAAAAAAGAAAATTACTAAACCATTATGAGAACAATCACGCATCCGTTCGCCCGTTTGTCACGCCCGTTTTTGTCTCAGAGATTGTTTAACATAGTGTGATGATTTGACACTTTGCAATTCAAAATATTTTTGATGTGTAACATCTTTGCTCTCGCTTTCCTGTAATTTGTGGGAGTGATTTCGTGAAATGGGACGGAAATGTGTAACAGGAAATGCGAACGTTTTTTAATTCTCGAAAACTAAGGTTGTCATAGCCATGCCGCCTAGTGTGATGGCAAAGGCAAAGTTGACATACTACTATTCGAAGGGTCGGCCCGTGAATGTACGACCCGATAATTAATTAATTTCATAAGAATTTTGTCACATGTTACACATCATATGCGAGTACTGTAGGTCTCGTTTTTTTTATAATATAGTTTTTATAGGTCAGTAAAAGGAAAAAATGATCCCTTATAGGATTATATATCTGTCTGTCCGTCTATTTGTATGTTAAGACCCTTCTTATCAGGAACGTGTGGAACGCTAAACTAAATAAATAACTCACTAAATCCGAAAATTCTAAATTTTTATATCACAAAAAAACTTCTTTACGATCACACACGTAAGTGTGCAACTGTAAGTAAATGTAGAGAATTTAGCGACATTTTCTACATAGATGATTTATGAATCACTTTTATGTAGGTTTAGTAATGAGTTGAGAGCAAATAATTTCCTTATGTATCTATAGATGGCGCTGTTGATATGCCGTCCGTCTGTCTGTCTGTCCGCAGCTTAGCTCAGATACTCTTAAGTACTAGAGAAAGATCTAATTTGGCATGGATGTACATATTATCCATACCGATAAAGTGAGATATTAAATCTTGAAAAACAGTTTAAGGTACCTCCCCTCACGTTAAGTGGAGATTGGTTTTTTTTTCGTCTATCCCATAGTATGGGGTTTAGTTTGATAGGTCGTTCAAATATAATATTGTAAATAGGTTCAAATCATTTTTCGATTCAGGTATCCATCATTATCATTATATCAGCCGAAAGAAAAACTACTTGACAAAGGCTCCCCAAGGAATTTAACGACGACCGGTCCGCTACGCTACCCGCATCTAGAGCATTTGCGAAATATTAAGCTTTAAAATGATAATGATTGTTAATCAAGTGCCCCTCTCTCCCAGCCAAACCACTATTTGAAGAAATCTGAAAAAAAAGTTAAAAATGAGGACATATAATTAATTTACAAGTAAAATTATCACGTTCAAGTAGGCTTTCTTAGTTTAGGAGTAATAGTTGACCAACTGAAGATGAGCAGTTGGATTTTTAAAATATTCATAGATTCTCCATAAAAAAAGTTTTATAACAACTGCAAAAATGACTTTGTTTTTATAGTATAAATTTATTTATAGAAAAGACTACGCAACCCTACTTTTCGCGTGGTCCAACACACAGTTGACTTTTTTTTTCTCTATTGGTAAGCCCTTGGCATCATCTCACCAGATGGTAAGTGACGATGATGCCGAAGATGGAAGCGGGCTTGCCAAGATTCCCCAACGCAGAACTGAACTAGAACTGGCTATCTTATCTTCATGCCGGAACACATTATGTTTGGCGGCATGACTTAGATAAGATGGTGGTAGCTAGCCAGGCGGGCTTAGAAAATGCCCTACCACCAATCAAACCGAGTCTTACAAGGTGACCCCGCCGGGAATCGAACCCGCGACCTCCTGTGTTAAGCCAGTCAACTTTGCCTCTGAGCTACGGAGGCGGTTAAAAGCAGTGACTATTTTTATAATTTAAAGTTACCTATATCAATGTGCAGATACATACCAATATGTGTGTTACCTATATCATATAAACTATTTTTTTTGCGGTTACTACCTTATATTTGCAATTAAAGATTTGACCGTGACCTATATCAATGTATGAGAGAATATATTTGAAACCAGTAAGTTAATTGTTATACTTGTTGATTTTTTAGGGTTTTGTACCCAAAGATGTTTTGGTACGGAACCCTAAGTGCGCGAGTCCGACTCGTACTTGGCTGTTTTTTAAATAAAGTTACTAACTAGCTTTTACCCGCGACTTCGTACGAGAAGAATTCAGAATCAAGTATCTATATTTTTATTTTTGCAGAGACTAATGAGAATTAAATACCAATAAAATAGACTTAGAACGGGGTAAACAGCGTTTAATTTTTTGCAAAATCATACAATAAAAAGGACAGACCGACCGACAGTTTAAAATTCTAAAAAATGTTTTAATTTTCTTTCAAACATTCTAGCAATATATAGGTGTAAACTGCAATCAATTCCAAGTGTGATGCGTGTACAAACATACAGACGAACAGACAAATATTCTAAAAAATGATCTTCTTTTCTTTCCAACAATCTAGCAATGCATCACTAAAAACTACATTAAATTCCTTGCAGTAGTTTTAGCGCGATGCGTGTACAAACATACAGACAGACAAAAAATCCAAAAAATCATATACTTTCCTTTTCTACATTCTAGCAATACATCGGTGAAAACAGCATTCAATTCAATGCAGTAGTTTAAGCGTGATGCGTGTACAAACATACAGACAGTCGGACAGATAGACAGACAGACATACAAAAAATATAATAAATTATATATATTTTTTTCCAAAATTGATGCGTGTTCAAACATACAGACAGAAAAAAACATAAAAAATGATCTACTTTTCTTTCCAACAATCCAGCAATACATCGGTGAATTGCATTCAATTTCATGCAGTAGTTTTAGCGTGATGCGTGTACAAACAGACAGACATACAAGAAATCTAAAAAATATCTATTGTTTTTTCCAATATCGAATGCTATGGAAAAAATAATATTTATCGCTTTAGGCAAAGTTTAATCGTCTGAAAACTTGAGATGCGGGCAATATAATTTTAAAACACTTGGGATAATAATTATTTTTATGCGGTAAGTAAGACCTCTAGCAGTCATCATCATCATCATATCAGGCAAAGGACAGCCACTGCTGGATACAGTAGGCCTCCCCCAACCATTTCCACGACGACCCGTTCTGCGCTGCCCGCATCCAGCGGCTTCCCGCAACCTTCACCAGGTCATCGGTCCACCGAGTGGGAGGCCTGCCTACGCTACGTTTTCCGGTGCGCGGTCGCCACACGAGAACATTACTACCCCAACGACGAACTTTTTGCGTGATGCGTGTACTAACATACATACAGACAGACAAACATTCAAATAATTTTTGTTTAGGTTTCTGTTGCTAGCAGCCGTCCGCCCGCGGCTACGCCCGCGTTGTTTTCGATTTTCCCGTGGGAATAAGATGTTTTCCCGGGGGAGGAAGTAGCCTATGTTCTAAAATAAATGTGTGCCAAGTTACATCCCAATCCGTCCAGTGGTTGAAACGTGAAAGAGTAACAAACATTCATACATAAATCCATGCATACAATTTTCACATTTATAATATTAAGTAAGGATGTACAGATATCGCCTTTTACAATTTTTTCATTAGTGTAGCGATGTAGAGAAGTGTGAAGCAATACCAGAGAAAAACGAAACGTAGTTAGCTTTGTTTACTCGTATTGTATGTGGCCACTAGACCTTATCTGCGCCTAGCTATTTTAATAAATAACTTTCGTTGAAACTTTGCTCTACACATTTGTTCAGGCAATTGAAATGCGTTCAATTATTTTAAATTACATAATTTATTTGAAGGACTTGTTTCTCTTGCACTTTGTCTGAATTTCGTATAAAATGCATGATAATCTACCATCGTCGTCGCGCTCTGTATAGCTAGTGATAATTCTGTGACATTATGACAGCTATACACAGTTCTTATATATTAAATAATATTGGAAGTTCATTTAGCAACAGATTTTGGGCACCAACGCACTCAGCATTCAGTGTAACAATCATAGAACTAGAATCACGTATATTTACAACTATAAATTATTTGTTATATAGCACTAAGTTTGTGTAGGTTAAATTTTATCACCATATTTCGGGTTCCCCCGTACGTTAGAGGAATCGTTTGGTTGCGCGTGCGAGTGTCCGTGACGCATCCCTTGGTTGCCTTGCGGTCGCTCAGCACCGCGATGCTCCTGCACGGTCGACAACAAATCTTTTAACACTGAATTATATCTCTGCTTCTGGTCCACTCTGTGAATAGTGTTTTTCTCTCTTCGCTTCTTTGTTCTCGTTTCGGTAGTGAACTCTGGGTCTGGAGTAATGGCGTCAGTACTTTGTATCCTATAGTACGGCGTAGAGTGACTAGTGGTGGTAGCGACAGACGCTTCCAGGTCTGTCGGTTCAGTTGGTGATTCAGCGTAATCTGCGTCATTGCTGGAATCCTGCAGAGCCTTAAGCACCATAGCCGTGTAATATGAGTGCGCCGGCGACGTCTCCTTAGTCGTCAAAGGAGTGGGAGTTATCGAATCTGTGGCTTGGTTAAAATCATCACCATCTTGACCTAGAGCTGTAGGAACATCGTCACTTATCGATAATTCAGCATTGCTGGCAGCTGAATCGAAATGGTCCACGTAGGTTTGCTGACCTTTTCCGCCAAAATTAATGGTCTGACTCGATACGGACTTTTTACCCTTCTGTTCTTGCGCTGAACCGTTTTTTTCTTCCGACATATACATGTTAGATGATGAGGCGTATGTGTCATAGTCAAAGTCATTAGAGTAACTGTCGTTGAAGTCATTTATTGGGTCTCGGTATTTGGAATAAGCGGAGAATGAGGACGGTCCTTTGGTGTAATGCTTGTTGTTGTAGTCGTGCACCACGGTGGAGGTGACGGAGAACGGTGCTGGGACGCTAGCCTGTTGAAGTTGGAAATTAGGTACTAACTGTTTTGTGCCATAATTTTGCACATTATTGTGTAGTTTATTCTTTGGTTTGTCTTTAAATCTAAAAGCTGGAATTGGTCGGAAATCGTTTATAGTTGATTCTGGTGTACCTTCATAATAAGTGGGATATGTGGGCTTAGGGACTTTTTTTGGTTTAGGTGCAATGATACTCTCGTAATATGAAAAGTCTGAGGATGTAGTAGGCTTACCGTAGCGTAAAGGATGTTTTCCAGGTCGACGTTTAGATGCATCACCAGTAATTTTTACACCGTAGCGGTTGTATGACACTTTAGGAGGCAATTGCAGCGTTTCTTTTGTCACTTTGACTCCAGACGGTAGTTCTCCATGATCATGAAAAACATGATCATGAGTGACATCTTTAGGGTTATATGAAGCAAATTCCATGTGCGATGGTGTTCCCATTGAACCAACTACACCTAAATCTGCAATGTTGTGTGTAGGAAAGGCTACCAACGTTTGCGAATTCTTAAGTGGAATGAAAGGATGTGAGGCAGTCAAAGCGGACATACTGCCGAGATGGTCAACTCCAACTACTCCGGTAAGTTTAGAATCGTCATCGAAGACTACTTTGTGAATGTGTTCTTCGCTGTACGTATGTATGTGCTCCGTGTCACCATCGATAATTTTTTCAATTCGTGGAGGCTTTTTAATTTTTCTTATAGTACCAGAATCGTCCAGGTCTGAATAGAACTGTTCATGAAAAGAAGATACAGGATGTTCATCCTCAACCGGTGCTGGCAGGTGAGGCTTTGGTTGCGGCCGTGGACGCACGTACACATGTTTTGGTTTTACCTTCCTAACCACCTTCTTACGAGGTACGCTATTCACCTTTACAATTTTAACTCTTTTAGGAGGAACGCTGTGAGAATGGACGCCCGCTTCAGGCGAATGTGAATAAGAGCTTGGCGAATAAATGTCGGTAGGCTCCGGTGGAGGAAGTAGATCGTATTCTTGCTCGTCCCATTCGGAATGGTTGGGTCCGTAGTGACCGCGCGCGCGGTAGAGGGGCAGCAGTTTCGACGTGGACGCAGAGATGCCGGGCAATCGATGGCGAGAGTCCTCGAATAAATCCACGGAGTTAAGGGGCACGAGGCTGGCCACGGCCGGGCGGGCCACGTTTGTTGGCAGAGCCACCGCGCCCTTCACCCCGGGCATGTATGCGGGAGCGTACTGAGAGGACGCGGGATGGTTCGTTATATATATCTTCTTGTGATGATGTATGTGCTTCACCGTTTGCGGAAGATGTATGCGGATCTTTTTTCTGCAACAAAAGAAAATTAGAGTGTCGGTTTTCATCGTACGGAAGCAAGCGATCGCATGCAAGCTCAATGGTATGGACTGTTTTTGCAAAGGACGTGCTTCCGCTAAGTGTCAACGGCCCGAGGAACGCGCGGCGGCTTTCCCTCTCGCGTCCGCGCGGCGGCGACGTCGTCGTCATCGGCACCAGCCATCACCACACATGATACGCCTACTCCGCTATTTATATGACGCTATTGTAAAATGGAATTGTTCCTCATATTGACTTGCACTTTCTACGCAATGAGCGCTCATTACTCACCTACTACTAGCCGGTTGAGTTAAGATGGCGATAGGTGGACAGAGTTGTAGAATCACACGATTCTCATGCGTTGCTCCCCTTAGGTCATGTTCGCTCAACAAACTAGCAACAACTTTATCGATTTATCAATTAGGGTTTGGCGGAAGAACATATATTCTATTAGTTAGCAATCGCCGCGCTTGCATAGTAAGATTGACAATTCTCGCATTTCTATCGCTTGCACTAGTGTAAGGCATTAAATCACTTTCGCACAGAAGGTTGACTGACTTTTGTGGCCCGTGCACATTGAAATTATCGATTGTTTTATTTTTCAATGCACACGAGCCAAAACAAAATTTAAAAGTAGCAGTAAAACAACTTCCAAAAAAACTTTATGGGTATTTTTTTGTGAAATAAGTAAATATTGGACGATGTAAAATTAATACGCTAGCAAGAGTGTTTCGCAAGAGAAACTAGTATTTAAGAGAAAGTAGTATTTCTTCTAGAGTTGGGCATTAATATATTAATATATTTAATGTTTCTACAAATAACCCTTCAACAGTTTTAACCTTCGACCTCTTGTCTTTCAAAAGGTACTTACTTTGGTCCTTCTGCCGTGACCCCGACGGAAGCAACAGCAACCAGAAGAGCGAACTGTAAAGATGGAGGAGCCAGTTCAAATTGGAGGAATAGCAAGAAATTTAAATGTTATGGTAAAACCAGTGAATCATCATTATCTGCATATCTGCCGAAGAATGTCCACTGCTAGATAAAGGCCTCCTTCAAAGATTTCCACAACAAACGGCCCTGCGCAGGCCGCATCCAGTGGCTTCCCGCGACCTTCACCAGGTCGTTTTTCCACTGAGTGGGAGGCCTTTCTACGCTACGTCTTTCAGTGTGCGGTTGCTACTCAGGAACTTTACTATTCTAACAACCATATGTTCTGCGAGCTATGTGCTCCGCCCACTACCACTGAAGTTTAGCGATTCTGTGAGTTATCTCGGTTGCCTCGGTCCTCCTACGGATCTCCTAATTTCTAATTCTATCACGTCTGGATCGATCACGTCGGGAACTATCTGGATGAATTTAACTGTTTGTCTTTTAGGGGTTTTGAATTAAAGTTTGTCTCGGATTACATATTATATACATATATGGGGCCGTTTTCCGTGCGTCGCATGGCGGGTTATGCCGTTGGTGCTAGTCGATATCACTCTGGGGCCCCGACAGTGGGGACGCTCTGGGCTGTTAATGAACGAACTAGCTTATAATGAACCAGAGTATTATGGCCAAGAAAAAAGTTCCCATAACCGACAAGCATCCTTTTTAAAAATAATAAAAAGGAAGGAAAGTACGTATTATACGAGAAAACAGGCAAAAAACGGCTGCCAAAAAAGGGGGGGGGGGTAATATTTGATGGGTGTATGTTTAAGCATGTAAGTAAGTAGGAATCTATTACATGTAATGTATGCGATATATGTAATATACGTCTGTTGTCTCGTTTGAGTCTGTAACCTAAGATTTTGGAGTGTGAGGTGTCGTTAGATTACTCGTAATCCCCTAAGGGACACATTTTGATATTATTTAGTTTAGGACAAATCTTGGATGATAAATTAGGGCCACTTCCCGATTTTAAGTTTGGAGCGCAATGCATGGTTAGCTTGGTGAAGTCATTCTAAATCCAATAAGCGGACTCCCAAAAATGGCGGACCAGTTGTTTTGATATGCAAGCCGATATGGGTATCTAATGAAAGGGCTTGCTGAGAAGAATACGAAATAATTAAAATTATTTTCAAAATAACCCGTAAGTGGTTTTTTTTTATAAAATAGCATGTGCCTTGTTATCTTTTTTCTGACTTGGAAAAAGTATTGTATTGTTTTTTATTTGCAATTCATGCAATTTTTCGGGAAGCAACGGGTCGTCATGATTTTTATAAGTTATAAGATGTTATTTGTGACGTTAATTAATATGTTTATTATTATCCAGCTACTTATATCTATTTTTCATAGTGCCGATGAGGGAAACGATGTAGTGTACTTTTTATGTCATAAAAATAGCATCACCTTTATACCTTGTTTCCCAAAATTCTGAAAAATACTCATGTTTTGTTATTTTTTCATTCTTCCATGTCGCAAAGTAGCAACGAATTTTAAAGTGAATCTTTAAAGTGTCTTTTGTATCGAGTAGCTGACGGAGTGAAAAGTGACATAAGGTACTTTTGCACTTCAAAAATAACATAGCTTGTCAGTTCCCGAGGGATTTGGAAACTCGTTTCGTCTCCGCACCACATACACTAAAAAAACGGTAGCCACGTGGGTTACGGAAAAGATATAATATGTCATATTCAACATTACAAACGTTTTTTAATTCCATATGTGCCGACCGCTACTATTGTTGTTTTCGTAAAATCTACAGTAAGTATATTCTTTACCGAGGCAAAAAAAATACCAACAAGGGTGTACTTTGTGTTACGAATCGCACTTTATTGTATTGGAATGTAGATTTTCCTCCTAGCTGTAGTCGGATCTACACCTAGGAGGAAAATCTAGAAGTAAAGGAGGATTTCGACTGGGTCCACCATTGTGTCCACACAGCAATCACTTTCCGCACGCTCGGCCCGTGCTCAAAGTGATTTTCATATTTTTGCGCACGCATAATTATGTATGACAGTATGAAAACGTATTCTCTGCCTCGGTTTTGAAAAAAAAAGAAGGTTCAGTTCTGTTTGAGCAGGGGGCTGTTTGGACTAGTCTATAATAATATTATGCCTATATAATACATATAACTATAGATTATTAGTAATACTTTAGTAGGTAATTAGTATCTTTGACATCATTCTTAATTAAACAAATAAATCAAAACATTTTTTTTCATTAACTTTTATGTATTTTTTTATACAAATTATAAAATACAATCATGATGTTTGCTACCTAGGTACCTAATACTGGTTTCTACCTCGCGGAATTTGTGCATACTTAACGTTAAAAAAACCGGCACAGTGCGAGTCAGACTAGCACTCCGAGGGTTCCGTACCACCATACCTCTCCACACAACACTTAGTTTAATGGACTAATTCTCACTACAAGCAAACGACATCCACGCGAGCGACAAAAGTATGCTTTTGTAAATTCAGTTCGGACTCCTTAGCGCGAGGACGACTCACACTTGGCGGATTTTTATTATTCGTTGTTTTACTTCAGTATTAGTACTATAATACCAAGTTTCACTCTCGTATACCCACCAGATTATTCTGTGCTTTATCTGTAAGTCAGTGTTAAAGTAGATGACCAGTTACTTCAATTTCATAAAATTTTTCTACAGTCTATAAGTATTTTCATGACAAGAGCAATTGCGAATTCATGGCTCTTTATTTTGGGAACATTAATCTCGTACACTATTACCCACCTACCTACACTTTTATAGGACTTTTTGATTAATTAAAAATTTGAGTGCGTTTGACTACATCTCACCGTATGGAAAGCGACGGTGTAGTCGAGGATAGTACACCTAAACTCAAATAATGCTTATTCACTATCATCTTCAGTTCTTACTTTATCTTTTTTGATACAAGAATACAATAATATATTTATGTTTAAAATGATGCAGGAGAATTTAGACTTTAAAGAAATAACTCTTATTATTTATAGAAGATTCAAATAAGTAATACTCTAAAAATTTTCGTTATAACGCTATAGTGTAAGTACAAGAGAATTAAGACTTTATAGAAATAACTCTATTACTTATTGAAGCTTCAAGTAAAAAATACTCTACAAATTTTCGTTGTATAACGCAATAGTGTAAGTACAAGAGAATTAAGACTTTAAAGAAACAACTCTATTATTTATTGAAGCTTGAAGTAAGAAATACTCTAAAACTTCTCGTTGTAAAACGCAATGGTGTAAATATATATTGTCAGGCCAATGTACAAACCTTATTATGAAATCGTTCTAAATTATGTAGTTTTATGACGTTTACATGCTATATTTTATCTTTCCGAAAAGATACCAGAACCGAATCAGCGAGAATTCACGCAAGAAATAATAATATGCCTACGCTGTGGACGAGGTAAGAGAAATATGTCAGAATATGATATAAATAAGAGCAAATAGCGCTTTGTGGTTTCCGCTCATAGTGATTTGTTTGCATGGTCCAAATTAACAATTTGCCTTAAGATTCTACTGAAAGAAAAACAACCCAAATACTTCACCACATATTTATAAAACTAAAAATTTGAACCAAAACCAGCAACCAGGATATCCATTTGTGTTAAACACATCACCACAATCACTTTTTCCGTAAATAATATTATAATCTCGAATACAGTCCAATTTTGATTCACAATCACTGACACTTTAAGAATCACTTTTTCCCAAAATAATACCGACCAATTTCAGCCAATCCATTGTCGCCATCTGCTGTTGTCGGGGAGGGACTACTGTGGACACCTATTATCTTACTGTGTCATCAAGGGTAGCACTGGTCGAAACTGCACTAGACGTGAAGCTCGTATGATAATTACGCGAGGTGCGCCTGTTTATTTATAACATTCATTTTCACGGCTGAAAGAGTTCAGTAGTGCGCATGTGAGCGTCGGTAGCGGTGCACCGTATTGCACATGCACTGGTCACTTGCACTTGCACTAGTGCGTGCTTGTCGGACGATAACAGTCTTACGAGTATGTCGTAGCAGTTGAGACCTTTGAACTTATTTCAATGTTTTAAGGGGCATATCAGCTCATATACCACCCTACCGACGGGCTCGAGCCTACCCTGAAACGACCACACGGGCCCAGTGCGGGTTGGTCGACTTCACACACAACCTTCGAATTTTTTTTGCAGGCGTGTGGCATGTTTCCTCACGATGTTTTCCTTCACCGTAAGAGCGTCGGATAAACGTACATATGAAATCGAAATTCGAAAACACATTGGTACGTAGCAGGATTCAAACCACGACCTCCCGGACAGGAGGAAGCGGCCCTTGCCATTGCGTCACCGACGCTCTTGTTTAAAGGGTAAATCTTTTTAAAACTTGTCTAAAAGCCTCCATGGTTTAGTGGTTGTCCACTCGCTTCAAACCAGGAGGTCGCGGGTTCGATGCACAACGGGATCTATCTTTGTAAGACTCGGTTTGGATCAATTTTCTAAGCCACTGATAACATTACAACACTGATGGGTTCCGACAAAAGATATAGGATAGCCAACTCGAGATGGATATCTTGCCTTCATGCAGGAACAAAATGTCAAAGCTGAAGATGGAAGCGGACTTGCCAAGATTCTTGGTAAGTTCGCTTCCATCTTCGCTACATTGTGCCATTATCACAACCAGGTGAGATGACCAAATGCATATCAGTTGTGAATAAAAAAAACGTTAAGGCTATGTCGAGCCTCGCAAATAGTTCGAACAAACAAAGACGAAATTCAGGCGTCTGTATGATATTTAAGGTTTTAGTTTTATTTGGGAACATTATAAAACAAAAAAACACTACAAAAAAACCTCTAAAAAGTAGAAAATAATATGTTTTGACCCTTTAAGTTAAAGATGAGTAGTTATATTTAAATGTAAGAGTCGTCGCGTAGGGGGACTGCTAAGTTGTGAAATTATTAGTAACTAGCTGTTGCCCGCGGCTTCGCCCGCGCAGTACCCGTTTTTAGTCATATTGTTATTTTTTTTTTCATTAAATCCTTCTCCTGACAACAATTAAACACAACAAAAAGAATTAGCGAAATCCAGCCGTTCACGCGTCATGCGATGACTAGAAGAATTAGGGGTTCATTTTTATAAACAAGGTGTAACAAAATTGGTGTAGGACCCGTTAACTGGGGCTTCTACTCATCATACTGAACAACTTTTGTTCTAATGAGTTTGCTGAAATCGCAAAAAAAATTTTTTGCACTTCATACAAATCGACCAATTTTGTGCATTTTAGTATATGGAGCGTCCAAATTTTTTTTTGAGAATTGACTATGGGTTCCTTGGGGAAATTTGTTCAATATGATGAGTAGAACCCCCAGATATCGGGCCCTACACCATTTTTTTACACCCTGTATATAGATAACAATATCACAAAAATATCGGTGACGGAAGAGCTCAACAAATAACAATTATTTAAACAATAGTTAACATTAAATGGTTAAATTTTTCGGTATTAAAACATGTGTCATACACGTGACAGTTAAAGTATTACTCACAAATAACCTAACCAATTTAGTTAAAAATTTAAAACCCGACTGTATAGAAAAATGTACCCTATATCACTAAGGGGATCGAGACGAATCTAATGACACCTCATACGTCACAATACGTAGAGCCGTTTAGGCCACAGGCTCAGAAAAAGAAACAGACATACATACATGCGTATACAGGCTTTAACAAAATTGGTGTAGGTCCCGTTAAGTGGGGCTTCTATTCATTATATTGAACCACTTTTGTTCTACGACTTTGCTAAAATCGCTAATTTTTTTTTACTTTTTGTACAATCGATTGTGATCGGCCAATTTTGTACATTTTAGTATGAAGGGTCCAATTATTTTTTGAGAATTGACTATGGGTTCCTTGGGAAAAGTTGTTCAGTATAATGAGTAGAACCCCCAGTTAACGGGTCCTACACCATTTTTTTTACACCATTTTTTTTACACCTGTATATTTAAGGTATGATTTTAAAGTTTTTTTTAGCCGGGTTAAAAAACATAATTCTTATTTTTGGGCAGTCGGGTAATAAAGTTAGTAAAAAACGGTCAAGTGCGGGTCGGACTCGGACATGAAGATTTCCATACCATCGATCAAGATTCAACACCATGTACATGGGCCAGCACACAAGCTAAACACTCGTAGTGCGATTCTGATCCATACGCTTACGGCATAAGAAGAATGGTATAAAGTTCAAATTGCAACACAAATCTGTTGACCGTATCACGAAAGAGCAGTCGTTTGCATTAGTATCAAAACCAATAGTTTATATTTGATTTCTTAGATCGAAATAACAGTGATTCAGATCTAAAAGGAATTAAATTAAGTCCATGCTTTCGATCATTTACGTAAGGCAGTTATGCGCCTCAAACTTAAGCGCGTTTTATTATCCTTGCAGCACCATTTATTGGCAGTTCAGATCTAAAAGGAAATAAGTCCGTGCCTTCGATCAATTAGGTAAGGCAGTTTGCGCGCCGCAAACTTAAGTGCGTTTTATTATCCCTGTAGCGCCATCTATTGACAGTATGTTGCTATGATTATAATATATTTGGTATGGTTATATGGAGAAAAGAGTATTTAAGCGCGTTTTAAATCGATTTTATTATATGTATAGATAGATCTAATTTTCCACGGGATCTCTTTAGTTTTCCGGGATAAAGAATACCCAACTATGTAATGAACACCACATCTCAATGTAAAGGTTTCATATTGTTACGTAAAGTCATTCTAAAGGTACTGTGTTATTGCATTCCTGCAGGAAACCCTTAATTTTTTTGGGATTCACAATGTCCCAGTTTTAGTTCGCGAGATAAGGTAGCAACGTGTAAAATTTAAAATAATAAGCCAACAACATTTGCGTGGTGAGCCATTCTAGAAATGCATACTTTTGATTTTCCCACGGGAACACTTCAATTTTCTTGGATTAAAAGTACCCTATGTTAGTTATTCCTTATAGGGAACCATACAAAATTTCATCCTGTACGGTGCTGAAACATGGACTTCGTATGCAAAACAAGAGTGTCGACTCAACACTTTTTACATGCGCTGTCTTCGTAAGATCTTAGGTATAACATGGAAGGACAAAGTCACCAACGAGGAGGTTTTTAAAAAAGCGCAGCTGCCTAGCCTTATCGCGCTTCTCAAACAGAGACGTCTGCGTTGGTTAGGACATGTGTTTAGTATGGACCCTGCTCGGTTACCACGACGTGTTCTGCTGAGCGCAGTAGCGAATGCAAAAAGAGACGTGGGGAGGCCAATGCTTCGCTTTAAGGACTGCGCCAAGCGGGACATGGCTGCCTTTAAAATAGACCACCACGACTGGGAAAAGCTTGCAGAAAAGCGGCTGGAATGGCAAAAGCGTATTTCGGAGGGTCGCAAACTGTGCGACGAGGCTTGGTTTGGGGCGCTCGCTGCCAAGAGGGAAAAGCGCCACCAGAGCGGCAATACTCCATCTGCCGCAAACTTTCCCTGCCAAGCGTGTGGGCGAGTCTGCCGTTCGCGCATCGGGTTGCTAAGCCACCAAAAGCGTTGCCTCTAGTCCAGGACACTGTAGTGAATCGTCTGTAATAGACGTATAGGCCAGTGATGACAGTTTTATTATATTATAGACTAGCTGTGACCGCGACTTTGTCCACGTGGAAGTTTTTAATTTTCCCACGGGTACTCTTGAATTTTCCGGGATAAATAGTATCCTATAAGGAACCACCATACAAACTTTCATGAAAATTGGAGTGGTAGTTTTTGCGTGATGTGCGAACATACAGACAGACATACAGACAAAAATTCCAAAAGTTGTTGTTTTGGCTTCTATATCGTTAGTAATTCCACCACAGTTATTATTTTCCAAAAATATTTCATGTACAGACACGGCCCCGTTACAGTTTTATTATATGTATAGATTAGTTGCAGTAAAGTAAAACAGTTGTATTCTGTTTTAAAAAGAAAGAAAGAAAGAAATGAAGTTTATTCGGCAAACAATAAATGGAAACATAATTACAGTATTAGGTACTTAATTTAAATAAACTATAGCAAAAAATTAAAACTAAAAACTAAATTTTATGCCTAATATTTTAATTTATTTACTTAGCGGTCCCCCTACGCGACGACTTTTAGATCAAAATATAACTACTTAAATTAAACTTAATAGGCCAAAACATAAAAAAGCGTCGGTGGCTCAACCGGTAACGACTCGGTCCATCTAACCAGAGGTACCGGGTTCAAATCTGGACGGCCAATTTACCAATGAGTTTTTCAAAAACTTACGTACATACTTACCGATTGCTTTAACGGTGAAGGAAAACATCGTGAGGAAACCTGCACACGCCTGCGAAGAAACTCGAAGGTTGTGTGTGAAGTCGACCAACCCGCACTGGGCCCGCGTGGTTGACTAAGGCCTAGTCGCCCTGATTCAGGGTAGGCTCGAGCCCCTCGGTGGGGACGTATATGAGCTGTAATGATGAGGCCAAAACATATTATTTTCTACTTTTTAGATGTTTTTTTTTCGGGGGTATTTTAAATTTAAGTTTTATTTCATGCTTTTTAAACTTAACGTATCCCAAACATGATACCTTTGCTGTAAAGTTGGTAAGGAATTGGGTATACTGCAGATACCAGGAGAAGCTGCAGCATTAGATCAAGGTTACCATGTTCTATCTAAAACCTTTTTATTGAGACTACTAGCTGTCCCGGCGAACATCGTACCGCCTCACACCACACTACACCACAGTAAACTTCACTACACTACCGCTACCGCTACCGCTACCGCCACACTACCACTACACTACCATTTAATTACCAATACACTACCACTACTACTACACTACCACTACACTATCACTACCACTACCACTACTACTACCACTACACTACCGCTACCGCTACCGCCACACTACCACTATACTACCACTACTCTACCACTACATTACCAATACACGACCACTACTAATACACTACCATTATCACTGCCACTACTACTACCACTACCATTACCACTACCACTACCATTACCACTACCACTACCACAACACTACAACTACCACTACTACTGCCACTATACTACCATTACTTTACCACTACCTTTACCACTACTACTAAACTACCACTACCACTACCACTGCCACTAACATTACCACTACACTACCACTACCATTAAAACTACCTTTACTACTACCACTACACTACCATTACTACTACCACTACACTACCTGTACCACTACACTACTACTACAACTACCACTTCCACTACCACTACTACTACCATTACGACTTACACTACCACTACTACCACACTACCATTTCACTTCCACTACCTCGACCACTACCACTACCACCACCACTACCAATAACACTACCACAAACACTAACACTACACTACCACTACCACTACATTACCAGTACCACTAATACTACCACTACTATTACCACTACCACAACACTACCACTACCACTACACTACCACTACTACTACCACAACACTACCACTAACACTATTAATAAGACTTAACTACCACTACTTTACCACTACCACAACTCTACCACTACCACTAACATTACCACTAAAACTACCACTACAACGACCACTACACTATCACTACCACTACTATTACCACTACACTACCATTACCACTACACTACCACTACCACTTCCACTACCATTACCACTACCACTACACTACCACTACCACTACCACTACCACCATACTAACACAAATTCTACCACTACTTCTACACTACCACTACACTACCACCACAAGTACCACCACCACTAACACTAACACTACCACTACATTACCACTACCACTACACCACCACTATCGCTACTACTTCCACTACCACTACACTACCATCCCCACTACGGCTACCACTACCACTACACTAACACTATACTACCACTACACTACACTACTTTTTGTAGATATTGAAGAAATTTTTAGGTCATTTTTTACACCTTGGGTTACATTTTATAAGTTTTAGAAAGGATCTCAAATTTTTTGAAATTATAATATAGCCTATAGCATCCGCGGATAGTGAAGCTTCCCAACGGTGAAAGAATTTTTCAAATCGGACCAGTAGTTTCGGAGCCTATTCAGGACAAACAAACAAACAAACAATCAAATCTTTCCTTTTTATAATATTAGTGTTGATTCCAATGAGCTCAAACACGATACGTCGGCTGTAAGTTATCGAGGAGTTGGGTATCCTGCAGATTCCAGAAGATGTTGCAGCATCAGGTCAAAGTTACCATGTTCTATCTAACACCTGTTCATTGAGACTATTCCAATGAGCCCAATACCATGCCTCTGCTGTAAATTGGTGAGGAGTAGGGTATCCTGAAGATTCCAGGAGAGGTTGCAGCATCAGATCAAGGTTACCATGGTTATGCAATATTAATACAGTTACAGGGTACCAAATTTAAAATCGATCAGACCGGTATAAGTGGCCTACACCCCTTCATCACGTAGATAAGAGCTGATGATCTTCAAACGGCTAACCAGATCTTCATTAATTATAGCTAAGAACCACCTGGATCACATCAGCCGAAAAAAAAACGCTTCAAAATCGGTCTATTCGTTTAAGAACTACAATGCCACAGACGGACACACTAGATACACGTCATGTTAAACTTATAACACCCCTTTTTGCGTCGGGAGTAAAAAACAGAAAAAAAGAAACAGTTCAGTCTTTACGATTAAGATATCAGAAAATCTACCTACTTCATAAAATCTACCTACTTCATAAAAAAGTATGATGACATCGTTTAAAATATGAGGAAACAAAATTTGCATTTTTTTTTTGTGATTTTAAAAGTTTTAATAGCATAGAGTTTTACAAATTTTCTTTTATGCAACTAAAAATCGTTGAATATTTTCTATTATTTGGAGAAGTCTATAGTAAATATTTCAGTCTGTATTCCTGTTGCTATGTTTTAAGCTAGTATATTCTAAGTCTATGGTTTTAAGGCACTAATAAGATCTTAGTACCTATTTAGATCTTTGTACATTCTTTGTATTGAACTTTCACATTTCACTATGTCAATTAAGTTATGTGAGATAATCAAAGTCTCGAAATTGGTTTTTCAGACCATCAAATAACCTTCTATTTGCTCCTTCGTCACTCGAAGGTAAAAACTAGTAGTAGTAGAATCGTAAGTCATACACCGAACTTATGACACAGCTTTAGCCAAAGATATCGTAATTCACACTGAAGGTGAACGTTTGTGGTTGTACAAAAGAGCCCCGTGTTATGTTATTTACATACTGTCCGAGCTTGAAACCAGACAGTCTAAGGCAGACTAAGGCAAACAGTCTCTATAGAAGCCGCTTTGACAGCCTACCATGGCCATGTATCGTCAGTCCTCAATTATGGTCTCTTACTATGGGGAAATTCTGTAGATGTCGATAGAACATTTAGATTGCAAAAAAAGTGTGTACGTGCTATTAATAATGCGTGGTTTATGGAGAGTTGTAAACCCCTATTTAAAAAACTAAATATTTTACCGTTGCCGTGCATGTATATAAGAAAGGTTTGTCTGTTTACAGAATCTCACCCAGAGTATTTTCAATATCTTAGAGACGTTAGATTTCGTGTACCAAGGGCTCAATATACACATTGGTTACAGCAACCTCCCTGCAAAACTAAAATATATAAACAAAATATTTATAATATGTGTATTGAAATATTTAATAAGCTTCCAGATGACATAAAACAATTACGAGGAATTAGACTTAAGAAAAAATTAACAGAATGGCTAATGCAACACTGCTTCTATAGTATTAGTGAATATATGAACTTTAATAATAAAACTAATTTATCTTTATAATTTTATTAGCGTAGGTATAATATTTTAACCTGTAAAAATTTGCATGCCATCTTTATGACGGCTGAATACATTTTCCATTCTAACATTAAGATCTTCACATGTATGTATTCTGGCAAATAAACATTTCTTTCTTTCTTTCTTTCTTTCTTTCTTTCAGATGAGATGTACGAAGCTCAAGAATTTTTAATTGGAGGATGACAATTCTCTGCGCATTGCCGTGGTGCTCAGACTTGGGTGCAAAGTGTGTTAGCTACATACGTGCAGGTGCGGTGATCTCGGTCCGAGCTGCAAACTATGTGCTGGCAGCCATCATCTTCACCACGCACTTATCGTCCCTAAAATTAGCAATTCGATTTACAATGTTTCAAACATCGAACGAAATGGCTTGGAAATAAAGTTCTGGCCAGCTCGTACAGCAACGTGGCTGTTACGTCAATCGCTGCGGACGAATCGTGAGAAAATTGTGGTTTTTAATTATTTATAAATAAAATATGACAAATTTCCAAAAAGTATGAAAACAAAATCATTTTATATAGCTTTGCTAAGAAGTTCATAAATTATCATAATGTTTCGATTAAAATTGCAGCAGTTCTATGGATACAACTAAAAAAAGGGTGCGTTAGGATATTTTTTTTAGTTTTGTGTATTAAAATAGAATTCGAGGAAATCAAAATTACTCCTCATAACCTGTACATTAAAAAAAAAAATATTTTGTGGTTTTGAAATAAATTATAAATAAAATAAGAAGAATTTTCAAAAAGTAAGAAAACAAAATCATTTTAATAATTTTGTAATTTTATCACATAGTTTTTACTTAAGCTGTAAACTTCCCAAATAAAATAAAATAAAATATTGTTTTGTTAAGAACTTCATAAATTATCATAATGTTTCGATTAAAATTACAACAGTTCTATGGTTACAACAGGAAAAAAAAGGTAGTATTAGGATTTTTTTTAGTTCTGTGTATTAAAATAGAATTCGAGGAAATCAAAATCACTCCTCATATCCTGTAAATTTCAAAACAATTTTTTTTCGATAAAAAAATCATTAAGTTAAGTAAAAAATTGGTTACAAAGTTGGTCGTTGGCGGCGGTATAAGCCGTATCTGTGTCTCACGGAACCTGCAGTGCTTGTCTGTGTTGATCCTATAGCAAAACACACGATGGTCTGACTCAAAGTCAGACCATGGGGTAGGAGCAGGTACCTTTCTGAGACGCAACTTGTGCCTACACGCATGCGACTTCCCACTTACTTCGGACTTGGCGTTCGGTTGGCTCCGCTGTGGAATCACTAGTGAGCCAGAAACTCACGAGATACATTTGAACTACTGCGATGTTACGACTTCGTTCCCTTCGCACTAAAAACGTCTGCTGTGGTGCGCAGCTGCTATAAGTTACGGGCGCGAACTAAGTCGGCGTTTGAGGGAGCGCAGCGGTGACCCCCGTGCCGGCTAGTTTCAGGGCCAGCGGCTGTCCATCGCCGTCCAGCGTGCCATGCGGCGAGTGTCATGGGCACTTTTGGACCGGATACGCGTAAGGTCGAGGGTATTGACTGAAGCTCCTTACTAGATCATTTATTGTTTGTTTAGTGTGATTAATGATTATGTATTTTTTTCTTTTTTGCGTCTTATATTTGTATATACTATGTATGTTATACCCCATATATACCCCATTGTTAAAATTATAATCAACAGTGAATAACGTTAGCGATTTTTTTTATCGGTGGACAAGATCCTCTTTAAGTGGAGGATGGAAATAATAATAAATATAACAAATAATGTCACATACATTAACATTACTATATGATTGAGCGAGTAAAAAACTCAATATTGCCAAAAAAGTATTAGCTCGGTCTTGTCCTAGTTCAAATCTGAAAACCCTCTCCAATCTATCGGTAGCTACCTACCGGTAGGTACGTCGTGAATAGTATCTGAAACAGGCGTCAAGTTTCAACAGAACCTAGATGACTGTAGTTCAGAATTTGAGTTATCTCGTCAAGGGAACGGAAGTAGTGACGTCGTCGTGAAAAAAAACATAATTTTACCCAAAATGAGTTCTGTACCATCGCCAAGTGCAAATCAGGCTCATGTACCGAGTGAGTTTTCCGTAACACTAAACAATGATTTGCGTTGTGTATACACAAAAAAGATGCCGAAAATAATGACAAACATAGCTTTGTAGTTGAGAAAAATGTTCTCTTATACATCTATTATACACATCAGAGACAATTTTACAACTGCAAGTTTTACAAACATAAGTTTGTTATCGCAAACATATTTTTAGGGTTTCGTACCTCAAAAATAAAAAAGGAACCCGTATAGGATCACTTTATTGCCTGTTTACCTGTCGGTCTGTCTGTCGAGACCCTTTTTAGAAACGCGTCAAGGTATCTAGTTGAAATTAATATCAAATAAGTACTTAAGTTCCGTGGAGCTTAAAAAATCAAATCACATATTTGATAATCGCAAGTCAATCAAAACCTATAAAGTAGTTTGACTAGAAGCAAGGTCTCACAGCACAAGTAAATTGTATGTTTGTAGTTATATTACATATTATTTGCTATTTAAACATATTGACAGCTAGAAACTTGACTGTGACGTATATCGATGTACGGGAGATGTTAGGTATATTCTTCAACCCGATCGTTGGTCTCTTTATTGTATGGAAGTTTTTGTACCCAAATGTATTTTGATACAGAACACTCAGTGCGCGATTCTGACTCCACTTGGCCTTTTTTATTGTCAATCAATCAGCTTCTGCTAACGCTGTAAAGCGTAAGAGTTTGATATGTGTATACCAGTCGCGAGAAAGTATGCACAGCGTGGCTGTTAAATATATTTACAAAATTAATAACCGCCGGATGTAGTCTAGTTCAGTCAAGAAAAGTTTGAGAATAAAGAAATGGTTGAGAAAAAAAATCGTTTGCCTGGCGGCATTCACACTTTGGTACTAATCGAACACATGCCAAAGTAACGGTTACTAGCTCAAATGCAGCTAATACATTATTATTATGATAATTAGCTTGTAGATGATAGTCATCTGTGTATTGGTGTATTAAATTGGATTGTCTTTGCACAATTGTCCAATCTCTTTTAAAGGCTTCACCGTTGAGTCAAGCATTTTCATATCGTGAGTATGGGAGGCTAATGTTAGCTGCTCCGATTGAAATTGCTCATTCGTTGGTCAAAATATTGTAGTGAGACCTACATTCAATGATATGAGGTCTTCTCGTCGTTGTACTTATGATGACTTATGACTTTTTGCAAAATTAATTAATTTTGAAACGTCAATTTTTACCTGCCTACATTAGATGTCAGCTTTATCGATTGCTATTTCGATCGCAAGGATTAATTATTTTTTTTCACGCAATGATGCTCATTAATCAATGGCATGATACTTGCCTGTAAACAAAATAACCATCTATCTATTTACTTATACCTATAAGGAAATAAAACGAGCGGTGTGCATAAAAATGCGCCATTAAATCATAAAATATTCAGAATGGATGTAATTCAAGCCAGTAGTGATTAAACGATATAGAGGATGTAACAAAATTAGTGTAGGTCCCGTTAACTGGGGTTTCTACTCATCAAACTGTTCAAATTTTGTTCTAAAAGTTTGCTGAAATCGCAAAAAAAAATGAAGTCTTCATACAAAACGATCAGTTGGCTGACCAATTGTGCATTTCTGTGTGGAGCGTCGAATATTTTTTTTGCGAATTGACTTTGGGTTCCTCGGGGAAAGTTTTTCAGTATGATGAGTTAGAAGTCCCAGTTAACGGGTCCTAAACTAATTTTGTTAGACAAATTGGTGTAGATCCCGTTAACTGGGGCTTCTACTTATCAAACTGAACCACTTTTTATCTACAAGTTTGCTGAAATCGCAAAAAAAAAGAAGTCTTCATACAAAACGATCAGCTGGCTGACCAATTGTGCATTTCTGTATGGAGCGTCGAATATTTTTTTTCGAATTGACTATGTGTTACTTGGGGAAAGTTGTATGATGAGTAGAAGTCCCAGTAAACAGCTCCTACACCATTTTCTACACGCTGTATATACTACGCAATGATAAAAATACTGAATTTCAATTGTATTTTGCTTTAGATAATAAGGAGTTAGAACCAATAATGCAGACAACGATGATTTATAGATTTAATTATGATATGCTATGGAAAGTATCATAAATCAAAAACCACACAGTACAAAAACAATACTATCTGTTATTCGTTAGCGAGCGTAGCGATCGCGAAATTTTTAATTAATCAGGTGCAATTTTAAGAAAACAATCATGTGAGGTATAATTTAAGGTTTACTACCTGATGTCATTGCCCCAGATTTATAAAGAAACAAAACTGATTCTTACTACCGTTTACGAAGTAACTAGTATCTCATCTGTGCTACCGTATCTGCATAGGGTTAGGCAAAATTTTTTACATTGCTGCAGTCAATTATTATTGATACAAATGAACTGTCTGCTTGTGTTATATAAG
Source organism: Coleophora flavipennella (assembly GCA_947284805.1). Taxonomy (NCBI): domain Eukaryota; kingdom Metazoa; phylum Arthropoda; class Insecta; order Lepidoptera; family Coleophoridae; genus Coleophora; species Coleophora flavipennella. The sequence goes on from OX369308.1 coordinate 19,642,280, forward strand.
TATACTTACTTTTTCCCCCTTTTACTTACTTTTCTTGGATTCGCCCCCCGTGGATATCGTTTTTATGACTGTCTTCGAGGGTGAGTGAATTTTCTCTAGATTCTTTCGAAAATTACCCACTTCTCACCCCCTCAACTATTCCTATACAAAAAACCACGTCAATCCTTTGCTGCATTGCGACGAAGCCAACGTGCGCGAGGGTGGAAATGAGTTTTCACCAAAAAACCAAAAAAAATCCGACGAAATTAACCAAAAAAAGAGTATCTTTTCTGTACCCTCAGGAACTGTATCGGGCCAGAAGTTTATCGAACTATGCTATTTTCACGGGATAAAAAGTAGCCTATGTCATAACTCCATAACACAGGTTACGTTTTCGGCAAGATCGGTAGAGGTATTGCAGCGTCAGCGTGAAGAGGCAACAAACAAATACATTTTCACATTTATAATATTATTAAGGATCATCTATCTAAATAAAAAAAGGCCAAGTGCGGGTGGGACTCGCGTAAAGTGGGGTTCCGTAACCTTTTTAACCTACAAGGCCGTTAAAAAATAAAAGCATGTTTTAAAAAACAAAATTGTTTTTGCAGTTGGTAATTGAACACTTTGTATGGAAAAATCAATCAAAAATCTATGAACAAATCCAACTGCACGTCTTAAGTTGGTCGACTATTATTCCCAAACTAAGAAAGTCTACTTAGCCGTTTCCGGTTTTATATCCTACTATTTACTTTTTGATGTGTAACATCTTTGCTCTCGCTTTCCTGCAATTTGTGGGAGTGATTTCGTGAAATGGGACGGAAAAGTGTCCCATGTGACGGAAATGTGTAACAGGGAGTCGCGTTTTTTCAGGCTTTAAAAGCGCGGAAAAGGCAAAGGTATCTATGACCATACAGCCTAGTCTGCCGTATCTTTGCCGTCCTTTTTTCAGGCTTTAAAAGCGCGGAAAAGGCAAAGGTATCTATGACCATACAGCCTAGTCTGCCGTATCTTTGCCGTCCTTTTTTCAGGCTTTAAAAGCGCGGAAAAGGCAAAGGTATCTATGACCATACAGCCTAGTCTGCCGTATCTTTGCCGTCCTTTTTTCAGGCTTTAAAAGCGCGGAAAAGGCAAAGGTATCTATGACCATACAGCCTAGTCTGCCGTATCTTTGCCGTCCTTTTATAAAGTATTTTGTCACATGTTACACATCATATGCGAGTACTGTAGGTCTCGCTCGAATTTATTTTTTCAGATGTCCTGAAATAGCGGTTCAGCTGGTACTCTAACAAAAATTAACACTTTAAAGCTTAATATTTCGCAAACCGATCTCTGAATCGGAAAATTGTTTTAGCAAACCCTCAGTAATTTTAAAAGAACTATTCAACGATACCCCACACGATTGCATACGTCAACGAAAAAAAAACACCCCCTCTCCTCTGTAGGGGAAATACCCTAAAAATTTTATTTTACCGCTTAGTCGGCTCAATTAATATTACATGGGCGACCGAGCGATGCTCGGAGTCTCCAATGCATGTGAACTTAAAATATTATAACGGATTTTCTGAATTCGTATCAACCGAGGGACGTCCACTGCTAGACAAATACCTCAAACAGGAAATCACACGTTGACCGGTCCCGCGACCCTTACCAGGTCATCGGTCCACCGTGTGGGAAGGCCTGCCTACTCTACGTTTACCTGTGCACAGTCGCTACTCGAAAATTTACTGCCCAAACAGCCATTGGTTCTACGAGCAATGTGGCACTGCCACTTAAGTTTAGCAATTCTGAGAGCTATTTCGGTTACTTTGGTTATCTTACGGATCCCTCGTTTCCGATTCAGTCACGCAGGGAAAATCCGAACATAGCACGCTCCATTGCCCTTTGGGTGACCTTGAGCCTTCTTATGAGGCCCATAGTAAGCGACGATGTCTCAATTCCATGTGTCATCACTGGCAACACACACTGGCCGAAGACCTTTGTCTTAAGACACTGCGGTTTAAGGGACGTAAAGATATTGCAAAGCTTCCCGAACGCTGCCCAGCCGAGTTGGATTCGACGATTGATTTATTTTTCTCGAAGTTGGACCTACCTAATTGGACTGTTTGTCCCAAGTATAGGGACGCATTCGTCAACAACTTCGAGTGTAGAGCCTCCAACCTTCAGAGGATTAGGTGCTACACAGGCATTTGAGATATTTTTATAGTTTACTCCTTTAGAATTTATTCATTTATAAAGTGCGTTATTAAAAATGTATGGAGTGAAATCGAGTGTCATTACGTATTTTAATTAAGAAAACTAAGGCTCCATGGCCATACCTGTGAGACCGAGGGCCGACCTCCGCGTAGGGAGATACTCGAGCGCTCCCTGCGAGACTAGAAGTCGAGCTTTGCGTAAGTTGAAGGCCGTAGCGCGCTCTACGAGTTTGAAGGACAAGCTCCGCTAATTCCAGAGTTCCACGTAGGGCGAAGCCCGGAGCACTTCCTGCGAGGTCGAAGAACGGAGGTCCTGTACACGACTCCACATAGTGGCGTTTTCATAAAAAAACACTTCAGTTATTCGCAACCCATGCTTCGCTGTTACCGCAACCGCTATACCAGAGCCAAAAATAGCGGGGCCACCGGAGACTATTTTCAGAATAAAAAACTAATCAATTTAATTTAAATTTAAAACTAGGATGCCTATATATAGTCTTAACAAAGGTATGCACCTATTTTTAACTAGAGCTTGTACTCGTGAAACTAAACAACGTTCACTAAGAAACCCATTTACAATTCGTAAAAAAAAATTTAGACTTCCATAAAAAGTTTGCTCGCAAGCTGATCGATTTGCATGGGAAGTCCAACGATTTTTTTTTCAAATTGACTATGGATTACTTGAAGAAAATTGTTCAGTTTCATCAGTGCAAGCTCCAGTTAAAAATTAGTGCATACCTTGGTTAAGACCCTATATATAATCCTTCTTTTTTAGACATTCGGGTAAATATGTATCCTATCGTAGGCCACTCACGGGATCAAGACGAACGACATCTTGCACTTCAAAATCCATAAAACTTTTACATACATCCGAAAGACCTTCCTTTTATTACCTTAACTTTTTTGGGCAGTTTAATTTACTTTAATTAATAATTTGGAATGAAGCTATATATAAAAAAAGGCCAAGTGCGAGTTGGACTCGCGCAAAGTAGGGTTCCGTACCAACTGCAAATATAATTTTGTTTTTTAAAACATACATTTAGTTTTTAAAAAGATCAGATTTAAAGAACAAAATTATATATGCAGTTAATAATAGAACATTTTTTATGGAAAATCTATTTACTTTTTACAAATCCAACGGCACATCTTAATTTGGTCGAGTATTAGTCCTAAACTAAGAAAGCCTACTTCGTCGTGGTAATTGACCCTTTTAAATTGATTATTACTCCTACTTTTTACAATTTTTTCAGATGTCCTGAAATAGCGGCTAAGCTGGCAGGTTACACTAGAGTCTTACAATAACACTTCATCATCTCCATCATCATATCAGCCGAAAAACGTTAACTGCTGGACAAAGGGGAGGGCAGCGCAGGACCGGTCCTTCCAGCGGCTTCCCCCGATCTTCACCAGGTCATCGGTCCACCGCGTGGGAGGCCTGTCTACGCTACTCGTACATTTTCTGGTGCGCGGTCGCCACTCAAAATTTTTATTGCCCCAACGGCTATCTGTTCTACGAGCTATGTGCCCTGTCCACTGCCACTTCAGTTTAGCAAAATTCACCAAACTTTGTTTGATCTTTATGACAAAAAAACTTAACTTTAGAAATTATATTAAACAGTATTCAAAACTTTAATTATCTAGCTAGAAAAAAAAAATTGTCAGATAATAAAATAAAAACTGTTTGGAATATTAGTAGCAAAGAAACTGGTAAAGTAGCACCTCGCGACAAAGAATATGTTTTACAAACAGATCAAGATATAATTAGTTCGAATACCGATGGAGCCAAAGAATGCGAACCTTTTTTCACAAATATTCCACGTAAGACTATTGAAACCCTAACCTTATCATTTATGTATGCTCAAAGGTTGCTACAGGATAATGTTAGTATTTGTTATCAAAAATTCTTCTCCAGAGTAATTGAACCACAAACTATTGTAAAAACTTTTAGATCTCTCTAAATGAAAAGAACCGAAGACCTCTGAGGATTAGCGCTAAGCTTGATCGGTAATACTTTAGCGCCATATTTAACTTGTCTTTTTATTATTAGCATTGATATCGGCGCAGTGTCTTTTCAGACCTCATGAAGCTTAGTAAAGTGGTACCTTTATGTTAATCTGGTTCAAAAACTGATTGTGCTGCCAATTCTTAGTAAAGTGTTTGAAAAGATTATGCTTAAGCATTTCGTGAAACCAAATTGTTATTATTTGTTATTATTAGTAGTTTTTTTATGTAAAATGTTCTAGCATTTGATTAATCAAATGCTATAACATTTTACATAAAAAAACTACTACATAACCTACAATTTGGTTTCAAAATAAGTCTATGAACAACCGATGCAGAAGTAGCACATATTTGCAACATCTATTATGCCTTTGAGGAATCGCAAAATGCAATTGAAGTGTTTAGTGATTTATCTAAGGTATTTGATTTTATTGAACATCAAACATTTCTTGTGAAATTAAAGCATGGTGTAGAGGATGGAGCTTTCAGTCTTTTAAATTCTTACTAAGACAACAGAACACACAAAAGTACAAGTTAATGACACGAACTTATCTGGATCTAGAGTGAAAATGGGTGTGCTCCAGTGTTCCATATTAGGGACCTTTCTTTTCCTTGTTTACGTAAAGATTTGCCTTTTATGGTGCAACATCTGTCAAATATTGTATTGTTTGCGGAATATAATTGTCTTATTTTAAAAATGAATAGGAAATAAACGAAATTGACGAAGTAAACAACACTAAAGGTCAATAATTGTGTAATATTAGATAGTAATAAATTTGAATTTGTAAATACTTCGGTGTTCCTTGGTATAACTTTGGATGTTTCACTTTAATGGGGACCACACATTGAAACTTTAGCGGGAAGGCTTAGTTCAGCTGCTTATGTCGTTAAGAAAATAAGACAGTTAACGGATGTAGGTACTGCGAGACAATTGTATTTTAGTTACTTCCATAGTATAATGTCTTTTGTGGAGGCGTGCGGCTGATATTGAAACTATTTTCATCTTGCAGAAACGAGCTATCCGCGGAATCTATCACTCTATCACGTGAATCGTAACAGAATAAGTTAAAAGAAATCAATATTTTAACTGTTGCTAGTCTATTCATATATAAAAACATTATTTGCTTTTTTTTACAAAAAAGAGTGACAGGCATAATTCGAATGAAAGAAATGTAAATAAAATGGATATAGCCTATTCAAGACGGAGTAAGATTTAAAAAGCCATTTGTGGGGCAGTAAAGTTGATTCTACAATAAAATTCCAGAAAATGCAACTAGTTTTTCAGAGAATAAATTTAAGACTCATGTCAAAACATGCTTGTGCTCTAGATTATTTTATAAAATAATAGATTTTGTAAATGACAAAGACATATATGTTGATTCTATAACAAATATTATTATCTGAGACTGTAATCTGAATCATGACATTATTTATTCATGACAAAGGACAATACGTTTTTTTTGACTATTCAAAAGTGTGTGTAAACAGCTAATTAAAATAAATATTTTTTGTTTTGATTTTGCATTTCTGAGAGCTATGTCGGTTACTTTGGTTTCACACGGTACGGTCGTGAACTTGTGAGAAATGGAGCCGATTGACAATTTACCGTGCCATTATGATTCCACTAAATTTTACTAGTTAAATTATAAATTTACAATATACCTGCGACATATTACTTGAATACATAAGAATTGCTCGTTTAAAGTAATAAGAATGTATATACGCATGTCAAATAACAGCTTTCTAGTACTAATAGTCTCTGAGCTAAGCCGCGGACAGACGGACAGACATGGCGAAACATTAAGGGTTCCTTGTTGACTACGGAACCCTAAAAACCTTAAAATGATACCTCCCATTCAAATTTAAAAATGTTAGATGCTTCTACGAGGAGGTATGTTCTCCGTGGGGAGTACAGTAAGTAACTAGGATCTTATCTGTGGTACAGTTTAAATGCCAAAAAGGCAAGGAATCTTTGTGCGTCCATACCTACGAGTATACGAGTATTAGTAAAAAATCTCGTTATCGTTAATCGCACTGTACTATAGTTACTTCTCTACCACGCACTTCCATTTTCGGCATCATTGCCCTGGCTATTAGGTGAGATGATGCTATCATCATCATCATCATATCAGCCGGAGGACGTCCACTGCTGGACATAGACCTCCCCCAAGGATCTCCACGACGACCGGTTCTGCGCTGCCCTCATCCAGCGGCTTCACCAGGTCATCGTTCCACCGAGTGGGAGGCCTGCCTATACTACGCTTTCCGGTGCGTGGTCGCCACTCGAGAACTTTACTGCCCCATCTACAATCTGTTCTACGAGCAATGTGCCCCGCCCACTACCACTTAAGTTTAGCAATTCTGAGAGCTATGTCGGTTACATTGATTCTCATACGGATCTCCTCGTTTCTGAATCGATCACGCAGAGAAACTCCGAGCATAGCACGCTCCATTGCCCTTTGGGTGAAGTTGAGCCTCCTTATGAGGCCCATAGCAAGCGACCATGTCTCAGTTCCGTATGTCATCACTGGCAACACACACTGGTCGAAGACCTTGGTCTTAAGACACTGCGGTATTTGGGTCGTGAAGATATTGCGAAGCTTCCCGAACGCTGCCCAGCCGAGTTCGATTCGACGATTGATCTCTTTCTTGAAATTGGACCTACCTAACTGGACTGTTTGTCCCAGGTACACATATTCGGCAACAACTTCGAGTGTAGAGACTCCAACCTTCAGAAGAGTAGGTACGACACGGACGTTTGACATAATTTTCGTCTTGTCCATGTTCATTCTAAGACCCACTTGTTTAGAAGCTCTACTAAGGCCATCAAGCATTGTGCCTAAGTCATCCATAGTCTCAGCCATAACCACGATATCGTCAGCGAATTGAAGGTGGGTGATGTACTCGACGTTGATATTGATGCCGAGTCCACCCCAGTCTAAAAACTTAAAAAAATATTCCAGGGCGGCAGTAAACAGTTTCGGAGATATAACGTCTCCCTGTCTCACACCTCGCTGCAGCTGGATAGGTTCCGAGTTCTGGTCCTGGAGGCAAACCGACATGGTGACGTTTTCATACAAACACTTAAGCACTTCGATATATCGATGGTCAATTTGGCACCTCTGGAGAGACTCACAGCCCAAGTTTCGACCGAATCGAAGGCTTTCTCATAGTCCACGAATGCCAAGAATAGTGGCTGACTGTACTCTTCGGTCTTCTGTATAATCTGCCGCAGCGTATGTATGTGGTCTATGGTACTAAATCCTTTTCGGAAACTAGCTTTTCGGGAAGCTGGAAGTCGTCAAACCTGCGTGCGAGACGATTCGTAATGACTCTCGAAAACAGTTTGTAGACATGGCTCAGAAGTGAGATGGGTCTGTAGTTCTTCAGCAGGGTATTGTCGCCCTTTTAGAAGAAAAGCACGACCACACTTCTGTTCCATGCCTTAGGCGTTTGTCCTCAAGTATAACGGAATTAAATAATTTCTGAAGAGCTTTAAGTACCGGTGTTCCACATGCTTTCAGAAGATCAGTCGTAATTCCATCATCACCCGGTGCCTTATTGTTTTTAGATTGTTTAAGAGCCATTCTAATCTCTTACAGGCTGACGTCCGGGATATCTTCGGTATAGTGTCGGGTAAGTCTAGCTCTTGGGTCTTTAGCCAGATCGCTGACAGGCAGACGTGTGGTCGTGTGCATTTGTCCGTAGAACTTTTCAACTTCTTCCAGCAACTCAGTCTTAGACGATATGATCCTGCCATCCTCAGTCTTCAGCTTGGTCAGTTGGCTCTGTCCAACAGACAGATCTCTCGCAAACACTTTTGAGCCTTTGTTGTTCTCAATCGTCTCTTTAATACAATTTGTATTATACTGGCGCAAATCGCGAGTTAGAGACTTAGAGATCTGCTTGTTTAGTTGCCGATACTGAGTAGCGTCTTCAGAAGACTGCAAAACCAATCTGCGTCTTTCTTCCATGAGGTCGCTGGTGAAATCCGAGATTTTTTTGGTTCTGTTTGAACGGCGAGTTTTAAAAATCTTAGACCCGACCGTTTGGACAATTTCCACGAAACTGTCGTTACAATCGTCCACATTCACGCATAGATGATGCTAAGGGCTTTCTAATTGTGGATAAAAAACGACTTAACTAATATCTAAAAGCGAGACATATTATATGTATATTTCTTTGGCTGAGCCTGTAGCCTAAACGGCTTGGAGGATTTTGGAGAACGAGGTGTCCTTAGATTCTTCTTGATCCCGTGAGTGATATGGGTTACATTTTTACCCGACTGTCCAAAATAGGATGGTTAAAATAGACTGACTTGGTGGCTCAGTGGTTAGTGCCCTTGACTACTGATCCGAGAGTTGTGGGTTCGATCCCCACCCAGGGCAAGCATTTGTGTGATGAGCAGATTTGTTTGCTCTGTGTCTGGGTGTTAAATATATCTATATATGTATGTATTTAAACGTATATAAGTATGTATATCAGTCTCTGGTAACCTATAACACAGGGAATCCTACTTTGGGGCCAGATGACCATGTGTGATTTGTCCGAGAATATTTATATTTATTTTTATTTATGTTTTAATCTAGTCGGGTTATAATTTTTATTAAATGGTTAGGTGATCCAAACTTTTCGAACTTGGAATGTCAACCCTTTCTGTTGGCTTTACACGTCATGACTAGGTATGACACGTACCGTTTAAATAATAGATTCATCAATCATACAGTACACGTTAAGTGTTAAATGAAGTAGAATTATACAAATGGAGTTAACAGTTTAATTGTTCGAAAATTCGAGCCACACATTAATTGTTTGCTGCGCTAAAGTTACATAACAATATTGCATTTCCCGCTTTCTAACCTAAGCCTTGCACTCGCGCAGTCAAGGTAACAATGCTATGTAACGGTATAAAAAATACACACCACAAATACTTCCTACCTAGTCTTAGATACACACTTACCTAATAATAACAACAGCGCTCCGCGGCTCCATCCATACAGGAATATAAAAACGGGCCAAGTGCGAGTTGGACTCGCGCAAAGTAGGGTTTCGTAGTCTTTTCAAAAATAAATGTTTATTTTAAAAACAAAATTATATTAGCAGTTTATAATAAGTATAACATATTGTATGAAAAATCGATGACCTTTTTACAAATCAAACTGCACATCTTAAGTTGGTCGACTATTTCTCCTAAACTAACAAAGCCTACTTAGCCGTGATAGTTTTTCTTTTAACTTTATTATATTGACTATTTTCACGAATTTTTTCGAATTTCCAAACACAGCGGTTTAGTTGTTAGGGGGTGGGGACACTCGACTTCAACAAAACTTAGCACTTTTAAACCTATTTTTTTGAAAACGGAACCCTATATTATAAAATAATCTTAGAAGACTCACTATTCAAGATTTTAAGCTCTAACCAACGATACCCCACACGACTGGGTTTGACATGACGAAACTATTAGGGTTCCTTGTTGTACTACAGAACCCTAAAAAACGCTAAACACGTTAAATAAACGACTTCCATCGCAAAAACTTAGTACAATTTGGCGTTATTATTTTTGGTTTTTGTTAATTTTCTATTATACAATAATAACATCCCATAAACGTCCCCACGCTTGGACAAGAATCTTCTCGCAACCTCGGGAAGGTAAATGGGGGCCAACTCCAGGTTGGTTGAAGTTTGTCTGAAGTTTTTCAAGTCACCTATATGTTGTACAGCTATACAGGTTGTAACGTAAACGTCCCCATGCTGGGACACGAGTCTTCTCGCAAACTCGGGAAGGTAAACGGGGGCCAACTCCAGGTTGGTTGAATTTGTAGGGCTAGTGGCGAACCCCATTGTCTGAAGTTTTTTAAGTCACCTATATGTTGTACAGCTATACAGGGTGTAACATAAAGGTACAGTGACACTTTAAGGCGGGCTTGTACTCAATCAGACTATACAATAACTACTACAACGACGTTCTACAACTTTGCTGGAATTGCTATTTTTTTTAAATTGTTCATACAAATAGGTTTTTTTTTTTTTTTTTTTATTCACAATTGGTAAACCCTTGACAACATCTCACCTGGTGGTAAGTGACGATGTTGCCGAAGATGGAAGCGGGCTTACCAAGATTCCCCAACGCAATGGGGAACTGGCTATCTTATCTTCGTGCCGGAACACACCAATGATATCAACATTGATATTTGGCGGCAAGACTTAGATAAGATGGTGGTAGCTAGCCAGGCGGGCTTAGAAAATGCCCTACCACCAACCAAACCGAGTCTTACAATTGACCCCGCCGGGAATCGAACCCGCGACCTCCTGTGTAAAGCCAGTGAACTTTTCCTCTGAGCTACGGAGGCGGTTAAAAAGGTCAGCTAATTGGCCAGTTTTGTATGAAAAATCTTATACAAATTTCTCGATTTTGGCAAAGTTGTGGAACAAAATTTGTTCAGTTTGATACGTGCAAGAGCCCACCTTAAAATATAACTGCACTGTTATGGTACACCCTGTTATATTTAAGCAAGGAAACGGTCAAGAAAATGCCACTAACAGTTAAACCCATCCAAGTTGATTGACCTAACCACGTAAGTTACAAGTTACACTGAACTACGACCGCTTTAAAAGAGAGTATGTTCTCTCAATTTACATTTTAGCGTTACATTTACAATTCACATTTTTTCCGTAAAGGATGTTATAAAAGGGAACATAACATCAATCTTATTGGCCGCCTAGTCTACATGTTTCCCACACCGAAAGGGACCTCGCTATTAAAACGTTACGAGCAGTAAGCAGGGTAATTGTGACCAATTTTTGAACCTTTTTATTACCCATGCAACTATCAAACTGTTATCTGGCCCGTTGAGTTGGAGCCACGCTTCAGTGAGTCCACTTACCACTTAACATTATAGGGCGAGTCTAGCTTTACATCGGAAAGTTGATATCATAAAATTGGTACGTCAATATTTAATGTTCAATAGAGGGGGAGTTGGTTTAAATAAATAAATAAATAAAATATATTCTCGGACAAATCACACATGGTCATCTGGCCCCAAAGTAGGATTCCCTGTGTTATAGGTTACCAGAGACTGATATACATACTTATATACGTTTAAATACATACATATTATATAGAAATAACACCCAGACACCGAGCAAACAAATCGGCTCATCACACAAATGTTTGCCCTGGGTGGGGATCCAACCCACAACCCTCGGATCAGTAGTCAAGAGCACTGACCACTGAGCCACCGAGTCAGTCGGTTTGTGTTACTATAGCCAGAGATAACTATAGCCCTAGAATATTCCCGAGGGTGTTGTAAAGGGCGACTAAGGGTCGTAAACTGGAGGATGAGCGGCAGCATCCTTTAAGCGTACTGTGCTACTCTCTACACACTGCGATCGCCAACCCGCCTACCAATCGTGGCGATTACGGCAAGTATCCCCAACTTGGGGGAGACCTGTGTCCAGCAGTAAACGTCTTATATAGCTGATATGATAATGATCACGAAAGCAGGCTGATATGGAAGATTCAAGGTTCAAGATTCAAGGTATTTATTCAAAATAGGTGCAAATTACACTCTTTCTGATAGTCATAAATTAATAATAACATAATTTCATTTGTGAAAAATCAAGAAATAAACAATTATGAGTTAATAATGTCAAAATTAAATCCTAGAAATAAACCAGATTATGTCATTAGAACATGAAAACAATATGACATGAAAAGTTATACATAAAATTCATAAAATTATTGAATGTCATTGAAACCTTTGACAAGAGTAGGCCAGTACACGCGGACAGCACCCGGTCACGAGTATAACGCGAGAGTAATTTCAAAGTAAGTAATATTATCGTTTTTCGTATCGTATTTACGTGTAGTTCTACGATAACAATTTCTAAACTTTTTAGAAACATTTTACTCAAACCCACAACTTTTTATAGCATTATCACTTATCAGTCATCTTCAGACGATTAGGTAATTTAGCGTTTAAACTATATTAAATAATTGTGGACAAGTGTGTAATGAAATAGCAACAATATTTTGTGAATCGTTAAATAACTTTCGCGGTAGTGTCCATTGGCGGTCGCATTTTCATGAGTTTCACCGCAGCGCGAGCAGGAAGCGCGCCGCACACGCAACAGTGCACTGTCAGGCTCAGTACACACAGTAATAGTGCACCCGATCGTATTTTGTACAAATATAAATTACCTATATTACTTGATAAGCAATATCTAGAAAAAATACTTACTATTTATGTATTTACAAAGGCCTCCCTTAAGGATTTCCACAACTACCGCTCCTGCTCTGCCTGCATCTAGGTGGTCCTTGCGACCTTCTGCAGGTCGTCGGTTCACCGATGTACCGGTCGTTGTAGAAATCTTGAAGGAGGTTTTTGGTCAGCAGTGAACTACTTACGGCTGATATGACGATAAATTGATAGTGACTATAATTTATTTACGTATCTTGGTAAGGTAACTTGATCGTTAGCTATTTATGCGTAGTTGGGCAAAAAATAAGTCAAGCACATTCTATCTACGAGTATATTATTTTGAAATTTTTAGAAGACCAATTCAAAGTATGTAACTCGTAACGATGTTCATAGAAATAGATTTATGCTTTAGTTTCGTAATCACTTTAGTATACACAAACCCTTACAGAAGCTATAATACATTTAAAAGTGTATTGTTATTTATTGTACTAATACACACTCGGGTCGGTGGGTGTTAATAGCTAGCTATCGATCAAAAAATGAACATGAGTCGATTTAACGGAATGTACACGTATTGTCGTGCTCGTGGCATCGTTGGATATTGACAGAATCAATTACCAACAAATAGGTGTTGATTTGTTTGTTAATTCCGCTACGCTTAACGTTACGGCAAAGTATATATATTAGTACTAATATATATTTACGGTTCGCATGGAACTTAACAACATTTTCTCTCAGTATTTTTGGTCTTTCTATAGACTCAGTTAAGCTATGGAACTTAATAAAAAAGAAACAAATGCATTTATGTCTACACAATTTAGTTTTCAAGTTAATAATAAGCTAACGTTTAAATATCCAAAATGATTTCGTAAGTATTCTAATAGGAAAGGGAAAGGTGTAATTATTTTAAACGGGACTATGGGTCCAGCTTGGGTCTATAACCTCATGGGGCCACGTGGGGTTTCCTAACCTATGGCAGAGTTCGTTCACTGTTTACACTAAGCTTTTGAAATGGTACGTGACTGCTATTATAAGAGGCAATTTTCAAACTAAAGCTTGCTAAAGCACAGTTTAAGAAGTCGTAAAAATCCTTTACTTTTCCTCGTGTATTAGATGTCATCATCATATTCCTTACTAATATTATAAATGTGATTTTTGTTTGTTTGTTTGTGCCTTTTCACGCTTCAATGCCTTGACCAATCTTTATGAAATTTGGCATGCAGGTAGCCTGTGTCACGGGAAAGGACATAGGCTACTTTTTATCCCGGGAAAATAGCATAATCTGATGCAGTTCCTGAAGGAACTAAAAAAATACTCGATTGTTGTGATTTTTTGCACAGAGATGGTTGAGTAGGTGGGAAACGACATAATTTACTAATCGCCCTTAAAGACAGTCATAAAAACGATGTCCACGCGGGCGGAGCCGCGGGAAAAAGCTAGTTGTCATATAAACCGAAAACCTCCAAACCTCCCCAAGGGTTTCAACAATTCAGCGGCTCCAGATGCGTATTAGATGTACAGCAATAAAATTTTGCATGAACATATTCACTTTTATCGCAAAAGGAAAATAAATTCAAGAAAAAAATCGGGTGGGGCTGTGTCGGGGCACACTCCTGTTAGTTTAATGTGTAACTTCGAGTTTTATGTCTCTGACTTTCTAAAAAAAAACGTTTTGCATCCAGCTTCGCACGGAGCGCTCCGGGCTTCACCTACTCGAAGGTCGGACTTCGGCCTCGGTTTGATACTTCTTTGCTATGGAGGAAACAGATTCTTTCGTCACTGCCAATACAGTTTTTCGTCACTTCCGTCATTCCAGTTTTTCCGTCACTCCGTATGTGATTTAAAGACGTTTCTCATCGAAAAAAAACGTGCGTGAATAGGGCGCCGTAAATGGAGGAAACAGATTCTTTCGTCACTGCCAATACAGTTTTTCGTCACTTGCGTCATTCCGGTTTATGACTTACGTGATTTAAAGACGTTTCTTATCGAAAAAAACGTGCGTAAACAAACAAACAAAATTTTGTCCTTCACGGATTTCTCTTTGAATTTATTTATTTTATTTTTAATCTTTAAATTTAGTTATTTTATGATCTTTTTTTATTTCTTTCAGCAGTTTTAATATTTTATTTTAATTCAATAAAAATTAATTAATTTAATACAAATTATATTCAAGAGGCGATTAAGAACAACAAAGGCTCAAAAGTGTTCGCCAGAAATCTGTCTGTTGGGGAAAGCCAACTGACCAAGCTGAAGACTTAGGATGGCAGGATCATATGATATCGTCTAAGACTGAGTAGCTGGAAGAAGTTGAGAAGTTCTACTGACAATTGTACACGTTCACAATAGTAAAAACCGATAAAAACTGTTTTTTTTCGATAAGAAATCTGTTTTTATAGAACAGTGAAAACGCACTCATTTTTGATGATAATAGTTCATATGAAAAGGCCTTAAGGCGCATAGCTCGTAGAACAAATGGCTGTTGGGGCAGTAAAGTTCTTGAGTGGCGACCGCTCACCGTAAAACGTAGCGTAGGCAGGGCTCCCACTCGGTGGACTCGGGAAGCCGCTGGATGCGGCAGCGCTGAATCGGTCGTCGTGAAAATCCTTGGGGGAGATTTTTGTCCAGCAGTGGACGTTCTTCGACTGATATGAATTTATTAGTTTTTAAGATACGGACCTTTTCTTGACTTCAGTTGAGAAAAAATGATAGCATCTTTCAGTTTTTTAAATTTTTCAATAAAGCTATGGACAATTTGAAAAAATAATTATCTACTGAAACACTTGCCAATTGCCACATTATGACATATAAATCATTACAATATGCCAAAAACTTTCAGAGTAATCGCCATGTCACACTTTCGATGAAAAATGATCCTTTATATGCCAGTTCAGTGTTCGTAAAAGTGATTTTACCGCACACGTGCTTTTACTTTACCACTTTTTTTTAACTTTAGCTGGGAGGAAAAAGATATTTCTAGCAAATAAAAATATAATAACCAAAGATACAGAATCTGCTTTAAGGCTTTTGAAAGGAGAATTTTAAAAGAGATAGGTTGTCCCTCCGTGAGATTAGTAAATAACGCTAGCTGGTTAGATTCTCTTTGGGTTATATCTTTGTAAAGAAAAAATATGAATGAAGCGCATAGGTTACACAAAGGAATAGCTAATTTTTCTAAGGAGGTTTTTATGCATAAAATAATATAATATAAAATAATATCCCAGGTCTATTTATATGACAATATTGAAAAAAACTTACGCATGCGCACGTGTGCTAGCTAAAATATGGCGCAATTTTCGTAAAAAGTAAATGAAATGTTTTAGTTGTGAAAACAAATAAAATTATGAATAGTTATTATATGTGTAATAAAAAATATATTTATGTGTATGTATAAGAATAGTTATTTATGATACAAGGGTAGTAAAAAGGTCAATAACGAACAAGTAACATTTGTGAGCCCGAACCGCAGGTGAGGGTTTACCATCGTCACGAGCTTCTCATTTTCTTTTACACCCATGTATCATATAACATTTTTCAATACAGTTAACGTGGCAGAAAAATAAAATACCAAAGTTATTTTACGTGACTTTTGGCTCATTTTGAATGTCCAGAGAATAATCTCACTTTGTTTTTTCTTATAATTACACATAAGTATATTTTTTAATACACGTGTATTCATAATTTCGTTTTTTATTTAAAACAACACAATTCAGTTTACGAAATTGCACCAGACTTAATTAAGTTAGGCTCACGTACGCATGCGTAAGTTTTTTTTAATATTACCATAAATAGACTACAATAAAGCTTGGAACATTATTAATGTAAGCATTAAAACCTCCTTGGAAAAGATGACCTATTCCTTCATGTAACCTATGCGCTTCATTCATATTTATTCTCCTTTCTTCGCAAAGATATAACCCAAAGAGAATCTAATCAGCTAGCGATATGTACTAACCTCACGGAGTAACAACCATTCTCTATTAAAATTGTCCTTTCAAAGTTCTTAAGAATATTCTGTATCTTTGGTTATTATTATTTTTATTTTCTAGAAACGTCTTGTGCCTCCTAGCTAGAAATTTAAAAAAGTTTAAAGTAAAATCATTTAGCGCACACTTGACTGGTATATAAAGTACCACTTTTCGAGCAAATTTATTTGAAAAAAAAAGTGAGAGTACTCCCCAGACATTTAAAATGAGCCACAA
Source organism: Coleophora flavipennella (assembly GCA_947284805.1). Taxonomy (NCBI): domain Eukaryota; kingdom Metazoa; phylum Arthropoda; class Insecta; order Lepidoptera; family Coleophoridae; genus Coleophora; species Coleophora flavipennella. Next base: position 19,658,852 of record OX369308.1, read on the forward strand.
GTCGCGTAAAATAAACTTTGGTTGCCGTAACCTTGATTTTGTTTTTCTGTCACGGTCGTTTTTTATTTCACCGGTTTTCTCACAACTGTATTGAAAAACGTTGTATGATACATGGGTGTAAAATAAAATAACATTATTGACCTTTTTACCACCCTTGTATCATAAATAACTATTTTTACCAGGGCGGGCGAAAAAACATTTTCAATGTTCGATACCTCGCACTCTCAAATCCGTTAAGCCTCTTAGCAGATAGCGTGGAATAAAGAAAGATAGATACATTAGACCTTAAAAAACACTCCTTTTATGTGGGCAGTTCTGTAAATATTCGTTGCTATTGAAGCTAGGCTAGCTTAGCTTAGCTTCGTACGCCGTACACTCCGCGCTTTAATCTGGCCTGCTGAAGCTCATCGGATCACCGCACCGTGCCGACTGCCTTGCTTTTTTTACTCTTTCTCATTATTAAGCCACATTAAAATGTGAAACAGTGGCTGCGAAACTTTTCTTCAAACATAATGTGTCCTAGACAAAGACATAACAAGAGTGTTTACAAAAAGTGGCCAAGTGCCCGTCGGCCCATACGCAAAGTTGAATTCGATGGCATTTCAAAATAGTCCTGTATATTTAAAAAAACAAAGTCATTTTTACAGATGGTATAGAATATTTTGTATTGAAAATCTATGAACGTTTTACAAATCCAACAGATTATCTCTCTAATTTACTCCTAAACTATGAAAGCCTGCTTAGTCGAAATCATTTTCATTTTATGCTTTGACCCGAGATCGCTCTTGAAAGTTGTCGGCGATACGAGGTCACTACTGGAGTTTCTGGAGGAGCTGGGTTGGCAGTGATTTCGTCCAACGACGCATCTGTCGCCTGGTTGCGGAAATCAGCCCGCCCTCACTACAGTGTTGGGCATTAATCAATTAAAATTTAAAACAATTAACTAACCGGTTAAAATTAATTTCAATTTATTTAATTGCAGTTAAAATTAATTGCAATTGAATTAATCATACACCTAAAAATTTTACCCTCTGTTTTACATACTCGTATCCTTAAGTTTGAGAACCATCGCATTTTACCAGGACCGTTTAAGATTTATTACGTACAAGGAAAGAGGTTGGATGGACGGGATATATTAGAAAGTTGGTTTTATCTGGTTTTTTTATACTAGGTAGGGCATTGACCACCTAGACACCTTGCAAGTTCTGAAATGTTTGGTTACAATGCCAATGAACAAATTAGATTTATTAGCTTAATTACATTATTTCGATCGTTTCATATTTGCCTAAATGGTCAAGCACTTTGTAAATTTAGTTTGAAACCAACAAGTCGAGCTAGTAAAAAGTGTTTTTTTTACCTATAATTGACACGAAACAAATGTGAACATTTTATTTTAATCAATCGTATTTTTTAGTGATTTTTCATATGTTAAAAAGTGATAACATCATAGGCCCAAATACAATGGAAAAACGGACCCAGTACTAATTTCAAAATGTGAAACGGTAAATTTAAAAAAAGAAACAGCTCCAATAGTGCAAAACGCCATCTACCTCTACCATCGCGTTATTTCTTGTAAAAGTGAATGTTGACAGATAGATATTTTGCTAAATCAAGGCTCTACGTTGCGCTCTGTTCGCCTCGCGCATTCACCAGTGGGCCAGGTACGCCAACTTTCCTCAAGATGGGGTTCTCTTTATTGCAAAAGAAGTCCGGAAACTCCATACTTTACTTTCTGATTTTTTTTTCAGTATATCCAAAAATCATGTGAGATTAATCCAAAAATTAAGTAGCAACAGTAACTTTACAAATTTAGGAGTCTACTATACACATTTCAAAATATCAAACTTCTATTCACAAGCACAGATGAGATACTAGTTCCTTCGTAATCACAAGTTTTATACTTCTATTCTGACATTTATGTTTTTATTTTCAAGATAGTCAAGAAAGCATATTAGGCTATTAGCTTATAAGTTAAATATTAGACCCTTAGGTTCTTTGTTCTTTGTAAATGTATTATCAGGTTGAAATAATCTATATATATAAAAATGAATTGCTGTTCGTTAGTCTCGCTAAAACTCGAGAACGGCTGGACCGATTTGGCTAATTTTGGTATTGCATTATTTGTGGAAGTCCAGAGAAGGTTTAAAAGGTGACTAAATATGAAAACGCTCGGAATTAAATAAAAAAATAATAATTTTGGTTGACTTCACACACAACCTTCGAGTTTTTATACATACACTTACGTATATTTTTTTGCTGTTCGTTTGTCTCGCTAAAACTCGAGAACGGCTGGACCGATTTGGCTAATTTTGGTATTGAATTATTTGTGGAAGTCCAGAGAAGGTTTAAAAGGTGAATAAATATAAAAATGTTCGGAATTAAATAAAAAAAAACCAAAAATAAAAATCAGTCAAAAAATAATTGGTTTTAGGGTAGTGTAGTGTAGGTGTAGGGTAGTGTAGGGTAGGGTAGGGTTGGGTAGTGTAGTGTAGGTTTGGGTAGGGTAGTGTAGTGTAGTGTAGGGTAGTGTACGGTAGGGTAGTGTAGAGTAGTCTATGTAGGGTAGGTTTGGGTAGTGTAGTGTTGGGTAGGGTAGTGTAGTGTAGGGTAGTGTAGTGTAGGGTATTGTAGTGTTGGGTAGGGTAGGGTAGAGTAGTGTAGGGTAGGGTAGTGTAGTGTAGGGTAGTGTTTTAATTTTTATTTAAATCTAATTCCATAAGGTTATTTTAATTTTACAACTATAAAAATTTTTCAACGCAATGTATGTTGCTTAGAAATAAATGAACTTGAATTTGAACTTGAACTTGTAGGGTAGTGTACGGTAGGGTAGTGCAGAGTAGTGTATGTAGGGTAGGTTAGGGTAGTGTAGTGTAGGGCAGGGTAGTGTAGAGATGGGTAGTGTAGTGTAGGGTAGGGTAGTGTAGGGTAGGGAAGGGTAATGTAGTGTAGGTTAGGGCAGTGTAGTGTAGGGTGGAACGAAGTTCGCCGGGACAGCTAGTATATATATATATATATATATATATATATATATATATATATATATATATATATATATATATATATATAACTAGTATTCCTGGCGAACTTCGTACCACTTTACATTACACTACCCTACCCTACCCCACAGTACACTACCCTACACTAAACTACCCTACCCTACCCTACACTACACGACACTACACTAAACTTCACTACACTACCCTACCCTACCCTACCCTACCCTACCCTACCCTACCCTACCCTACCCTACCCTTCCCTACATAATAACCTTCTCTTGACAATAACGAACTCGAAAAAAAAAAGAATAAGCGAAATAGGTCCAACCGTTCACGCGTGATGCCGTGACCAAGGGAAATAGGGATTCATTTATATATATATATATAAAAATGAATCCCTATTATATATATATATATATATATATATATATTATAAATAGTTATATATACGCATATGTATTATATATGCATATATAAAATACAATAATAAATATATTAGCAAACCAAAGTAAGACGCAGAATAATTGTATAAACAGTACGAGTCAGAGCAAAAGGAGATATTCTTTAATATTAATTAATTTTAATTATTATATATATATATATATATATATAGATATATATCTATATAGATATATATATATATATATATATATATATATATATATATATATATATATATATATATATATATATATATATAGATTTATAACCAAATTTTAATTCTCCAAGTGAACATTACAAACAACAGCTAACAAAACACCAACTTGAGAACTTTACCGTAATACTCGTATGTACATTGAATTAAAATAAAACGTCGATATCATTCAACAAATGACTACCGTCACTGAACCACGGGCCTAATTAATTGAGGCAGTTAAAAGAGATGGGTAGCATTATTCGAAATAAAATGTCGTCTGGAAGTGCGTTGGGCAACATGCCTCCCACATAGACATTCCCGATGAATAAGATACTTGTGATGGTAATATGATAGTGTGCATAGTATTCTCTGTGGTAGACCGTTATAGCTTGAAATTAACAATTTAACTAAACTCGTTAGAAAAACCGACTTCCATTGCAACATTTTTTGTTCATGATTTTTAATTTTTGATAATTTTCTAAAAATGTCATCATATTTGCCGAAAAACGTCCGCTGCTGGACAAGGGCTCCCTCAAGGATTTCCACGACGACCGGTCCTGCGCTGCCCGCATCTAGCGGCTTCCCACGATCTTCACCAGGTCGTCGGTCCACCGCGTGGGAGACTTGACTGCGCTACGTTTTTTTTTTCTAAAAAAGTACTACACCTCTTTTGATAAAATTTATATGAGACCAACTCCGGAGTATAATCTATCGAAAAATCATTAAAAATCGCTTAACAATCTGTGAACACACAAAAAAGCATACCTACAGTCGAATTGAGAACGTCCTCCTATTTAGAACTCGGTTGATAAAAATGTAATTCAGCGACCTTGTATAACTTTTCCATACAGGATTTGCAGAGAAACGACGAATATGGACCAAATTAAAATGTCTCTAGATAACAGACGAATGAACCGATTACATTATGATCGTCCGAGAATATTATATTCTAAACTACTTTTTTAAACAACTAGCGCGTCTCATGGAAGCCTCGTACTCGTAAAGCCGCGTTTAGCTCCAATAACCCATCCATTGATTACATTGGAATGCGGGATGTAGAGTGGTCGATGTTTTAAGAGCTCAGGGAATATACCACCACCGGCGCGGCGCAGTCACGGATAATTGATACTTATACTTTTTTACAATAATTATCTGCTTATTGGCGTTGAACGAAGGTGGCTTCGGATAGAAATGTGTGTTGTTATGGAAACGAGATACTTGTCCAGCACAGCAGCAGCAGTGGGCTTGTCAGACTAAAATAATTGAAAACGCTAAACACGTTAAAAAACCGACTTCCATCGCAACAACTTAGTACATTTTTGCATTATTATTTTTGGTTTTTGTTAATTTTCTAATAAAGTACTAAACCGATTTTGATAAAATATATATGGGACCACACGGGAATCACAAGCTATCAAATAAAAAAAAGAATCATAAAAATCGGTTCACCCAGTCAAAAGTTATGAGGTAACACACATAAAAAAACATACAGACGAATTGAGAACCTCCTCCTTTTTGGAATTCGCTTGAAAAACGGTCAAGTGCGGGTCGGATTCACGCACCAAGCAAGGGTTACATACGTAATGTGGTACGTAAGAGAGGTACGTACGTGAAAGGTATTATTACAATTATAACTATCCATTTTAAACAGATGACATCAACACGAGTGATAAAAAAATACCGTCTTTTTTATTAAGTACGGACTCCTTAGCACGAGTACGACTTACACTTGACCGTTTAGGTAATTACTTACTTTTGGAAAAACATTTAATTAGCTCACGAAAATTCATAAATTATAGGTAGGGGTTAAGCATCGGACATTTCTCTATCGAAAAGGTACGTCAGATTGAAGAACAAATTTAACTTTGCAGTGGAAAAAAATGTTTTCCCGTACATTGGTTCTACATCATCCTGTAACAGAAAATGAAATTTTCTAATCGAAAAAAATATTTTTATGAGATATGACAAAGAATTAACGAGTTTCGGATTTTTCTTTCACTTGTACTGTGAGATCTTCGTTATTGCCAAATTTCATGACTTTAGGTCAACAAGTTTTGATGTTAGTTAGCGAGTATCAAAATACGTATTTACTTAGAAGCTTGGATTTTCAACACATCCAAGGGATTCTCTAGTTGAACTTGATACCTCTCTCTACCAGTCGCTGAGAAAAATGATGTCGACAGACGCACAGACAGACATACAGCGGACATCAAAGTGATCCTATATATTATGTATTTCATTTTTTTTCTTTTGCGGTATAGGTAACCCTAAAAAAACCTTTCCAAACGTAAAGAGCAATTTTAGTTCGAAGAAATCTGAGTCTCGTAATTAAATCTCCTTTACAAAAATAATGTTCATACATTTATTTGGAAAGCAGTAAACAGATACTTAAGCAGTGATAACAGGAGATCTAATATTTTTTTTATGTAATATAGAATTAAACGACGCGTACAAAGACGAGGTGTGGTCCGGTTGACATTTTTGTGGCTCTTTAATGTATGGTAAATAGCTGACCACACCGCGCGCGACGTAGTAAATTTGTATGTTTTGATCACAAGAATATATGGCCACAAGTAAAACAAGCTAGAGCTTCAAGAGGATTAGTAAAATAAAAAATTGTGTAATCTTTTTATTTGATATATAACACATTTTGATGGCGTTGGTAGAAATGGACGTTCACGGAATGAACGTAGAAGTATAGACCTTCGCAGAATGGACGTGGGGAGAAATGTTCCTGTAAAACCGACTTGACATTCGGAGAATTATAGACGTTAGCAGCCAATCCGGTTTCTTGTTCATAAACAATCACTTCATCATCATATCAGCCGATGAACTTCCACCGCTGGACACAGGCTTACCCCAAAGAATTTCCACGAAGATCGGTTCTGCACTGCCCCCATTCAGCGGCTTCCTTCGACCTTCACCAGGTAATCGGTCCACCGAGTGGAAGGCCTGCCTACGCTACGTTTTCCGGTGTGCGATCGCAACTCGAGAACTTTACTACCCCAACGGCCATCTGTTCTACGAGCTATGTACCCCGCTCACTGCCACTTAGGTTTAGCAATTCTGAGAGCTATGTTGGTTGGTTACTTTATAATCAACAATTAGTTACAAATCACTTTCTTCCACAATTAACTTGTCTAACCTATTAGGTTGTGTGTGATGTGAATGGTATCTTATGAAAGTTGCAGATTGCAAAAAACCTTTGGACGCATTTGGCTCACGCTTATTGGGATGCCAGCGGGGCAAGCTTACGTTCAAAAATTGACATCTATAGGCTGAAATGATGATTGACAAAAATAGTTTTAAAAAATCAGTGGGACTTTCTTGGTTGCGTCGATAGCTCAGGTTAACTGACCAGAGGCACTGGTTTGGGTGTAACGGTTAGTGGCATTCATCTCGACCGTTTCCGCACATCGCAAGACACGTTAAGGCGACACCTTGGAAACTTTGTTCGCAGGGATCTCGATACATACATATGAAAGTGATATTTTGTAATCTTGGTTAGTGGCATTCATCTCGACCGTTTCCGCACATCGCAAGACACGTTAAGGCGACACCTTGGAAACTTTGTTCGCAGGGATCTCGATACATACATATGAAAGTGATATTTTGTAATCAGATTTTTTATTTCAATAACTTCATTTTGTCAGTTGCAGAGACACGATTCACGATTTATAACAGACAAAAATACATCAATGAAACCTCTATTACCACAGAGATTTGAATTCTACAGGCAAACCAGGTCGATTTAATTTATTTTTTTTAATCTAATTTTTATAAGTCGATTAGCCTAAGTCTTAATTAAAACGAAAAAATATTGAAAAAGTAGTTATTTTCTATACTCTTTACATGTGAAGAAAAAGGCAGAGATAACTGCTCCTTTCAATGCCTCGCCTTAAGCCGTTGGTGCCAGTTGCTATCACTAGATGAGATAGGCCTGTGTAATCCGCCACTAGCCCTACAACCTCCACCAATCCGGACTTGACGCGATAAAAATAATAAACCTAAAACTAAATATTGGTTGTTAACGTTGTTTCTAAAATTATAAGGCCAATTGATACTATGACCTATATAAACTGACTAATAATACACAGCCAAGGCTGAGCCTCATTAAGATGGAAACCGTATCGAATTGGATGCGCTTACGCATCCTTAGAACTTAATTGTATAAAATTGACCTACGGGAACGTATAGGATTAACCGTTCCGAATCTAAACTTTAAATTATGGTGGAATATCTTAATTTTCGATCATGGAATTTTACTGGTCGAAAATAGTTGTTTATGATACAAGAGGGATAAATAGGTAAATAGCAAACGAGTGATATTTGTAAGCAACTGACTCCGGCAGGTTTACCATCGTCGTCACGAGTTGGCTAGTTAGTAACTAGTAGTTACCATTTATGCCCATGTAATATACAACATTTTTCTATACAGCTGTGAGAAAACGGAAAAAATCACCACAAAATTTACGTTCTTACACCAGGTAAGTATTATAATCTTATTTGAGCAGGCAAATACTAGGATTTTGGATGGGAGTAAAGACATTTTTGACGTCTCTCATCCAGTGATGCGTCACTGGATGAAAATAAGAGGAATCAACAAACTCCTGGTTGCGTGCATAAATAGACATTAGACACTCTTTAGTCATTTTGTCTATTCATGCATGTGAAATAGTGACAAGCTAAAGATATAAAAAGTATTTTCTCGTGAGTCCCGTGTTGCTAGAATCTATAGTTTTTAATTAATTACACCACAGACGAGGCTGTATGGCCAGATTGCTTTTGTATTTTAAGCCGGAAAATAAAACTTCAAAATAAAAAGTAAGTCAGTAGTGTATTATATCATTTTTCAATACAGTTCCTCGAAAAGTGGTCCTTTATATGCCAGTCCAGTGTACCCAAAATGGATTTTACCACACATGTGCTTTTTACTTTACCACTTTTTTAAAATTTCTAGCTCGGAGGAACAAGACATTTCTAGCAAATAAAAAACATATTAACCAAAAATACAGATTCTTCTTTAAGACTTTTGATAGGAAAATTTTAAAAGATATAGGTTGTTCATCCGTGAGGTAAGTACATAGCGCTAGCTGTTTAGATTCTCTTTGGGTTATATCTTTGTGAAGAAAAGAGAATAATAAATATGAATGAAGCGCATAGGTTACACCAAGGAATAGGTCATTTAGGATTTAATGCTTATAATAATAATAGCTGTCCCGGCGAATTTCGTTCTAACTTACACACTACACTATATTACCCTACTATATTACACTATATTACCCTACCCTACCCTACACTACCCTACCCTACCCAACACTACACTACCCTACCCTACATACACTACACTACACTACCCTACCCTACACTACACTACCCTACCCTACACTACACTACACTACCATACCCTACCCTACACTACCCAAATCTACCCTACCCTACACTACCCTACCCTATACTAAACTACTCTACCCTACCCTAACTACACTACACTACCCTACACTACACTACCCTACACTACACTACCCTACACTACACTACCCTACCCTACACTACACTACCCAACCCTACCCTACACTACCCTACACTACCCTACCCTACACTACTCTGCCCTACCCTATACTACCCTACCCTACACTACCCTACACTACACTACCCTACCCTAATGTTTAATTCCGAGCATTTTCATATTTATTCACCTTTTAAACCTTCTCTGGACTTCCACAAATAATTCAATACCAAAATTAGCCAAATCGGTCAAGCCGTTCTCGAGTTTTAGCAAGACTAGCGAACAGCAATTAATTTTTATATATATAGATATATCCAAGTCTTACTGTAGTCTATTTGTGATAAAATTAAAAGAAACTTACGCATGCGTACGTGTGCTAGCCAAAATATGGCGCAATTTTCGTAAAACTGAATTGAGATAATTTAGTTGTGAAAATGAATAAGTTATAAATAGTTAATTTATGTATAATAAATCATCATCATCATTACAGCTCATATACGTCCCCACCGAGGGGCTCGAGCCTACCCTGAATCAGGGCGATTAGGCCTTAGTCAACCACGCGGGCCCAGTGCGGGTTGGTCGACTTCACACACGACCTTCGAGTTTCTTGTATAATAAATAAATATAATAAATATACTTATGTGTATGTATAAGAAAAAACAAATTGTGATACCCCCCGGATATTTGAAATGAGCCACAAGTCGCATAAAATGAACTTTGGTTGCCGAAACCTTGATAGGTATATATCAATGTATTGTATTTTGTTTTCTTGTTAAGGTCGTTTTTTATGTCACCTGTTTTCTCACTACTGTATTGAAAAACGTTGTATGATACACGGGTGTAAAAGAAAATAACAAACAAGTGACGATGTTAAACCCTCGCCTGCGGCTCGGGATCACAAATGTCACTCGTTTGTTATTGACCTTTTTACCAGCCTTGTATCATAAATAACTGTTATCGCAGACTATATACACAATTTTTTAATTGGTTTTTAGGGTCCCGAAGTCAACTAGGAACCCTCATAGTTTTGCCATGTCTGTCTGTCAGTCTATCCGTCTGTCCGCGGCTTAGCTCAGAGATTATTAATACTAGAGAGCTGTATTTTGGCATATATTATACATAAAGTAGTACAAAAAAATCATGATTTTTTTTATGGTTACCTCCCCTACATGTAAAGTGGGGGTGAATTTTTTTTTGCTAACGTGCCCTTTCGTGTGGGCTATCGTTGAAGAGGTCTTAAAAAATAACTGAGGGTTTGCTTAAGCCATTTTTGATTCAGGGATTAGTTTGCGAAATATTAAGCTTTAAATTACTAATTTTTGTTTGAGTCAATTGTAGTTCGAGACATCTGACAAAAATCGTAAATAGTAGTACATATAATAAATTTAAAAGGAAAACTAATAAGGAAACGTGTAATATTTATGCCGTTGGTGTGCCTTATTCAAAAAAAAAAAGAAAAAAAATCTATCGCGCCTAAGTAGGCTTTCTTAATTTATCAGTAATAGTCGACCAACTTAAGATAGACAGTTGGATTTGTCAAAATTTCATCGATTTTCTATACAAATTGTTCTATTATCAACTGTTAATATAATTTTGTTTTTTTAAAATAAACATATATTTTTTGAAAAGACTTAGGAACGTAGGGTTCCTACCGAGTCGCACTTGGCCGGATTTTTATTTATACACACACCTACTAGCGCCCATCAGCAGCGTGCAGCGTAGCCCGTGCAGATCCCTTTTTTTTTTGTTATAAACTCTTTATTGCATTTAAAAACAAATAAGTTAACAAAAGAACAACAGTATAACAAGAACGGACTTATCCCTTTCTTTTCCCTTTTTTATTTTCTGCCGTTCGCGTAGGAATTTCCTAAAATTCTTTCTTAGTGATCGCCTACATCATAATTGCTATCATCATATCAGCCACAAATCGTCCACTGCTGGACAAAAGCCTCCCCTAAGGATTTCCACGTCCAGTCCTGCGCTGCCTGCATCCATCGGCTTCCCGCGATCTTCACCAGGTCGACGGTCCACCGCGTGGGAGGCCTGCCTACGCTACGTTTTCCGGTGCGCGGTCGCCACTCGAGAACTTTACTGCCCCATCGGCCATCTGTTCTACGAGCTATGTGCCCTGCCCACTGCCACTTCAGTTTAGCGATTCTGTGATCTATGTCGGTTACTTTAGTTCTTCTGCGGATCTCCTCGTTTCTGATTCGATAACGCAGAGAAACTCCGAGGATAGCACGCTCCATTGAGCCTTCTTATGAGGCCCATAGTAAGCGACCATGTCTCAGTTCCGTAAGTCATCACTGGCAACACACACTGGTCAAAGACCTTAGTCTTGAGACACTGCGGTATTTGGGACGTGAAGATATTGCGAAGCTTCCCGAACGCTGCGCAGCCGAGTTAGATTCGTCGATTGATCTCTTTCTTGAAGTTGGACCTGCCTAGCTGGACTGTTTGTCCCAGGTATACATATTCGTCAACAACTTCCAGTGTAGAGTCTCCAACCTTTAGAGGGGTGGGTGCGACATGGACATTTAACATTACTTTCGTCTTGTCCATGTTCATTTTAAGGCCCACTTGTTGAGAGACTTTACTGAAACCATCGAGCATTGTGCTTAGGTCTTCCATAGTCTCAGCCATGACCACGATATCGTCAGCGAATCGGAGGTGGGATATGTACTCGCCGTTGATATTGATGCCGAGTCCACCCCAGTCCAGAAGCTTAAAAACATCTTCCAGGGCGGCCGTGAACAGTTTCGGAGATATAACGTCTCCCTGTCTCACCCCTCGCTGCAACTGGATAGGTTTCGAGTTCTGATCCTGGAGGCGAACCGACATGGTGGCGTTTTCATACAGATACTTCAACACCTCGATGTATCGATGGTCAATTTGGCACCGCTGGAGAGATTGTAGCACAGCCCAGGTTTCGACTGAATAAAAGGCCTTCTCATAGTCCACAAACGCCAAGATCACATACATACGCTGTGGCAGATAATTGCTATATGTATACCAAATTTCAGCTCGATCCGTCCAGTGGTTTGAGCTGTGCGTTGCGCTTTTGCACTTCACTCAGTAGACCAATGACCTCGTGAAGAGTCGTGGGCAGCGACTCTTTGAGCTGTGTTACCGCAATGTTTTTTTATTCACAATTGGTAAGCCCTTGGCATCATCTCAGCTGATGGTAAGTGACGATGATGCCGAAACTGGAAGCGGGCTTACCAAGATTCCCCAACGCAATGGAGAACTGGCTATCATATCTTCAAGCCGAAACACGTCAATTTAGTCAGCATTGATTTTGGTGGCAAGACTTAGATAAGATGGTGATAGCTAGCCGAGCGAGCTTAGAAAATGCCGTTCCACCAATCAAACCGAGTCTTACAAAGTTAGACTCCGCCGGGAATCGAACCCGTGACCTCCTGATGTGAAACTAATAGACTTAACTATTACACAACAGAGGTGGTTTTTTCGATAGCTTAAGTAATTCAGTCAGATTTATTTGAATGTGTGTAACTTGCAAACATTAAACGTAATTTTATTAGACTTGCGTGTATGATGTGTATATGTAATATATATTGTTCATTAATTTTTCCTTCTAGAAGCCTCTGCAGGTAGACGAGCTGGTCAATGTCCATAGCACCCACATCCGGTCTGTGAACCGACACACGCGAAGTGAAATAACATCGCTTAATCGGAAATACGGCATTGTGTCTACTTACGAGCAATAATTGGCATAAAGGAAAGCCAACATTAGTTCATACAAAATTTAAGGTTAATCAGCTCGTCTATTAACTATTTAAATGAATGAATTTAAAAATATAAGACATCCTTTACGCTCAGATTTCAACCGCTTTCGTGGCTTAGTGGTTAGTCCACACACTTTACACAAAGAGATTGCGGGTTCGATTCCCTTCAGTTTCTAAAATTGCACAACTTGGTTTGTTTGGAGGTAAGTTATTTTGGAGCCGATATGGCAAGCTACCTTCTTCTTATTTAAAGCAATAATATGTTCTGGAAATGATAGCCCATTCGACATTGCTTTTGGCAATCTTGGTGAGCCCATTTTAATTTTTGGCATAATAATCACTTATTACTAGGTGATATGCTGTCAAAGGCTTGCTTTTCGCAGAGATATGCTATATATAAGGCTTTTCGTCATCATCATATCAGCTCATATACGTCCCCACCGAGGAGCTCGAGCCTACCCTGAATTTGGACGTTCGGACCTTAGTCTACCGCGCGGGCCCAATGCGTGTTGGTCGACTTCACACACAACCTTTCATTCTTCCCAGGCGTGTGCAGGTTTCCTCACGATGTTTTCCTTCACCGTAAAAGCGTCGGATAAACGTACATATGAAATCGAAATTTGAAAACACATTGGTACGTGGAAGGATTCGAACCACGACCTCCCGGGCAGCCACCGTTGCGCCACCGACGCTATTTGTAATTGAGAAAAAAGCTCTGAACTGAATAAATGGTAAGCCCTTGTACAATTTATGAATTTTGAAAAAGACAGGGCTATTAGTTAGCCCGGGGTTAAAACTTTGAAACTTATGAAACTGTACAACTTTTGTTCAACCTGCTGAAATCATAAAAAAGAAAGTTGTCTAATCAGCTAATGAAATTGGTACGAAAAGTCGAAAAATGTTTTTTTTGCGCAACCTAGTGGAGGTCGAGGGAATACACTGGATGCGGGCACCGCAGGATCGGTCGTCGTGGACATCCTTGGGGGAGGCTTTTTCCATCAGTGGACATTCTTCAGCTGTTATGATGATAAAGATGTAGATAAAAAAAATGTTTTGTTTCATGAGTAGAAGCGACTGTAAAGTTTTAGAGAATCCATTAATAGAACTTTATTTTGATTGATTGGTTTGTCACTTAATACCAATTTTAGGTAAATTATAAATTTGTTGAAGAATAAAGTCTCAGAATATTTCATGCAGGACAGTAGGATTGCATGCTTTGAAAAATTTATGAATATTGAAGGGTCTTACACCATTTATCAGATATGCACCATTTTATATTTGTAGTTTCCGTTGAACTCTATAAACGGACTGTTTTATCTGTAACTCACGTTGAAATCTTTTATATGGATGTCGCAGGATAATAGCAAAATCCGTCGTTTCGCGAAAATCCTAGGAAAATTGCACACTGTGGAGTAGAAAACTCCGAATAAAACCAAATCGAACGGAGCCCCGCTATGCGGGGCTCCTTTTTACGGTAGAAAAAGACATGCTAACAAAACCTAACCTATTTAACGAAGCGGGGCTCCATCCGACTTGGTTTTATTAGGAGTTTTCTACTCCATAGTATGCAATATTCCTAGTATTTTCGCGAAACGACTGATTTTGCGATTATCCTGCGACATGGACAATACAATCTGTAGTTCACTGTGTGGATTGTGTATTTGTAACTCGCGTTAAACTCTTTCGTATTCAGTGTCCTATTTGTTACTTGCCTCTTGGAGATAGGATGGAGGGTCATACATAATTAAGTTCGCGTTAAACAAAGACGAATAAACATATTTTTTAAGGTTCCGGAGACAAATTGGCAAAAACGGATTTTCTCTGCCACTATTTACACCTACAGTACTTTTAGTACACAAAGATGCCTTAAGGCTTGTGCACAAATCACGTGAGGTTTGATAGGGGGGAGGTCATGAAAAAATCACGACAGATCACGTTGGGGGAGGAGGGGTATAAGGAGACCTCACGTGTATTTTTCTACAGTGAACGAACAAAGAAAAAAATCTACCACATCAGTAGATAGTTTTTCTCGGTTTCATTAAAAATAAATCATCACTTGTTAAATACTTCAAAATAGTGAGTGTATTTAATATATATACTTTGACAATACTATTAATCTTAAAATTCGGTTGAATTAAAAAAATACACGTGAAGTTATGAGGGGGGGGGGGGGGGGGGGTAGGTCAAAAAGTAGCCGAAAAAACCTCGCCTGATTTGTTTACAAGCCCTTATTGAAAATAGGATGATTATTTTAATGTATGTGTGGGGTAGCGTTAAAAAGGTCTCATAAAATGAATCGAAGGTTCCTTTGAGCACTTTTTAATTTGAACGTTTTATTTGTAGGACAGGTACCGTTTTAGAGATTTCCCAGATAAACTAATTACGACATATTTTAGGTGTTATAAAAAAGTATTGTTGGTGACAAAAATATGGAAACCATGATAAGAGCCAATTTAAAAAAAATTGCCTATACTTTGAAAATCAGAAATCAAAAAGGTACCCCTGGCAAATAATCCAAAAACTTTATGTGTAAAATTTATTAAAATTAATTCCACAACATTTTCCCCGCAAAACAGGTAAACAGACACCATCAACACATACACCCTGCCCCATACACACAGCCATTAAAAAAAAATTCTACTACTTTTTGAAGTCTATAAGTGTTTTTTTCATTATTCACAATGGCATCGTCTCACCTGGTGGTAAGTGACGATGACGCCGAAGATGGAAGCGGGCTTACCAAGATTCTCCAACGCAATGGGGAACTGGCTATCTTATCTTCAAGCCGGAACACATCAAAGAGCATTGATGTTTGGCGGCAAGACTTAGGTAAGATGGTGGTAGCTAACCAGGTGGGCTTGGAAAATGCCCTACCACCAACAAAACCCAGTCTTACAAAGTTAGACTGCGAGGGGAATTGAACCCGCGACCTCCTAATGTGAGGCTAATGGACGTGACCACGGAAGTGGTTAAAATGTCGGTTTTCCGGACGATTACATGACCTTCTATTGCTCCTTCGCCACTTACATTTAAAAACAAAAAGTTCAAATTTTTTCAAACTTCTCCAGACACACATTTTATACACTTTCTAACTTGAAGTTATTTGCAAATTTTACAAACAAGGTACAGTACCAAGTAAGTACTAACGGTAAACAGTCGGTTCGAAAGAAAAAACAATTTAGAACATGCAAAAAAATTAATTACTATGTTTGCGCAGGCCCCCCACAGACTTACATTCGCCACATACCCCTATCCATCCTGTCCCCTACACCCTCCACATTCCTCTTCATTTCCATGAGAGGGGAACCCATTCAATCCTCCAACACTTCGAGTTACATGCACCCACTTAGTAGGAGTCTTAAGGAAGATCCTGAATCAAACTGATCCTGAGTCTCAATGACAGTTTTCATGCAAAGAATCTGGAACCCTACACTATGCGTAGGTGGTCCGTCACGCACTTGGCGGACTTTTATATAAATTGTTGACGAAATTGCCCTTCTATAGAAAGTTAAAAATAAGTGCATCATCATTATTCCTTTTGCATTTGCATTTTTCACTGCTATAAGGTCTCCTCCAAAGGTTTTCCTTAACGATCAACCCTGCGCTGCCCGCATCCAGCAGTTTGACCCGTACCAGGTGGCCGGTCCACCGAGTGGGAGGTCTGCCTATGCTACGTCTTCGGGCGCGCGGTCGCCACTCGAGAGCTTAACGATCATTGATCGCTATCAACATCACCCGTTATTTCAAACATTTTTATAAAAAAGTTTTTGACAGATGATGACCTCACATAAATAATATCTAAATAATTTAAATAATACAGTTTAATGTAGACACGAAAATTTTTTTTGCAGTTTTTTATTGATATTAATACACAAAAGGTTCACATTTTTCTAAATAATCAACATCATCGTATCAGCCGGAAAACGTCCACTGCTGCACAAAGGCCTCCCCCAAGGACTACCACGACGACCGGTCTACGTACATACCTAACTACTAAATACCTTTCAGTTCGTATTACATTGAAAGCCATGCTTAATTTGTTACAAAAGCAGATCATCATCATCATCATCACCCGAAAGGCGTCCACTACTGAACATAGCCCTCCCATAAGGATTACTATCACGATCGGTCCTACTTTTGCAGCTTAACACTTCACTCCTAACGTGAAAGTTCACCATTATGCAATTGGACTAAATTCTAAGGCCGTATTTGTCTTTTTTTCTTTTTGATCCAAGGCCCGTTCTCCACGCTTCCTTGGTGTACGTACTCACTTGGTAATACATCTGGCAGATCAGGTTATGTTTTAAACAAATTGAATTAAATGTTGTAATCATTTTTTGCCCCACTTCGCCGTCTCTGCATATTATTATGTATCATTCGTTTAGATGTTATTAATTTTATTTTATTTTAGTTTCGCTCTATTGATTATGTGGATTGAGAAGTAACAATTAAATAGCATGTGACTTGTTATTGCATTTTGATTAAATTGGTATTATAATTTATTGAAATAGGGATGACGATAGCATCAGAAATAAATTATGAACTCCGGTTTACTAAATTGCCCTCCTATTTAAACATCGGAAAAACTTACTCTTTTTTTGTTCCATCAAGTCTTCGATTTTTAATTCATCGAAATCACAAAGTGAGTAAATAAATGACGCTGCAAAACTATGACATCACACCTAGGTATTTCATACATTTTAGACCAAAATGTCGTTTTTGACAGATGATAAAAAGTAAATCAGATGACTAATATTTGTCATCCCTATTTTAGATTACATTCGATTCGACGATACATATATGTTTTTGTACAGGATGTAAAAAAATTGGTGGAGAAGATTACCCAGGGCTTCTACATACATGTCACATCTACTGAAATTTTTTCTCAGTAAACCCATAGCCACTCGAAGAAAAATTTTGACTCTCCATA
This sequence comes from Coleophora flavipennella, assembly GCA_947284805.1. NCBI lineage: Eukaryota > Metazoa > Arthropoda > Insecta > Lepidoptera > Coleophoridae > Coleophora > Coleophora flavipennella. The sequence goes on from OX369308.1 coordinate 19,676,670, forward strand.
CAAAAATAATCGATACATCGGTCGATTTCAGTGAGAATTTCAAACTTTTTTTGTATGTGAATTGATTTTGGCTTCATTTGGGAAAGTTGTTTACTATTATGAGTAGATAGGGCTTCCACAACGTCAAATCTACCGAACAATTAAACTCAGGAAACCCATAAGCAATTCTTAAAGAAAAATTGGGACTCCATACAAAAATGATCAGCCGATCGATTAGAATAAAGAGTTTAAACATTGTTTTAATTAACTTTGGCTTCATTTGGAAGTATTCAGTATAAATAGATGGGTCTTCCTAATTGTGGTAATAAGTGGTCTACCTAATTCTGGGTAAGCTCGAGCCGAGCAGGTTTCCGGGACCTCTGTTAGCAGGACCGAGTCTTTACCCGTTGAGCCACCGACGCTTTTTAAAATGGTAATATAGTTCGAATTCAATGATTTGGAAATTTTGAGAAGAATCTAATCTATCTAATCTAATGGCTTTAAACGAGCAATTCTTGTATACATAAATATAATCTGAATCTTGGAAAAGGCTCCAACGTTTTGCTTGAAAATTGGTATACGGGGGTTTTTAGAGGCTACAAATACATCTATATAGGTCTCATCTCTGGGAAAACACGAGAAAACCTCGGTCGCCCTGTTATTACTATTAAATAGATAATAAGTAGGCGATGTCCAAATTCTTTACTTCATTGCTCTTAGCAATCGTTAATAATTCATATTATTATACTTCCCTTCACTGCTGGTACATGAGTCTCTTTCCAAACTAGGGCGAAAAGATCAGGCCATACATACTCCACTCACGGAGACCAAGGCCAGCTTGCTGGAAGTTTTAAGGCTAGAACCCCACTGTCTAAAGTTTTACTAGCCGCTTAGAAGGCATCTGACACGGCTTAACCAAAGTATATATATTAGTACTAACATACATTATGGACACTCCCTGCCGCTCCCTAGATTCCGACCTCACCGTCACGTCTCCCAGATTGCTTCAGATTGGTTACAGTTTGTATAGGATTTCGCCCTTTAGTTTGTTCCGTCATTAGTTTTTTGAAATGTCATTTCTGGCCCGTTGTATTAAGTATCCAGGGTGTGGGTTAACTCAACTTACGCCATCTAGTGATAGCAACCGGTAACAGCGGCTTAACGTGGCTTGCGGGAGCACGGAAAAGGTCCAAAAAATGCCGTCGAACCAATCCAGGTAATGACCGTGCTTCAGATCAGTTAACCTGCGGGATCGCCCCAACTACACATGTCACACTGTCCTGCGACAGTCAGAATAATACAGCACTGGTTTTCAAATTACTTTAGAATTGCGAAATCATTTTAGAGCTGACTTGTGCGTATCGTGGAAATTTTGTCACAATTTTCAGGATAGGTACTCCATATTTCTCATCATCATCGTATCAGCTCATATTATACGTCCCCACTAAGTGGCTCTAGCCATCCCTGAATTAGGTCGATCGGGTCTTAATCGACCACGCGGGCCCAGTGCGGAATGATCGACTTCACACACAACCTTTGAATTTCTTCGCAGGCGTGTGCAGGTTTCCTCGCGATGTTTTCCTTCACCGTAAGACCGTCGGATAAACATACATATGAAATCAAAATTCGAAAACACATTGGGTACGTGGAAGGATTTGATTCGCGACCTCCCGGACAGGAGGTAGCGGCCATTGCCCATACGCCACCGACGCTCCTTGACTCTTAATTTAAGACCACAAAAGTGAAGACTATACAGGGTGGATAATTTTATTGTGTTAGAGCAATAAGAGCAACTAGCTTACCTAACAGTTATAGATAAACGAAAACCTTTTTCAAATACATGCGGGATTTTTAACGCAAGGATGGTTTATCTTCTTCTCAGCGATACCTTTATTCTTAACGTTTAGTAAGGCTTTTTTTTACTGTTTTTGATGATTATGCCGAACATAGAAACAGGTTGCCAAGAAAATGCAACCAGATGGGAAAATTACTATCTTATTTTTAGGACATCATTATATTAATGTTTGGTGGCAAGACTAAATAGCCAGATAGGCTTAAACAAACTGGGTTCTGTAACATATAGGGCCCTGCCTGGATTCAAACCACTAACCTTCCGGTGTGAAGTCAGTAACATAACAACTAGGTCGCGGAGTTATTTAAAGCCTTTATGTGCCTTAAATAGTAAATAAAGTTTCCATTAAGAAATTTTACGAAGTAATACAAACTGAAACTCACATCCTAGCAGGGATGGGACCAATTTAAGAAAGTCGTCACTTTAACCACCTTTTGTAGTCGCTGGCAATAGCTTCTCTTAGGTCTTCCCCTTCCTCTCTTTCCTTCGATTTTCCCTTTCCATTTACCAATTTAATGCAACTCCCTCCATCCCTATTTTCAATTGTTGGCAAATAGGTTATCTTCTCTCCAACTCGCTTCAGCACCTCTTCATTGGTTACAGTGACGACTTATAGAAAGACCCAAAGAACAAATGACTGGCGATCGTTACACCCACAGGAGTTTGTATGAAACAAGAAACTGTTGGGGGTGTGGCAATCGAGTTGGCACAGTATACAGAAAGGACGCTGCTGCCCATCCTCCGGTTTAGTCCCTTAATTGTCTCTTAATGTCGTACCCACGGGAAGAGATGGGATGGCCTTATTCTAAAGCCATACGGCATCAATTAATTAATTTAATTGATTAATTTATTTATTAATTCTTATTGTTTTGTTTTTGTGTTACTCCAACGAACTGAAGATTAGGGTTCTTTACCGACATGATCTTTTTTAAATAGGGCGAAGAAAGTTCGAATAGTAGAAATGTTGGTTGCACTAAATCGGTGACCTTTGTGATAAGCTGATAACCAAATATTTTTTTTCATGAGTTTATAATGATGAAATGTTCAACTTTTCCTTAAGTGACTTTCTGGTGAATAGGAACTCTCTATTTCTGAACTTATGCATTTGCTTTTTTTTAGAGTGAAAAAAGTTCGAATAGTAGAAACGTAGGTTGCATTAAATTGGTGACCTTTGTGATAAGCTGATGACCGGAATTATTTTTTGTATGCGCTTGCAATGATGAAATGTCCAACTTTTCCTTAATTGACCTTCTGGTGAACAGGAACTCTCTGTTTCGAGGTGAATGACTCGACACGGCTCACTGCTGCCACTCGATATCACTTCTTTAAATTAAACTTAAGACCTGGATTTTTATCCTGCGTTAAGTTTTTTTTTTTTTTAGACTTCCCATAGGTAGAAATCTGACCGCCTCCGAGGCGTAATAGTTAAGTCTTATATCTTTACATCACGAGGTCGCGGGTTCGATTCCCGAAGGGGTCTAACTTTGTAAGACTAGGTTTGGTTGGTGGAAGGGCATTTCGTAAGCCCGCCTGGCTAGCTACCATTATCTCTCTAAATCTTGCCGCCAAACATCAATGTTTACAATATTAATGTGTTCCGGCTTGAAGATAATATAGCCAGTTCCCTATTATGTTGGGGAATCTTGGTATACCCGCTTACATTTTCAGCATCATTGACAACTTCCATCAGGTGAGATGATGCCAAGGCAATTGAGGGTAAAAAAAACTTGTCTAATCAGCTTATCATCAATATCTATAAGAAGTCCAACAAGTTAGTACAACAAAAGTTATTCACTTTCATGAATAGAATCCCTCCTCTAAAAATATGTTCTACTAGCTTTCTGCCCCGCGGATCCAACTTCGTTTGATTCCCTATCCCGTGGGATACTAAAAAAATCCTGCCTTGTTCCTTTAGTACATTACAAAGGGACCTCTGTGCAAAATTTCAGTGTTCTAGGTCCAAGGGTGAAACGTTAAACGTCGATGAGTCAACCAGTATGTGAAGGAGGACTTTTCCTTTTTTAACCCCCGACGCAAAAAGAAGGGTTTCATAAGTTTGAAGCGCATGTCCGTCAGTGTGTCTGTACATTTTATCACAGCTCCTAAATGGGTGAACCGATTTTAATGCAGTTTCCTTTTACTTGAAAGCTAGATCTTTGCCATATCTGATAGAATTCATTCAGCTGTTCATGGAGAACCAACTCCATGTTGTCAGTTGACCACAACTGCGCTGATGTTGTGTTGAACGGTGATGAACGGGTTGTTGTTTTAGCTAAAATAGTGTACCCTCTTGTTCAATAAAAAAATCAAAATGGCTGAAAACAAAATGGCCGCCTAAAGTGAAGTTCCTTAATTTGGCTGAAATTTGGTAAGGGGTCCACGCTTAAAGAGGGCTACTTGTGATCTGGAACTGGCCCAAGCACATACATTGCGTTTAAATAGCTCTGGTGGTATAAAACTAGCCCAAGAAATGACTTCCGCGCTTAAATAGCGCTTTTTGTGATCTGAAACTGGTCCAAACGCTTACTTCCGTTATTAAATAGTGCTTCTTGTGATCTGAAACAATAAATAACTTTGTATTCACGGTTAAGTGTACACAGAATAAATTAACTTGTAATATTACGTGGTTTCTCATCATTTCCCTCTCGTCACAATAGTAGTAAAAGTGGGTTTGTCTGAGCATTACATATTATTACATATCATTACGATTTACGGCAAGCAGCAATGCAGATTGCGCTTGCTCACACGATGTACAGTTTTTGTATTGAACACGGCGGTGAATTATACTTATCATGCAGATGCCAATGTCTTCCCTGTTAGAGTTCATAATCACTGTTCATGACAAATGGGCGATCGCTCATAAGAGACGATTGGTCAACTTAAAAGATGCCACAAAAATAATCCTTTATATCCACCTCTTTTATTTTTTATTTCGTTTTTTATTCACAATTGGTAAACCCTTGACAACATCTCACCTGGTGGTAAGTAGCGATGTTGCCGAAGATGGAAGCGGGCTTACCAAGATTCCCCAACGCAATGGGAAACTGGCTATCTTAGCTTCATGCCGGAACACACCAATGATATCAACATTGATATTTGGCGGCAAGACTTAGATAAGATGGTGGTTGCTAGCCAGGCGGGCTTAGAAAATGCCCTACCACCAACCAAACCAAGTCTTACAATTGACCCCGCCGGGAATCGAACCCGCGACCTCCTGTGTAAAGCCAGTGAACTTTGCCTCTGAGCTACGGAGGCGGTTATCTTCGTCGCAGAGATATTGAGCATAGGTATATATTTGAGTATGTGTATTCTAATTTGTATTAATCTACCTGATGAAATTAAATCACTTGACCATAAACTTCTTAAAATTAAATTACCCAAATGGCTATTAAGTTATTTTTCTTCGGTAAATGACTTCATTAATTTTCAGAAATATTAAGACTCTTAATTAGATCAATACAAAAATTTCAAGTAAATAGGTACTCTTACTTGAAATTTTTGTAATGAGAATTATATTTTGTACTGTATTTTATCTTTTTTATTATATTTGCACACTCTCGTGCAGGTTGAATACTAGCACTTATATAATTATTAGGATCCTGTTCTAAAAGTATTCTAGCAAATTTATTCACCTCTATTAATATGTTACCTCTATAATATGTTAAACGGTGAAGGAAAACATCGTGAGGAAACCTGCACAGGCCTGCGAAGAAACTCGAAGGTTGTATGTGAAGTCGACCAACCCGCACTGGGCCCGCGTGGTCGACTAAGGCCTAATCGCCCTGATTCAGGGTAGGCTCGAGCCCCTCGGTGGGGACGTATATGAGCTGATATAATAATTAATATGTTTTAACCACATCTGTGGCGTAATGGTTAGCCCATTAACTTCTTATCAGAAGAACGTGAGTTAAAAAAAAATGGTGGCCGGAGCCCTGGAATATACTCTACCTCTAACCAGAGGTGACAATGTTAGATAGTTAGTATGCCTATATTATGGGGTTTAAACAATATGAGTCAACCTTGCTCGATTTCCATCGTTTGTCGAAAGGGCTGATTATACTCTTGAATATAGAATGCATAGATTCATTGTAAATTAAAATTCATTACATGCATGTTTCACATGCTCGGATAGCATCTGCATGGCGCACCGCCCGCCCCTCGGCACAAGCGCAGCGACCGATAACTATCTGCTTCTTTTTATAATAGCCACCACGATCGAATTTGCACTCTAACCCTAAACTCTAGGCTATATTTTAAAGTTAATTTCGGTAGTCAAATTAGTACAGTTCACAAAATGCAGAATTTTTAATTTCAGACCTTGATGCTTTCTATCATGGTTGGATTCGGTTTTCAGCGGGATCAAAATTGTCAGATTGAGTATCGATTGTGAATTTTGAGCTCTCCGTTGTTGTTATAGTATCTAATTTGATCTGCTCTAGCGGCGGTGGCCACAGCGGAGAGCAGTGTCGCGAAACAGCACCACGTTGCGATATAAAAGGAAGTTTTGTTTAAATTTCTTTATCACACACCAAGAGCCGGCGTCCGCGCACAGTCCCTCGTCGCAACTTCTCGCCATGTCAGCTCGTCTCCTGGTGAGTTTTGCATACATACAATAATTTCGTAATAATCGTAACAAAAAAAACACCAAATATAACGCTTGACCTTGCCTACCTAAGAATCTCCACGTATTCAAACACATCGTAAAGGTAAAATTTATAAGACATGTAATAATGAATTATATGCATATTTGTTAACACACGCATAATTATTTATTTACATAATTATTCATAATATACAAACAAAATAAAAACATTACTTAGTTTGACTTTTTTCAAGCAAAAAAAAAAAAAACTCAAGAAAAGCTCCTGCTACGAAATGCCCGATTATAAATCTAAGTTCTTACATACATACTCAATATTTTTGTACTACAAATAATTATTATTAATTATAATATGAAATAAAAAGTAACCAATAAGAGTCAAATTAGAGTGCCGCATTACATAAGAAAGTTTAAAGACCATTGAAGCGTGGATGATCGGAGTTTGACATCATACAGGGCTCTTGTTACCAGACGAACGCAAATAAGAATCGATACGCAAGTGACGTCACCTACAAGCGCCTGCGTCAACTTGCGTTTTCACGCGAAAATCGCCTTGAAAAGTGACAACATCTCACCAATGAACCGTTAAAAACGGATAACTTAATTTACAAGTGACGCCGAAACCGTTGTTCTGGTTTTTTAAGAAAGAAAAATTATCATCCAATAAGAATATAAATAATAATAATATAATTATCTTTAGTTAGTGACAATACAACAGTTTAAACAGAGAATTGCTAAATTAATAACTAAATAGCCGACTGTTCGTTTTGGTTTTCGTTTCCGTTCGCGAAAAAAGACAAAAAGCACCAAGTGAGCGGCAGACCCGAGACTTTGAAAGTGAATCTATTACAACACTATTACGACTTCGGACTCGTAAAATTAGATGTTTTGATGGAACGGGACATTGCATTGTTGTCGTCTGATAGAAAGTGTCTTGAAAGTACTTGATATTATTGCACCATGGAAGGAAAACCGCGAGGCATTATTATATTTTATTTACTAACAACTAATGAACACTGATGATATCTGTTGCGGATGTTGTCATGTAACTTGCTGATGCGAAAATTTCATTTATTTTTGTTACGAATGTAAATAGCAGTAGCGACTTGGTGTTATGTGGGTTTTTAGGATCTTAAATGCACTTCCACTTTACGTCAGCATTCTTATGTGAAAATAGACAGAGCCCTACCGAAAGAAAATCTTCAATTAATAGTAAGTAAGATGGGAATAAGGAAGTTAAAACAACAAAATTAGCCAGGCAACAACTAGTCCTATAAATAACGCCTCCGCCTCCACCAGGAGGTCGCTGGTTCGATTCCCAGCGGGCTCTAACTTTGTAAGACCTGGTTTGGTTGGTAGTAGTGCATTTTCTTTGCCAGAATGGTTTTCTTGTTAACAGCATTTATGTGTTCCCGATTTCTTACTCCGCTGGACGAAGTAAAATGTGTTCTGGCGTCACAAGAAGAAGAACTCGCCACTGGTCCCGATTTTGTGAGCTTTCTCGCCAGTCGTTAGCTTGGAGCTCGCGCAGAACCGCGTTCTTCAGATAGTCACTCCATCGAGACATAGGGCGACCGACCGGGCGTCGAACTATTGGTTTACATTGGATCATATCCCATTCTCTTTAAGTAATCACTAAATCGAGAGCGTCGGTGACGCAACGGCAAAGGCCGCTACCTCCTATCCGGGAGGTCGTGATTCGAGTCCTGCCACGTACCAATGTGTTTTCGACTTGCGATCTCATAATATGTACGTTTATCCGACGCTCTTAAAGTGAAGGAAAACATCGTGAGGAAACCTGCACACATCGGCGAAGAAACTCGAAGGTTGTGTGTGAAGTTAACCAACCCGCACTGGGCCCTCGTGGTCGGCTAAGGCCCGATCGCCCTAATTCAGGGTAGGCTCGAGCCCCTCGGTGGGGACGTATGTATGAGCTGACGTGATGATTAATCACTAAATCACTTCTTTTTTGTATTGGCAGATAGCCCTGGCGTGCGTGGCCGCTCTGCTTGCGCTGGCAGCGGCAGGCGGCCACGGCGGTGGCGGGCACAAGAAGGTGATCATCCACGTGCCGCTGTACGTTAAGCACCACCACCATAAGCACACCATCGTGAAACACATTCATCACAAGCACGGCGGTGGTGGCGGTGATGACCACTATGAGGTCCTCGGATACACGTACGGCGAGCCAAAGGCAGCCCCGCACATCGGAGGAGGTGAGAATTAAATTCAAGAAGGTCAAGATTTCAAATTCCTGTCAGTCGTCCCTTTTATATCACGATTTTCGAAACAGAGTTCTTTCGCTTAATTAGCTGCACCTTTCATAAATGTCAAACACTCCGTCAAGGGAGCCGGTCTGAGTTCAATCGCGGCGCCGACAACGTCGGGGGCGCGGCGGACGGCGCATTTGATCTTAGGGCGACCCCTTTGACGGATTGTTTGATGCGAGCCGTGAAAGGTGCAGCTAATTCAGCAAAGGAACTTTATAAAGTTACTAGTGGATGCCCGCCGCTTCACCCGCGCAGATCCCGATTTTTGCGGTTCCCGTGGGAATTTCCCAAAATCCTTTCTTAGCGGATGCCTACGTCATAACATCTACCTGCGTGCCAAATTTCAGCCCGATCCGTCCAGTGGTTTGGGCTGTGCCTTGATAGATCACTATGTCAGTCAGTCAGTCAGTCACCTTTGAGTTATATATATTTAGATTTTTATAATTTACGGTTTTAGAGGGGGTGACACAAAAGGGGCGACGGCCAGGAATAGAGAGTCTTGGGATCAATTTTTTTTTTGACTTATCATACAATTCGATCAGCAAGCCGATTAGACAACTTTGTACGGAAAATCAATATAACAAGAGTTCAATTTCACTTGTAGAAGCCCACTTTTAAGTATAACACATTTTTTTAATTTGTAGTTTTATATTTTGAAACCAAACTAACTTATTTTCTGGATTAAAATATGACACTAAGTAAACTAATTTTTATTGTTTTTGTTGCTGAGGGGTAGTAAACAATCATTGGCTAAATTTTAAAATAACTATCCTATTATAAAATTCAAACTTTTTTTTAAGCCCTTGGAATATTCTCAACTGATGGTAAGTGACGATGATTACGAAGATGAAAGCGGGCTTATTAACAATAGAGAACTGGCTATCTTAATTATGTTCAAGCCGGAACATATCAATGCTGTTAACATTGATGTTTGGCGGCTAGACATAGATAAGATGGCTATAGCCAGGCGGGCGTAAATAGCCCTTCCACCAACCAAATCAAGTCTTACAAAGTTAGACTCCGCATGGGAATCGAACCCGCGACCTCCTGATGAGAAGATAATGGAATTAATCATTACGCCACAAAGGCGGTCATCATATCAGCTCATATACGTCCCCACCGAGGGGCTCGAGCCTACCCTGAATTAGCGCGATTCGGGCCTCAATCAACCACGCGGGTCCAGTGCGGGTTGGTCGACTTCACACACAACCTTCGAGTTTCTTCGCAGGCGTGTGCAGGTTTCCTCACGATGTTTTGCTTCACCGTTAAAGCAATCGGTGAGTATATGTACGTAAGTTTCTAAAAACTCATTGGTACATTGACCGTCCGGATTTGAACTCGGCACCTCTGGTTAGGAGGACCGAGTCGTTACCGGTTGAGCCACCGACCTTTGACCTTCCGATTGTTCCTGGTTACGGTAAGGGTAACAAGTAATAGGTAATGTTAACAGTGTCGCAAGATCAATGGTTTTTCCCATCTCTAAAAACGCCCAACGCGCCTAAACCGTCTTCACTTCAACCGTTCCGTCCCGTCCCGGCCCATCCCATCCCATACCCTGTTCCATCCCATCCCCCATCCCATCCGCACCCCACCCCCTCCCTCTCCCCCATCCCCTTCCCATTCCATCCTATCCCTATCCCCCACCTCATCCCATCTCCCATTTTACCACATCCCCCACCCCATCCCATCCCCATCCTATCCTATCCAGTTACGGTAACAGGTAACGGTAAGGGTGTCGCGAGTTCAATAGTTTTTTCCCATCTCAAATACAGTTTTATAAGTTTTGTTCCTGGTGCCCGACGCGCCTAATGAAGTTATCCATTCTAAAAACTGAACTCCATACAGAGTTGGCCAATCAGCCGTAACCTAACTAGTATAAAGTAAAAGTAAATCTAATTAGTATACTCGTAAGTCCAAAATTTTTTCTTCTCCGATTATGTAGGTACTGTAGGGAAAGTTGTTCAGTTGCATGAATGGTCCTTATTTAAAATATTGTCAACGACATAAATTTTACCCTACATATACCCATACCCATATGACTTTAATCTTGTCTGGCTGTTTAGCTCATAGGATCCTAATTTCGTGTAGGTACCCACTTATATAACCAGACACTATTGGAGACCTCCCTTCATCATCATCATCATATCTCGCCTTAAATGTAAACTTAAGACTTCAATAGTTCACGTTACCTGGTATCTTTCATAAACCCGCGCTTTAGTCATGAGTCATGAGAAATTCGTAATCAATTCAAATTTAGAACAAAAAAGAATACCCGAAATATTTTTCATGTACCCTCATACTGAGCACATTTCACATGAATTTTTTATTATCATCTTATTATTTCGTTACTAAATTAACTAGTATCTCATCTTTGCCTACGTTGTCTTCTAATAAATATACAGGGTGACTGGTAAGTAAAGTAGTGCAAATTCTTTTAAGGGGATAAACTACATCTAATTTGCAACAGAAAAAGTCATACTAACTGGGGGTCGGAAATCAATGGTTGTCGAGTTAAAGCCCATTTCATTTTTAAATTTTGTATGAAAAACGCATTTGTTCAAATATTTTGTGATTTTACAAAAAAAAGTTATAATACGGTTGGCGTGAAAAATACGGTTAAAACTTTCTCATTTTATCAGCATTCCAAAAAAGTAAAATAGTTAAAAAATACAAATTGATTGCAACAAAAAAGAATGATTGTTGTCAAAAGGGTGCATCAAATCCCATACAAAATTTCAATAAACATTATTTTCATGTTTTTTTAAATTTCATAATTTATCATGTTTTTCGCTTATACAAACATCTCTGACCCTCTAGCATCATGACTAACTTTGATTCACAAGCTCATCCAAAAAATTCGAACTTTGTTGGTTAGTATAGGATTTTAGGCCCCCCTTTTTACCGATTTCAAAAAGGAGGAGGTACTAAGTTCGACTGTATATTTTTTTATGTATGTTCACCGATTTTGACAACATTACAATCAATGTTTTTTGTTGCAATTCGAAAACCGTTGATTTCTGACCCCCACTTAGTATGTTTTTTTCTGTTGCAAATTAAATGTAGTTTATCCCCTTAAAAGGATTTGCACTACTTACCAGTCATCCTGTATATTATAAAGGTAAGTATACAATGTGCGTGCCGCTAAAACTCAAGAAACGAGTCCCGGTACGATCAAGGGAGTTATATAATGTGGTAGCCCTCTATCCCCCATCCATGAAGAAGGTTCCCGTTTTTACTTAAAGGGCGCGCTTGAAGATATAAGGGCTGAAAGTTTCGCCCCTTAGAAATTTTTAGAACAGTCCAGAACATTTAAGAGTATTCAATAACATTCCACAAGAACATCCCAGATCATTGTGGAACATTCTAGAACACTCTCGAATGTTGTGGAACATTGTGGACCATTTGAAGCCTATAAAGTATATAAAGCAAGGCATGATCTGTCACGCGGTGGACCGATGACCTGGTGAAGATCGCGGGAAGCCGATGGATGCGGGCAGCGCAGGACCGGTCGTCGTGGAAATCCTTGGGGGAGGCCTTTGTCCAGCAGTGGACGATTTTTGGCTGATATGATGATGATGATGATGATGATGATCTGTCGTGGATTTGAACGTATCATCTCAATGAACTCACTGAGCGAAGCCGGGTACCCCCGCTAGTAGATAATAAATAAAATAAAAATAAATAGATCCTTAAACGAACAACAATTTAGCATTAATGTCATGAAGATGTGATAAATTCTCTGTAACTTGTTCTAAGTTTCGTTAATCTGTTGATAGTTTATTTATAATAATTATTTGCATATTTTTTTGTTTTATTTAATTGAAGTCGTTTTGAAGTTAGTTTTTAAAAAGCTCAAAAGTTCTCCTTATTTAATTGTCCACTTCATATGACTCACTTTTATTATAGTTTGACAGCATCTGGCAACGATGGCGGTAGATTCTATTGTGTTTAATGCCCGATATTTAATTGGAATCCAAATCATATTGAAGAACATTTAATTGAAGTGTTTGGCTTGAATGCAATAAGGACGATGAATAAGTATTACGAGTACTTGTGTAGGTACTTCTTTTTTCGTCCGTCACTTGAACGTTCCCAACACATTGCATGTATGGTCCAAAGCAGAAAAATGAAACCTCATTATAATGTAACTTATTGAATTCGATACTTAATTGTAAGCGCAGATTTTTTTATTTTTTGTATGTAATCTTTTTCAGGACACGGGTGGGGCGCAGCGGAGGAAAGCCACGACGGAGGCTATGGCGGTGAGTCCCCGGTGAGCTTCGAAGGTGATCATGGTGGGTACGATGCCAGCGCTGGCGGCGGCGGCGACGAACACGGCTATTGAACACACACCTCATCAGCTAATTAAATTAAACTTGCCAAAAACGACCGCAATCGCTTGCTGCATCCAGCGATATGATGGAATAAAAATAGATCAACCTGCTGTTTTTCGTACAAAAAATTAAGATTTTAATTTTGGTTACTTTTTGAGGTCAAAAGGACAGCACGGATTTGAGAGCATCGTGGATATACCCTATGTTATGTAACTTTTCATTACGGTAATTCAATTAATGCACACGCGACACTCGAACTAAAAACAATTAAGGCTAAAGGATCCTTGTAATATGTCTCACACGCATAATTAGCGGAGAGTCATGTTAGAGAGTCAACTTAAATATAATCGGAAAGAAATCAATTAATCGATGAGCTGACTACCCAAATTTGTATGGCTGTTCAAAATCATTGAAAATTGTAGAACAAAAGTTGTTAAATTCCACGAAAGCCTTTATAAAAATATACCTATTCCAATCTACATTACGATTTAGCAAGGCTTCCCAGACGTTTGTAATTGGTCTAATATCTAAAGCCTGAAAACCTCAGTGCAATACGTTGTTTCAACATGCCATTTTATTCTACAACCGTAAGAAATGAGGCACGTAAAGCTAAGAAGACAGGATAATAATGTAATTACTAATTATACTAAAATGGAGTGAATACGCCGTGCTCAGTGCGCAATGTGTATACGAGTGCCTACTTTAAATACTGAGAGCTCGCTGATACTATTAACAAAAACATTAAAAATAAGACACATGCCTACAATTCTAACGTTTAGGATACCTACCTACCTACACGAACATCGAGAGATTTTTGTAGAAATGTTGCTTTCAGCTACGATTTCAATTTAAACAAGTTTTATAGACATATGTAAAATGTATTTTACAGTTCTCTTTTAATTAGAGCCAGACACCTCTACCGTGTTTATAAAGAACGCATTTATTATTCTTTTCTAAACAGAACGTAGATAAACGTCCATTTACTTGAAAATGAGCCGCCTACATAAAACAGTGATTTTTGGCGTTAATCTATCTTAACCATATTTTACCTACAAAAGTATTACTTGATACAGTGTCGTTTTGTTTTCTAGACTTTTTTGTAATGTATTGTATTGTCTACTATTTATAATAGGTTATCAGTGCTGTGAAGATCTGTATAATACTTTAGGACAAACTATTCTGTTATACGTACATGGTGATTGTACCGTACCTGTCAGTTCAATAGTTTTAAGACTGCTGTTGTGAATAATATCCCGGTTTAAACGGGATCTTGTTAATAGTTATTATTGTCAATTGTTACTTATTAAGTTAATAATACTTTTTAATCACATCAGCGTTTTAATTATGTACCTACTTAGAATGTATCCAAATATATATGTCTTGTTATGTAAACAAATATGGCGCAATGGGTAGGCCTACCGTACGACCTGATTTAACCGGGACTGTCCCGGTTTGAGACCCCTGTCCCGGCGTCCCACCGGCTTACATCAGCGTCCCGTTCAAGCAAGATGCGCGAAAAAATTCTGGAGTTTGCTATGTCAGATGAAAAAAATGTGGTCTGACGATCGGGGAAGGATGGAAGACGCAGAATCCTTGCTCACGCGCAAAACCATTTTCAAAATGTCATGCAGTGAGCTTTATGAAAATATTAAGCACTACAAAAAGATTCTAAAGGAAGTGCACTCCAGTGAAAAATACGTTCATACTCATACATACCAATATTTTTTTCGACCTCTTGTTAAATTAGCCTCTTGCTGTTCTGCGTCCCGATTTGGCTCTTCATAATTATGGTAAGCCTAGCCACAGTATTACAATATAGCGGCTTGCAGTAGCGCAACGAATGTAATTACGCAGAGCAACGAAAGAGTACTACTTGTGGGGCAGCGGGCGGCGGAGCACAGTCTGGCAAACTCCGGTGGCGCATCGTTCGATATCAGAGGCGTTACGCTACTGTAAGCCATATCGTATTACTTTGGCCTAGCAATTGGTGACCATAGACTAAAGTTTAAAGTAATAGAAAGGGTGTACTGCATTACTGCTTGCGCTATTCTGCTCCTGTATTATTCTTTTATTTTTGGATAAGGTTTAGGTTATATGTATATATCGTTTTTTTTCAATAAAAACCAGAAATATCCTTCATTTGTTTGCTTTCGTTACAGCTAAGGTCTGAAAGAATTATAAAGTGCTTTCAACTCGTAGAACCTGATACGACTTTGCTTGGTCTCACCTGAACTTATAATACGTAATACTAGTACAAAGTAAGATATTTATGCGTGCTTCTTCTCTGTTATCATTATGCAGCCAAAGTATACAGGCACTGCTGACTGCTGTGGCAAAGTATATACTTGTATATTAGTACTAACGTAGCTGTGGCAAGTTCTCTTCCCGTATCGCATGAGGGTTAGGCTACACTCCACCCGGGGCGGGGGTCAAGTCTGGAGTGTAAGTACCTACTATATTATATTACTAGCTGTGCCCGCGACTTTGTCTGCGTGGAGGTTTTGAATTTTCCCACGGGAACTCTTGAATTTTCCGCGAAAAAAAGTATCCTACATGTTAACCCGAGCTATAAGGAACCACCACACAAAATTTCATCAAAATCGGCTTGGTAGTTATTGCGTGATGCGCGAACATGCAGACAGACAGACAGACAAAAATTCCAAAAGTTGTTGTTTTGGCCTCTATATCGTTAGTAATGTCCACCATTATTATAATTTTCCCAAAATATCTCATGTAGACAAGGCCCCGTTACAGTTTTATTATATGTAATAGATTACAGCAACAATTTCACTAGAAAATAGTTTTGAAAAAGATTTATCTACATCGTCTTCATTTAGGTAAAAGGGATAAATATGTTTTTAGGGGGGCTACTACTCAAAACTGATTTTTTTTTTTTGTACATCTTTGCCGGAACAATATGTTCTCACCAATTAGATTACAGGTCTCATACGATATCAGTGACAGACACTGTCCTCCTTATTTTGAAATTGATGGTTGCAGTTTGCAAATATATTTTTTTATTTATTTATTTATAACTGAGCTCATACAAAATAGCGGCGTGCGACGTTATATGACTGGACACTTTTTAATAGCTGAGTCGTTATCTACTTTGTGTATATAAATTTTTCGGGAGAAGGCCTTAGAATTAAATTAGGCTTCCTATACAATCAGCTGATCGATTTGTACAAGAAGTATTTGTTTTAAATTTCAGCAAAGTTGTAGAACAGAAATTGTTAAATTACATGACAAGTAGCCTTTCTGAAAGTTGAGTATGCTCTAATTCACCGAAAACCTTGTTAATGAAGCTTTTCCTCAACTGTTTTAACCCCCGATGCAAAAAAAGAGGTGTTATATAAGTGTAACGCGTGTACCTGTGTGTATGTCTGTGGCATCGTAGTTCTTATACGAATGGACCGATTTTGATGCGGTTTTTTGCTTGAAAGCTGACGAGATCGAGGTGGTTCTTAGCTATAATTTATGAAGATCTGTTCAGCCGTTTGAAGATCATAATCTCTTATTTAGGTCATGAAGCGATGTGGGCAAATTATATCGGTCTGATCGATTATAAATTTGGTGCCCTGTAATCTTTATCTTTATATATATATAAAATGCTTATGTTAGTACGTAAAGCCAGGGTTTTCTCTATCACCACTAACTCCAATCAACTTCCCGTTGGGGTGGTAAATACCCCTTGGTCTCCAGGTGGGAGTAAGGGAGTTTGGTCGCGGTGGGTGGAAGTGGGTGGTTGTGGGTGGCGAAAATGTATTCAGATATATATCTGTCCTTTTCTATCTCATGAAAACTCTTGAAAAGATCTAAAAATTTCTGGAATGACCTAAAAAGCTCCAGAATGTGTTAAACTGAATATTATCGATCTGGAATGTTCTAGAAAATTCTAAAAATTTCTGGAATTATCTTGAAAGCTCCAGAATGAGTTAAACTGAATATTGTCATCTGGAATGTTCTAGAAAATTTTAGAGATTTCTGGAATGATCTCAAAAGCTCTAGAATGAGTTAAGCTGAATATTATCGATCTGGAATGTTCTAGAAAATTCTAGAGATTTCTGGAATGATCTCAAAAGTCCTAGAATGAGTTAAGCTGAATATTATCGATCTGGAATGTTCTAGAAAATTCTAGAGATTTCTGGAATGATCTTGAAAGCTCCAGAATGAGTTAAACTGAATATTATCATCTGGAATGTTCTAGAAAATTTTAGAGATTTCTGGAATGATCTCAAAAGCTCTAGAATGAGTTAAGCTGAATATTATCGATCTGGAATGTTCTAGAAAATTCTAGAGATTTCTGGAATGATCTCAAAAGTCCTAGAATGAGTTAAGCTGAATATTATCGATCTGGAATGTTCTAGAAAATTCTAGAGATTTCTGAAATAATCTAGAAAGCTCCAGAATGAGTTAAACTGAATATCATCATCTAAAAAGCTCTAGAATGTACACAACTTAATGTTATGGATCTGGAAAGCTCTAGAAAGTTCTAAAAATTCTGGAATGATCTGGAAAATTCTGAAATAAGTACAAGTGTTATAATTTATCTACCAGACCTAAATCTAAATGATATACATCTGAATATTCTAGAGTGTTCTGGTACTAGAAATTTCCATGTCTGATGCTATATAAGCCAAAATTCAGTGACTTTTCGTCAGTTCAATCGTGTTAGCAATCGAGTATAGATCAATCGGAATCAAAAGTGAATAGTGCTCAAAACAATTCAAATGATTTTGACAAATAAAAAATAACAAGCTATCTGCATGTTCTAGAGTATTTTAATTCGAGAAATTTCTATGTCTTATGGTATATAAAGCGAAATTCAGTGACTTTTCGTTAGTTCAATCGTATTAGCAGTCGAGTAAAGATCAATTGGGATCAAAAGTGAACAGTGTTCAAACAATTCAAGTGATTTTGACGAATAAAAAAGAACAAATTACCTAATGTTCTAGAGTATTCTGGTGCTAGAAATTTCCATGTCTTATGGTATATAAAGCGAAATTCAGTGACTTTTCGTTAGTTCAATGGTGTTAGCAGTCGAGTGAAGATCAATTGGAGTCGAAAGTGAACAGTGTTCAAACTAATTCAAGTGATTTTGACAAGTAAAAAATAACAAACTACCTGTATGTTCTAGAGTGTTTTAATACGAGAAATTTCTATCTTTGATTGTTTATAAACGAAAATTCAGTGTTTTTTCGTCAGTCTTATTATCGTAACAAGCAAGAGATCGATTTGTGTAACTTTATTATATTACATATACAATATGCCAAAGCGTAAAACAATATTTACAAAATCTAAAGTTGATTCAAAAAGAAAAAAAATAGCACGTCAAAATGAGACAGAAGAACAAAGGGAAAAACGACTTTCGAATATTCGTAAAGGTGTAAAAAGAATTAGAGAAAATCAAACCGATGAAGAAAGAGTACACACTAACGAGGTAACCCGGTCCCGAGTACAGTCGATTGGAAATCGTCAATCTGCTGACCAACGTGAAATGGAAAAGAGCAAAAGTAAAGAAAAAATGGCTGCTTTACGCCAACGACGCGCTGCTTCGCGAGAGAGTCTAGAACTTCAGGCGTTCCATTATGATTGCAAAAAAAATATAACGAACATCCAAATGTTATCATCGGCAAATTGGATACGATATGCAAGTATTGTCATGCACGAAAATTGAAGGGAGAAACTGCTGGTATGTGCTGCTCAAGTGGTAAAGTAAATTTACCAGCATTAAATGTACCACCATCAGAGTTACTCGCATATATGAATGGAGAAACGCCAGATTCCAATCATTTCCTTCAAAATATACGTCGATATAATTGTTGTTTCCAAATGACTTCATTTGGAGCAACTTTAGTATGCAAGGAAGAAAATTTCAGCCCAGTTTTCAAGGTTCAAGGCCAAATTTATCATCGAGTAGGATCTCTGATGCCAATGTCCGATGGAACTGCAAAGTTTCTTCAAATATATTTTATTGGTAACGAAGAACTTGAAATAAATCAACGTTGTTCTCGCATTCAGGGGCTACAACGAGACATTATTCAAAAATTACAGCGTCTACTTCACGATAATAATCAACTTATCAAGGTGTTTAAAACTTCTTTAGACAAAATGGTTGCAGACAATTATAAGATCGTCATTCGAGCGGATAAAAGACCAGCCGGTCAACATGAACGAAGGTTTAATGCACCTCAAACGGACGAAGTTGCTGTAGTAATTGTTGATAATGAATATAGCCATCGTGATATTATTATTCAACGCCGAAGTAATCAATTGCAACGTATTGCTGAAACACATCGAAGTTATGATGCCCTACAGTACCCGTTAATTTTTTGGCAAGGTGAAGATGGTTATCACTTAAATATACAACAAATCGATCCCGCTACAGGTGTAGAAACTAACAAAAAAGTATCAGCTATGCAATTTTATGCTTATCGAATTATGACTAGAAATAGTGAATATAACCATGTTTTAAATTGTCGACAGTTATTTCAGCAGTTTATGGTTGATATGTATGCTAAAGTGGAGACGGAAAGATTAGAATTTATTCGCCATAATCAACGAAAGTTACGTTCTGATGAATACATTCATTTAAGAGATGCTATGATAAATGATGGAAACGTTGATAACATGAGAAAATTGGTCATCTTGCCTTCTACGTTTACTGGAAGTCCACGTCACATGCATGAATATGCCCAAGATGCGATAACTTATGTCAGAAAACACGGCCGACCAGATTTATTTATAACATTTACATGTAATTCTTCATGGGCGGAAATCAAAGATGAATTACAATATAAACAGGCGGCCAGCGATCGACATGATATTGTTGCCCGAGTTTTCCGCCAAAAACAAATTAAATTTATTGATGCCATCACAAAATATCAAATATTTGGTGCTGTTATTTGCTGGATGTATTCAATCGAATGGCAGAAACGAGGATTGCCACATTCTCACAACTTAATTTGGCTTCAAAATAAAATTCATCCGGATCAAATAGATAATATCATCAAAGCTGAATTTCCAAACCCGGAAGAAGATCCTGACCTTTATAATATAATAGTGAAAAACATGATTCATGGCCCGTGTGGTGAACTAAATAGAAGTTCTCCATGCATGAAAGATCAAATATGTACGAAACGTTATCCAAAGCCATTTTTAAATGAAACAGTTACCGGCGAAGATGGATATCCGAAATACAGACGTCGATCACCAGAACAAGGCGGATTTACAGCTAAAATTAAAATACGAGGCAATCAAGAAATTCAAATTAACAATCAATGGGTAGTTCCTTACAATCCACTTTTATCCAAAATGTTTAATGCCCATATCAATGTTGAATACTGCAGTTCTGTCAAATCAATTAAATACGTATGCAAATACATTAATAAAGGCAGTGATATGGCCATTTTTACAGTGGCCAAAGAAAACCAACATGATGAAATAGTTCAGTATCAAATGGGTCGTTACATTAATACCAACGAAGCGGTTTGGCGAATTTTAAGTTTTCCGATTCACGATCGAGATCCGCCGGTTCTCCATTTATCCGTCCACCTGGAAAATGGACAACGTGTGTTTTTCACTACAGAAACGGCACAGAAAGTTGCGACAGAACCACCATCACGAACAACTTTAACAGCGTTCTTTGAATTATGCCAGAAAGATCCATTTGCCAAGACTTTACTTTATTCAGAGGTACCAAGTTATTATACGTGGGATACAACAAGTAAAAAGTTTAATCCTCGAAAACGTGGAATGCCAGTTGAGGGACATGATGAAGTATTCAAGAGTAACACAATAGGGCGAGTCTACACAGTGCACCCAAAAAACGCTGAATGTTTCTATTTACGTTTATTACTACACACTGTTCGAGGCCCAACGTGTTTTGAAGACTTAAAAACTGTCGATGGTTACATTTGTGAAACATACCGCGAAGCATGTCAAAGATTGGGTCTACTTGAAAACGATAATCATTGGGAGTCAGCTATGAACGAAGCAGCCCAAACAGCAACAGCAAGTCAACTTCGTGAACTCTTTGCAATTATATTAACTACATGTAATCCTTCTAATCCAAATCAGCTATGGCTAAAATATCAAGAATATATGAGCGATGATATCTTAGCTGAACTACGACGACAAAACCCGGACTTAGAAATAACTTTTAATGAAGAAATTTTTAACAAAGCTTTGATATTGATAGAAGATAAATGTCTAGCAATATCTAACCAACCGTTAGTAGAACTAGGTGTTCAATGTCCTAAACGATGTCATTTGGATGCTATGAACAGTGAATTTTTAAGAGAAACAAATTATAATACAGAAGAATTGAAACTTTACATACAACACAACAAACCTCGATTAATTCAAAGTCAAAAACAGGCATACGATACAATAATGGATTATTATAGAAATCAGCAAGGTGGCATAATATTTTTAGACGCACCTGGTGGCACCGGGAAAACATGGTTGTTGAATTTAATTTTAGCTGAAATCCGTGCAGATAAAGAAATTGTTCTTGCCCTGGCGTCATCTGGGATAGCGGCTACTCTTATGGATGGTGGACGAACAGCGCATTCTGGGTTGAAATTACCATTAAATGTAGCTGACTACGAGTTTCCGGTATGTGACATATCAAAATCATCAGCACGTGGACAAATATTAAAACAGTGCAAAGCGATTATATGGGATGAAAGTACAATGGCCCATAGAAAATCTCTAGAAGCACTTAATAGAACACTTCAAGATTTACGTGACAACAAGCATATAATGGGAGGTGTGTTGTTAATACTATCAGGCGATTTTCGTCAAACGTTACCTGTCATTCCCAAATCGACACCAGCAGATGAAATTAATGCTTGCTTGAAGAAGTCGTTCATATGGGATTACGTAAAAATAATTAAATTAACAACAAATATGAGGGCGCAAATTTCAGGAGATAAAAAGGCACTAGAATTTTCAGAAAAACTTTTACAAATAGGAGAAGGCACCTATCCAATAGATAAAAATACTGGCCAAATAATGTTAACTAACGAGTTATGTAATGTTGTTGAAACACCTGAACAACTTATAAATGAAATATATCCAAATATTGTTGAGAATTATATCAATTCAGAATGGTTACGCGAACGAATTATTCTAGCTACAAAGAACGACGTTGTCAACAACATCAACAGCATCATCCAGGGAATGATTCCGGGAGAAGAAAAAATTTACACATCAATTGATACAATGACTGATGAGGCAGAAAGTGTTAATTTTCCTACTGAATTTTTAAATTCATTAAATGTTCCAGGAATGCCATTACACTGTCTTAAATTAAAAATTGGTTCACCAGTTATTTTATTACGAAATTTGAACTCGCCGAAACTATGTAATGGTACGAGACTCTGCATCAAACAACTACATAATAATATTATCGAAGCCAGTATAATGACTGGTAAAGATAAAGGACAGATAGTATTTATACCACGGATACCTTTAATATCAAATGGATTGCCCTTTACTTTTAAACGCTTACAATTCCCGGTAAAGTTGGCTTACAGCATGACTGTCAATAAAGCACAGGGCCAAACATTTCAATATTGTGGCGTTGACTTGAAAGAACCGTGCTTTGCACATGGCCAACTATACGTCGCATGCTCACGAGTAGGATCACCTCAAAATTTGTTTATTTATAGTCCAAACAATAAAACTATAAATGTAGTGTATAAGCAAGTATTACAAAAATAAATTTAAAACAAAAAATATATAATCATATAATATAAACAGAAACGTGTACAATATATGTTAATGTATAGAGTAATATGTATATATATATATATGTATATGAATGATATAATATGTGAATAATTGTATGAATAAAACATAAATTTTCCATTTATTGAACTGTTTCTTAAAATTATTTTAATTCTCTAATTAGTTTATTGGATATAGTTTATATACAACGTATGTTTAATGACAGAAAATATTTCAGATAGGAATGTTTAATATTTATATTAAAAAATGGATTCTTATGTATTTTTGACACTACTAAACATGCGGTGTATTTTAACCCGTGCAACGCCGGGTTTCGCTGCTAGTAATATT
Source organism: Coleophora flavipennella (assembly GCA_947284805.1). Taxonomy (NCBI): domain Eukaryota; kingdom Metazoa; phylum Arthropoda; class Insecta; order Lepidoptera; family Coleophoridae; genus Coleophora; species Coleophora flavipennella. Next base: position 19,699,791 of record OX369308.1, read on the forward strand.
GTAAAACCATGGTAACCTTGACCTAATGCTGCAGCATCTCCTGGAATCTGCAGAATACCCAACTCCTCACCAACAGGCATTGTATTTGGGCTTATTGGAATAGTCTTATGTTTTAGATAGAACATGGTAACTTTCACCTGATGCTGCAGTATCTTCTGGAATCTGCATGACACCCAACTCCTCATCAAATTACAGCAGATGAATCGTATTTGGGCTCAAAAGTCTCAATAAATAGGTTTTAGATAGAACATGGTAACCTTGACTTGATACTGCAGGTATCTGCAGGATACTCAACTCCTTACCAACTTACAGCAGAGGTATCGTGTTTGAGCTACAAAAATTTAAAAACCATGAAATAAAATTTAAATGAAAAAATTTAAAAACTCCCGACAAAAAAAATCTAAAAACTAGAAACTAATATGTTTTGGCTCTTTAAGTTGAATATAAGTAGTTATATGTATATTGATCTAAGGGTCTTCACCTAGGGGGATCGCTAAGTAAATAAAATAAAAAGAGAATACAACTGTTTTATTTTACTACAGCTAATTACTAATAATTTCACAAATAATTGGTCTCCCTACGCGTAGACTATTAGATCAAAATATAACTACTTAAGTATATTAAACTTTAAAGGCCAAAACATACTACACATTTTCTTTTTTTAGAGGTTTTTCGTCGGGAGTTTTTCAAATTTTTAATTGAAGTTTTTTGGCTACTAGTATATTTATACATAAAGTAGGTACTACTAATCCGCCTGCTTTGGCAAGTAATGATGGTCATGATCATGGCAGGATCATTGCATCAGCCAAAAAAAGTACAAAGTAGTGGACCTACTGGGCATAGGCTTAACTAGTATCTCATCTGTGACATAGGCCCGAGTTAGGGGGTTTTGCCGTAATCGCCACGCTTGGCAGGTGGTTGGCGATCGCAATGTGCGATGTGGTGACAGATTATGCGAAAAGGACGCTGCTGCCCATCCTTCGGTTGAGTTCCTTAGTCGTCTCTTACGACACCCACGAGAAGAGATGGGATGGCACTATTCTAAGCCGGGAGCCATACGGCTAAAGTAGGCACTAAAAATGTTTATTTTCATGAGTAGATAACCACCTCAGTGGCGTAATGGTTTAGTCCATTAGCTTCACATCAAAAGGTCGCGGGTTCGATTCCCGGCGGGGTCTAACTTTGTATGACTCGGTTTAGTTGGTGGAAGGGCATTTTCTAAGCCCGTCTAGCTACCACCATCTTATCTAAGTCTTGCCGCTAAACATCAATGCAAACATCATGGATGTGTTCCGGCTTGAAAATAAGATTGCTAGTTTCCCATTGCGTTGGGGAATCTTGGTAAGCCAGCTTCCATCTTCAGCATCATCGTCACTTACCATCAGGTGAGATGATGCCAAGGACTTACCAATTATTAATAAAAAATAAGCCTCTTTTGAAAAAAATTTCATTTTATCCACCACCGTGTACACTGCAAAGTAAACAGTTCAAGGCCAAAAGTAGGTATATAAAGGAATATAAAGGAATGTGTAAGAGACGTCTCACAGAAGCTTCACATCAACAATGGTGTTAGGAAATGCAGAGTTTCTCATGAAATTTGCAACTTTTCTTGGCAATGTTTGTAGAAAATATATGTTCAACATCACTTTTTGCTGCTAATTTCTCTGTCGTCAATTTTCCGTGTGTTTAGAAGTATATGTGGCGTTGGCAAGCGGGCGTGGGCGTGTGAAACTGAACAGGTCCGTACCTACTAAGAAATTAAGCCACAATACAATACTTACTATAATTATTTGATAGACATTTTGTTATCTGCATTGCGGTGTACAAAATATAAATAAATTAAAAATAGGTGCATATTGACACTTGTATTTACGTACATTACTTAATGTCCAAGTTTGTGTAAATCAATATTATAAAGGCGAAAGTTTGTGAGTGTGTATGTTTGTTACTTCTTCACGCAAAAACTACTGAACGGATCCGGCTGAAATTTGGTAGGTAGATAAATTAGGACCTGGATTAACACATAGGCTACTTGTTTTCACGCTCGCAAGCCGCTTGCGGCTTGCGCACTGCGCACCCTCGAAAAGTCATAGAAACGTTGTCCACGCAGGTGAAGCCGCGGGAAACAGCTACTTGATAATAATGTCAAAATAACGTTTTATTTTACTTGAACTGTTCGTACTCGTATGTAAGTATGTGAGTTGTCCGCTTTAAAATTAGTATTTTCCGGTTTCCGATGCAGCTGTTTGCATACACGTTTAGTTTGGATGACAATACAATATGGTAAGCTAAGTGACGTCATTCTAAAACCAAGATGGTGGACTCACAAAAATGGCAGACCAGTTATTTTAATGCACCCATATTTTAAATTATCAAATGAATTGGTTTTCCGAGAACAATACGAAATAATTAAAATTATTTTTAAAATAAAAGCTTGTACCCAAAAGTTTTTAAGTTTTCCGAAATGAGCTTATTAACAATATCATCATAAATGCTCATATACGTCCTTACCGAAGGGCTCGAGCCAACCCTGAATTAGGGCGATCGGGCCTAGTGATTTAAAATATAAAATAATAATTAATTTCACTGGGGCATAAAAACTATATGACACTAAAGATTATAAGTGCTGCTAAAAAAATCGTCTTCCATGCACAACAATAACTCTAATTTCTCGAAATTGAATTGGCCTGTTGTAATGAAACTTTGTTCATATAAGTAAAACGCGAAATTATTGTAGTAAGTGTACGATTTAGATTTTCGAAGCACATAATTTAAAAAACTGAAGCGCATTTTAAAATTACTATGAAGACTTAAAATCTCAACAATTTCGTGAACATATTTCTTCTTCTAAAAAATAAATAGTATGTACTTTCACTTACTAAAGTTCCGTTTGTTTTTGCTCAAATGTGTATAGTTACATTAGAATAGGTTATAGCAGGTTTCACAATTTTTGAGGAATTTAAATTATTATTTTGTGTGACCGCACCCTGTCACGATTACCCCTTCGACCATATTGAACAGGACGAAGCTGAAGAAACAGTAAAATGTACCCGTCGTAGAGAGGAGATCGCAAAAAGTGATACAGTATTTTTGTGATACACAATAAATTTTTCAATTAAAAATATCTATCCTTGGTGTACACCAAGGACTTCCGTTTTCTTTCATAATTATGCATTGAGGGGCTACGAATCTTGATGATTAGTTAAATATATAAGTACTTGTTACTTCTAGCCTCTTTTGAGAATATGAGGACAGAAAATTCTGTACTTCATCTGCTGTCAGACTGCCTTACAACTTCCATCTTTGCTTTCGTGCGAACGACCGCATTAAGCAAAGTAAAAAAAAAACGCAAAATGTGGTGTTGTTATTTGTTTACTACAATGGAACATGTTTGCCAAAAATTTCCGTCGTCCGTCTGCCCATCGATCCGTCTGACCGTCCGTCCGTCACGCTATTCCTATATGCTAAATCAATGGTCCGATTGACATTGAATTTTGAAATTAGGAGTTTTATGATAATTTGTCGGTATATTATTAGCAGCTTCTAGGTGGGCTGCCATTTAACGGTAGCCACCATACAACAAGAAATGAATAATACAAAAATCTCAAAACAGTATTTAACTATTTTGATGAATGTTTGCAAACAGTAACTATGTTGTTGATGTTCTATCTCAAGTGGCAGTATTGTTAAAGAGGGTCTTAACAGGTATTGTTTATTCGGTAAAATTAGTTAAATGCAGGCCCCATACATCTGTGACTTTTTTGCGATTTATTTTATGAATCTCTTCATAATGTTGTTTGCTAATGCTATGAAAGCGTATTTTTATATTATTTTCAAGACGGAATGTTACGCGAGGAAGTAAATGCACAGCGTGGCTGTAAAATTTATTTTACATTGAACTACTAAGTTCTGTCCTGACTTGCAACACGCAAGATCTTTACCACTGTAGACGATGCGAACTCTTTTTATTATTCATATCGACAGACGATAACTGTATTGCTGCACAAAATTGTTTCCAACAGATGTGCGAATAATGTAGATTGATTTGATTTACATTCGATGATTGCTTTGTTTGGAATTAACAATTAAGAGTGAACAACTGTATTGTGTTTCACTGTTAATTTATTTATTCCTGTGGGAAAAGTAATTATCCTAAGAAAGAATGCATGCAAACGTGATTGCAAACGATTTTAGTAATCTGAGACGCTTTGGCATTGAATTGTTTGTTGTGCATTTGTGACTTGCTTATATTATACGTTTTTACCTATACGGATGGATTGTATATATGGATTTCAACTGGTAATATTTTAGTTACTTAGATCGTCGGCTCGTCGGTGGCTTAACCAGTAACGACTCGGTCCTCCTAACCAGAGGTATTGGGTTCAAATCCGGACGGCCAATGTAACAATAAGTTTTTCAAAATTAAAGTACATATACTTGCCGATTGCATGAACGGTGAAGGAAAACAACGTGAGGAAACCTGCACATCTGATTTCAGATTTGTATGAAGGTCTCGTTGCACACGTTCGTCCGTAAGTGCAAATCTAAATAACCTACACGTGACCGCGGGTGATGCTAAGTGCAACACCAGGCAACCGCCGTCGATCCCTTGGGATAGCACGGTTAATTATGCCACACGATAAGAAAAAAAAGTTGCATAGGTATTATTGGACCAGTAAATGGAAGTCTTTTTAGAAAATTTTACATCACAATCACAATTCGAATATTAAAATACAATATAAGCAAAGTATTATATTAGTTCTATGATATAAGTGTGTGTCGATCAAAATGTCAACAAAAAACCAGTACTAGGTACTTCTACCTATTGTCATGAACAAGTAGAGCTGAAAAGAAGCTCTCTACACCCATTGCAGCATATTGAATAATTGACCACTTGCGCAAGAGACGCTGTTTTTTTCTTTTCTTCATTAAATTATAGTTACGTCGAGTTCGGAGGAGGTTTTTTATTTTGCCACTGTTTGCACAATGTTAGAACTAGGGCATGCCAAATTGAGTGTCGATCGGAGTTTACTTTTTGGGGACTTTGTTAAAGTAATGATTCCACAGTTTGATGTGCTGTTGAACCGATGATGTAATGCGTCTTTCTACCAAGGGAGACACGAAATCAATATGTTGCGTGTAAATTAAAATTAATTATGATAAGCTGAAGTTAAGAGAGTATTATTCCAATCATTATATCAGCTCATATAATGATTTCGCCACCGAGGGGCTCGTGCCTACCCTGAATTAGGGCAATCGGGCCTTAGTCGACCACGCGGGCCCAGTGCAGGTTGGTCGACTTCACACACTAAACTTTGAGTTTCTTCAAAGGCGTATGCAGTTTTCTCACGATATTTTCCTTCTCCGTAAGAGCGTCGGATAAACGTAAATATCAAATCGAAATTCGAAAACACATAGGTACGTGGCAGGGTTCGAACCACGACCTCCCGGACAAAAGGTAGCGGCCCTAGCCGTGACGCCACCGGCGGCGCTCTGTTATTCCAATAAGTTAACGATATTGTAAAAAATCATTGAATATATATGTCCATCGATATACATAGAGGTAATGGGTGTCAAAATCTATTTGAATTTTGCCACAGTTTAATATGCCGTTGAATTGATGATGTATTAAGTCTTTCTACCAAAGGGAGATATAATATAAATATGTTACAATTTAAAATGGATTGCGATATTCTGATGTAAACAGAGTATTTCCAATAAGTCAACGATATTCCAAAAACTCGTTAGATAAGTAATATATCCATCAATATAGTAATGGGTGTCAAAATCTATTTTAACTTTTAATTAATCAGAAAATATGATGTAACAAAACAAACAATTTCTTTTAATAAAATAAGCCTTACATGGTTAACAATTGAACAAAGGTTAAATTAAATGCGATCATTAATTTGTACATAATTAAGTATACTTATTGTGTATACTTGTACTTATAGATAAACAACAAACTTTTTAATCTCTAGGTACCTACCTAATGTTGAGAATATTAAAAATAGCTATGTTTAAGATCTCTAAAAGATTAATCTAATAAACAACAGTTTCTACACCCCCCGTTTTTATAGTCTGTTGGATTCCAGCTTGTCGCGAGTACGTAACCGGAGCGTCTTCGCTTATAGCATTGCTGTCATCGTTCGCAAGAAAGACAGCGCTATCGCCGCCTGTAGCAGCGAAAGAGTTCGATGGACTATTGAAGCCTTCTCCTTGGAAACTCACCGGTAGCTCTGGAGAAGTTGAAGCACTTGGAAATGCATCCTGCGTAGGTGCTGAGGACGAGAAAGGCTCGTTCTGCACAGTACCAGTAAAAGTCTCTGCACCACCTGCACCAGAGATAGCTGTAGGAGTAGCAGCGAAAGGGTCATGGTTGAGTACGTTACTCTGCGGCGCTGGAGCCAATTCAGCGAAGGGATCATTACTTTGAGCAGGTTGCGCCGCCGCACTTCGAATATAGCTGTAGGTACCGGGAAATGATTGTTGAACATTGTTGAGAGACGTGAACACGTCCTCGTCGTCCTCGCCTTGCTCGGTGACCTGGTAGCCAGTAGAGCCGCCAGGTACTGCGCCTGGCAGCGAGTCGAAAACTTTCACTTGTTTCACCGTATGCTGAATTCCGTGTACTTGAGGAACTTGAGGAATGATACCACCCCCATAGGAAGCACCACCTCCATAAGAAGGACTACCGCCTTCATAAGATGGACTGTACGAAGACCCAAAGTCGTCTTCAAAGGAAGTGGGGATTGGGTCGTAGCTAAAAGACGGAGTGTCATCGTGGTGATGGTGACCGTGGTGGCCGTGATGACCGTGATGGCCGTGATGACCGTGATGACCGTGATGCCCGTGATGCCCATGGTGACCGTGATGCCCATGATGCCCATGATGCCCATGATGACCGTGATGGTGTCCATGATGGCCGTGGTGCCCATGGTGTCCATGTTTATGACCATGAGATGTAGTCGTCGTCTTAATATGTGTCTTCTTATGATGATGATGAACGTGATGTGGCTTGTGATGGTGATGATGGTGGTGATGATGGTGCTCCTTCTTTGGCTTGTGATGGTGGTGATGAATTGTTATCACTTTCGTATGGTGGTCATGGTTAATGAACTCCGGAAGATGAATTTTCACGTGGTCACTGAAAAAATAAAATACTTATGAGTTTAAAACAGAATGCAGTCATTCGTTTTAACTAAATAAATCAATAACAATACAATTAGCTAGAAAATCTTCGCGAGCTTTTACAACCTATGCTAAATAATAACACTCGCCAAAAAATTTTTATATCTATTAGTAATATTTCGCAAGGGCAACTTAAAAGTTAAATCTTAATAAATTGTGACTATGAAATAGGTACCTACCAGATATATGCTATGTATAAAGGGTTACATGCGTCTTAAAAGTGAAGCAAATAAAAAGATGCCAATGGCATCGCTTTTCTTAGTAGCATTCGGTGCAACAGCAGCGAACTACCTATAATATTGTGTGTGTAAATGGGTTTGATTATAAAAATTGTTGTTTGTTAGTGCATAACCCATATATGGTTTAATAAATCTCTGGTACCTACTAACATTTCCATTGCCTATCATTTTGAGTATTGTCTTTAGGTTCAGGACCTTTACACAGGTGTTTTTGGAAAAGTTACCAAAAAAAACTTTGTTTAGTTTAATTATTAGAGGGGAATCACCAGATAAGAAATTTCTAGTTAAAAATGACCCTGTATAACAAGATATTTAATTCATTTAAATACAATCAATAATTATAATATTTTAAAATAGATCTACTCATATTAAAACAAAATAATTCTAGTAATCATTAGTAGATACTTACTGATGTTGTCCACCTGTCTCTGCCTCAAAGAAACACACAACTAGCACCACCAGGTATTTGATCAGATCCATCCTCGAACCACTGCTTCAAGACACCACAAAGTTTCGCACAATTTATCCCAAATCAACAGAACAGCACCAGTCAGTATCAGCGACGTTCACATTTTGTACTACTACAAAGTCTATGCTCTCTTTTCTAGGTAACTTTTGGTCTTATTTCAGAACACTGCGCCGAGCATGGCCGCTCCGCGCCAACGCCGCTCCAGATTGAATAGCGAAATATCGTGAGATGACCATTTATCCAATTTCACTTAAATAAACCCGTAATGTCAACAAAAAGACAACAATTGCGACGTCAGCGAAGCATGCAAAAGGCGTACACCACTAAATAGGCGGCGCGACACTCGTTCCAATTCCGACCGATCGAGACTCAATTTGTGAAGCAGGAAACGAAAAATTACTTACATTAGTTTTTGCGGCCACTATCCACTGCGTGAAGTAACTATTTTGCCGCCATTCCAAAACATGTAACTCGACAGGGTGGATAACGTAACTTCCTATGGGCTACAATCCCGCGGTAGAGCCCCAAATGTATGCGACATTTGGCCGCCATGTGACATGAGGTCTGTCTAATAATTATAACAATTTCATTAAATGAAATAAGTAGCTGTATTTGTGACATACGATAAAAAATTAATAACCGATAATAAGTGCCGTACTCATCGAGTTGAATAAAAAAGTAAACAAAAATGTGAAATATGCGTGAGACGAGTGCGGCGCCGTGTGATCGGCGCGGGCGCACGCGTGGGAGGCGGCGGCGGCGGCGGCGGCGGGCCCTAAATATTCCCAAGTGTAAAGCTATTAAAATTTAATTATCGATTCCGTTTCGATTTATTGATCTCCCTCGGGAAAAGAATTTTAGAGTATTTTACTACATTATTTATGTCGGAAGAACATCTACACCTCGGCTTCGTTATTAATGGTACCTTCTTAAATTTATTTCACTTTCTAGTAACATTTATCAATAGAAACTATAGGAATGGAACTAATTATTAAACAGGGAGAAGCATGCCGTTTATACAACCGTATCATAAAACTACACAAACATTATTAATTTTTGACATTTATTAAAATAAGTTAAAGTAAACAGCTTTAGTATAAACTCTTAAAATATAGTAGTAAGGTTTTTTAGTACGAGTTTTCAAATTAAAAGTGAAATGCATGCATTAACAAAACTTAAAATTTTTAATAACAAGTTAGTAAGTGCGGTGCGCGTTAAATTATTTACTAAACGATAAAGCAATGATAATTAATATTTAGTATACAATAAAATAGTTGTATTTTACAGTTATAGGAAAAACATGAGAATAAAAAAAAACAGTCTTGAATTCTTTGGTTTATAAAAGCAGGCAAAAAGCAATTTATGTTTTATTATCATTATCATCCTAATTACTAACCTATCTTTAACAATACTTTTGTACAATATTTTAACGGCGTCTTATGTACTAGGTTCAAATTTATAATTAAATAACAAGGCATTAAAGTAGTATTTACCTAAACTTATCCAAACAAGTAGTCTTCAAATAACAGCCTGATTAAAAACACCACGCGTACAGGCGAGTACTGAGTCACATGCTGTAATATGACTTCCGATAATCTGGTATGTTCATTTCAGTTTTAGTGCCTGAAAAAGGAAATACATACATTATAATCAGATAATACCTTTCAAGGAAACTTATAGGCTTTTTGACGGCTAGTGATCATGAGCGGCTGAGTGGCGACCGCGGGCCTAAAGGCGAGCAACAACTCCCTGATGATCTAGCGAAGCTCGTACGTAAAGAATTAAACAGAGCCTCAGGCTTTACTGTTCTTGCATAGTTCTTTAGTTTAATTTACAGCATCATCATCTTAGCCGGAACACGTACACTGTTGAGCATAAGCGAGGAAGTACCAGTGGCTAAGATGATGATGGTACGGTGGTTTTTTAAAGTGTTTTTTTCAATAAATTCTCGGTTTCCCGTTTTGGAAGGTAACAACTAAAAGCTGTATTTCGAATGTTCGCTGGTATTTAGAATGTTTATAAAATATTGTTCACTTTTCACACATATTTGTGCGTGATAAAAAAATTAAGTAGAAAGTTAGCTATATGACTTTTTCAGCTTGTTGTACCTTCTAAATTTATTGCTATCGCATTGCGGAAATATTGTGCGATGTAAAGCTAGGTAGTGTTTTTTTTTTGCTAGACAAAGTCAACGTTCCATTCATACTTTGGCTTTTTCTTTGCCAATCAAAAGTGTTTCTGTAGCCTAGTTAGTACAACTTACGTGGCCGTTGTTGATTTACATGCTTACATAGTATGAAAAATCTATATGAGCTATCTTTTTTTGCAAACTCTATATTCCTGTCTTATGGGCCATACACCACCTACTAAAGCGAAATATTTCGCCTTTTTGTCAACGAATAGAAACTCTGGTAGATTATGGTAAACACCGCAATCCTCAGGACTAGCGAGCAGTGCTTTGAAATCTTTCTTTAGATTTATATGCGATATGAATTCAGAAATATGTATATGCTAAAACTGTTATTCTAAGATAGCCTTAATTTAAGGCATGAATTTGTTAGTGTTTTTATATGACTGCAGATCTTACGATAAAACATATGTTGTCTTTATTATAGAATGGAATTCAGCGCTATTCGAGCAACACCATCAGCATAAGATGTTGAATGGAACTGCCTGGCGGCCGACTGTGCTAATGAAGATCCATTGACGTGCTTTAGCTGGGTACCATAACCCTTGAAGCCTTCCATGAGAGTTGTGACAACAAACAGGATGGAAGGAGGACTTGGGCAGAAGAACAGTACTTGGCACGCCGAAACCACTCTAGCGTAAGAAAGCCGTGGCGATTCTGTAGATACTCGAGAAAGGGAGGACAGAAATCACTTGTAGAATAAATAAAAAGAACTCCAGAGACTGGTCTTATACTGTGTGAATATGTAATATCACTAATATTAGTGTTTATTACACTTGACGTCGTCGGGTAAAATTCTGGGATCTTTTACTTGAGGCCAGCTGACATTGCTTTAATAATAATTAATATCTAGACGTAGATACAAACCTATTGTCGCCTATAGAGCGGAATCATATGCCGTTTGGGTGGCAGTGCTGGAACATCGGGTATATCTGGGATTTCCATCGGGATATCGGGCACGTCGGGCAAAAATTCTGGGATCCCAATGCCTGGGACTGGTTGGCTGTGCTGTCCGGGACCTTCTTCATGGAGATGCATGTGGTGGAAGTGTTCGTGCTCCTCCAGCGGTGCGTGATCTACATGGTGGTGATGCACCGTCTTGTAAATTGTGTGAATGTGCTTTATCTTCTTTACTTTGTACGGCACGTGGATGACGACTTTCTTGTTCCTTCTGGAAGAAATGGGAAGGGGTAACAAAACTTATAGTTACAATTATATGAACCGAAACTTAAAAGAAGTAAGAGGATTCTTAAATATAGGCATGTACATTTTGTTTCAATTATGAAAATTATAAATGTAAACAAACCAAATTATTTGTCTTTTTTTTTCTAGGCTTTTCACTGTTTATTACACAAAACAGTTAATACACAGCTTTGGCGGGATACATTGCAAACGGTATACCTGATAAATATTTTATTAGAAAAATCTACTTTATTTAGATATATCGATAGATAAATCTTTATTTCATTAAAAAGACACAATACATTTTAACCATACACAAAAAAAAATTTAAACTTAGTGACAAATATAACAAGTTTATTGAAAAAAATATGAAACAGTGTCAGGGTGCCAAGTTAGCGAAAAGACCTAATTATTATGAAAACCAACACACTACTGGATGCATTCAAAAATTAATTATAAGTTATTATTGTCGATGAGGCATTTCATCAATTATTATTTTTCATTTACAGTCATCTCTCATTTTAGGTTCACATATTGTATTTCTGACTCTTAAAATCTATTAGTGGCAAAAAAAAATTGAGACATAGAGTCAGATATGCAGCAGACAGAGCGACGGATATGGCGAAACCATGACGCTTCCGTTTTTTGCCATTTTGGCTTCAAAACCCTAACAAGTCAGTATGTTAAGTAATACATAAACCGTTAAAGAGTGATTCCTAAAGCGAACGCACGAACGCTTTCTGCGCTTCCTGTTGCCGTCGCATACGCATAGGCCTCCAATCATTATGTACCTACTTAAGTATTTACTGCATATTATGCCTACTCGGTACATTCATGCCTACTTAATGTGGGGAAATAACTAACAGTTATGGCTGGTTTGCGCAATAGTCATCTAATTGTTCTGCGTTACGGATTTAATCAAACTAAGGTTTGATTGGTACAAGAGATTTATTGTAGTACAAGAGGTTTATTGTATTCACTGGTATTCAGATTTTCATAATTATTTATCATTTGCTTACCAAAACGGTGGTTAGAAATTGTAGGGACGTGACTTTTTAGTTTATTTTTAATATACTCTGTATCATCTTCTTTTAATTTGTTTTTTTTTATTTCAACATGGCATTTAAATCCTTAAAATCCTTTTCTTCAAAAATATGACGCAATAGACGAATCTATCAAATATTCACAAAAGGTTTATGGCATTTTATTAAAAGTATAGTTTAACACTATAAGCCGTGTTATCTAAGGGATTCCAGCAATAAGCTACTAACCCTGGATGAAGAAACATCCTGCACAAAGAAAGGGAAACTCACCCTTCGACCTGCGCGACGAACAGCAGAGCCAGCGCAGTCACACAAAGGAGCAACTGAAAATACACAACACCAGCTTTATTTTCAGTCACTGACCTCATTAATCGCCGCCTCCTTTTTGTAGAACTCTTTAAATCATGCAAATTACAGATAATTAAATCGCAAAGGTTTACATTGGGAAACGTCATAATATGAATCATTTCTAAAATTAATTCGAGCCAATTAAATAGAAATATCTTAAAAAATATCATTACGTTATTACGTTTACCAAACTTGTCAAGATGTCAGCCTAGTAACGAGTAAGTTTAGAAGTCAAAGGTAAGAATTATTTAGCGCTTTTTCCTACAATAAAAGAAACGCAAAAAGTAACAGTTAAAAACGCAACAGAAAAGTCTACTGATATAATAATTTACAGTACGTTAATCACTGCTAAGTCATCACATATGGTACAAATAGGCAATAATAGATTCTCATCCAAATGCTTGCAAAAACTTACCAGTGCTCGGCAATCCATAATCGCTTATTGTCGCTAAACAATGCAGTGGAAAGCACAAGTGAACATGTGTAAATCGCGCAAAAAGGCGCGGTGGGAATCCGCCACACCTGCTCGGAAAAGCCTTGTTTAGCGCACACTCGATGTCGCGGAAAATCGGTGCACTTTCCCACGTCTGCGCGAAAAATGATGCGCCTGCGTTCGTGCCCAACAACAAACAAACAATGAAAGCCGTTACGCCTGTCAATACTTATATATGCCATACATGAATGCACTTGCCAATATCCAGAAAGATATACTATTGTTGCAGCCCGTCCCATTGCTGAGAATTAACGCCGTGTCGCTTCTATCTCTTTCCAATGCGGATCACCTTGCGAGAGATTAGACTTTTCCAGTCACTTTACAGATGCCTATAGGCTATTTCCAGCACATTCCGGAAGATGATTTGCACGTGTATGAAACAAATCATAAATTTGAAATTTAAAATACCTCCGACATAAAAACGAATTCTTAAAAAGTTAAATAAATATTATTAATACAATTTCTCTAAAAGTGATACTTTACATACCAGTTTACTGTGTGCAAAATGGATTTTAACGCACACGTGCGTTTTACTTTGCGACTATTTAAAATTACTAACAGAAAAAAAAATAACGTAAGATACATAATCTTCCCTTTCAGACTTTTTAAAAGAAAATTTTAAAATTGATAGGTTATATTTTTGTGAAGAAAAGAGATTGAAAACCATGGTGGCCTGTGTCAGACGGAGACAGACAGATGATGCATAAAGCGCATAGGTCGCACCAAGGAAAAGCTCATTTTTACCAAGGAATGCTTTCCTTATTATAATCTATTTTTGGTTATATTAAAAAACCGACGCATTCTAAAATTTCTAGCTAAAATAAGGCGCTAGTTTTCTTTGTTTTATTGTAAACTCTTTATTTTACAAAATATACACTTAAAGTAATATTTAAAAAAAACAAGTGCAAAGGCGGACTTATCACTTAGAGGGATCTCTTCCAGTCAACCTTTGAAATAATGAATAGAGGACTTAACTAGGATAAAGAAACACTTAATTACGTACAAATCAGTAAAGAACATGAATACAACTAATATTACATCTACTTAAACTTAAGTAATCTAATTTTAATAAATAAAAACTTAACATAGTAAATCGAACACATAAATAAATATGATACATAATCAGTGATCGGATAATCGGGGGATTATTTACCCAAACTTAACTTCTTCAACCACTAAAAAATAAAACTGTTACTGTTAAACTGAATTGAGTTATTTTAGTAATTGTAAATACGCATTTAGTTACTGTATTATATGTATTATAATATGGTATACCGATACCGGTATGGTTGCCAAAACCTCGATAGGTATGTACCTATGTAATTATTTTGCTTAGCTGTTACTGTCCTTTTTTAAGTCACAACTGTATTGAAAATCATTGTATAAAATGTCATGAGCGTAAAGGTAATTGGCACACGTTAAACTTATAACACCCCTCTTATTGCGTTGGGGCGGGGGTTAAAATGTGGTCCGGATCGAGAGTGTTTGGATGAGGGTTGCGTACCTAATACTCAGAATCACCAAACGGTATTCGTTGATGGTCATACGGTTATATGCATCGACCGCGGAACACCCCGACGACGAAGTGGAGATCCTGTATGACTCCACAGCTTTACATAATAGCTCCCAGACCCAATACACCGTTGTTATTTATGGGGGACTTTAAGGCGAAACTGGGCAAACGAAGTAATGATGAGCTGAGAGTGGGGCAATTTAGATATGAAGAGAGAAATGCACGTGGTCTGAACAGCTGAACTTCTGAAAGCAGGTGGAACACCGGTACTTGAAGCTATTTAGAAGTTATTTAATTCAGTTATACTCAAGGGACAAACGCCTAAGGCATGGCACAGAAGTGTGGTCGTGCTTTTCTTCAAAAAGGGCGACAATATCCTGCTGAAGAACTACAGACCCTTCTCACTTCTGAAACGTGTCTACAAACTGTTTTCGAGAGTAATTACGAATCTTCTCGCACGCAGGTTTGACGACTTCCAGCCTCCCGAGCAAGCCGGTTTCTGAAAAGGCAGGCTTTCGTACCTTTCATAGACCACATGCATTAGTTACATTTCGACCAGTGTGTGTTGCCAGATGACATATGGAACTGAGACATGGCTCTTACTATGGGTCTCATAAGAAAGCTCAAGGTCACACAAAGGTTAATGAAGCGAGCTGTGCTCGGAGTTTTTCTGCGTGATCAATTAAGAAACGAGGAGATCCATAGGAGAACCAAAGTAACCGACATAGTTTTCAGAATTGCTAAAGTGGCAGTGGGCGGGGCACATAGATCGTAGAACCGTTGGGCCTTGGGGCCTTTAAGTTTTCGAGTGGCGACGGCGCATAGGAATACGTAGCGTAGGCAGCCCTGCCACTCGGAAGACCCATGACCTGGTGAAGGTTGAGAGAAGCCGCTGGATGCTGGCAGGATTTGGTCGTCGCGGAAATCCTTAGGTAAGGCCTATGTCCAGCAGTGGATGTCATTCGGCTAATATGATGATGATGATAAAAAGGTAGAGGGCGCCCTCCTACTACCTGGTGGACCATCATGACTGCGACAGGAAAACTGCCCATCCTGACAACCCAGGTCCTAGCGCCGCAGAATTAGGATAGCCGACCCTACATGAAGGAAGTGGGAAGTGACAAAGAACATGATGATGAAACATGTTGTATACCAGCAACAACTTAGAGCTTCTACAAATATTGTGAACCGCGGATCATGAGTATGCGTAGGAGCACGAGCAAAGTACCCTGCAGTACTTATCCTCGACTTTATATTCCGGTCTAATAGCACGCGGTGGCATTTTAAGTCTAATACAGTTAATGTAGCAAATTTTTATATCATTATTTCTGTCCTCTCAATTTATTTCAAAAATAGGGATAATTTAAAAAATGTTCACGAATTCTTTTCTAGTTTTTTAGAATTAGCCTGTTAAACACACAAAACATACACACAAACAAATATACACACATATACACTTTTGATTGAGTCTTCCTATTTATTCTATTCAATTTCCTTTAACGCGAAAGCGTCGACCCGCAACAAAAGTGTAAGTACCTATTCAATTCACTTTCTAACGTGCCTGCACCTATTTTATCTCATCAAAAATTGAATTTAGGGGATGTTAGTAGTACATTGTGATACAAGGGTGGAAAATAGGTTATTGTAAACGAGCTGTCATTAATGAGCCTGAGCCGAAGGCGAGGCTTTTTGATGTCACGAGCTTGCAAAAACCTACACACCCGTGTATCACACGACGTTTTTTAATACAGTTGTGGAAAATAGTAAAAAACAAATCAAAAAAAATAATATGTTTATATCAACATACATACGTGCATAAGTAAATAGAAAAATAACAAATATTTAATTCTGAAAATTGAGAGTCACATTCAAACAAGAATGCACGGGTTGAAATTAAAAGACTCAGTAGTTTTTCAGTGCTTTTTCTCGGAATATGTAGTGTCACTGAATTTTAGTTGTTGTGACGGCGGCGCTGGTGGCAGCAGCTCTTCCCAATATTTTGATGGCATCGTCTCGAACGACGGTCCTTCTCGAGACGTCGACGGACGATTTATTTTTATAAAATCTGTGATTTGATTAGATATTTTTGTTCACAGAATCTTCTATGTACCCCTCTCCTACCGTGGCAGAGCTCTATCCTCCGTGACGTATTAAAGTTGTTATATCTGCTCTCGCATTTGCCAGCAAAGTCACAGAAGTTCTGCGGATGCTGTGGCCAGTATATTCCTTAGGGTTTAGTAGTTTAAGGAATGTAGCAATATCTTTAGGCCATCACTCTGACGGACCCATTTTTCGCGTCGGTAATTTTGGAACAAGCGGCTGCTGTCTTGCATTGTAACACGCAGACCTATGTATTTCTTCACAATTTCACAAAATTTGCCATTTATTGTGAAGGTCCGGGGTATTTTATTTTTTGTGTTTGGTACTTATCCAGAAGCATTTCGCCATGGAACTATATGTCACTCATGTCCATATTTGCTAACTCCTGTCATCTCGTGGCTCAAAAAAAAAACAAGTAAGTAGGTCAGATAAATATTGTATTTAAGTAAATGCCTTCCACAAAGTTGTTGATTTATAGAGCAAATTATACCGTTTAAACAATGTTGAAACAAACCTTTGTTAACAAATATTTATCGTCTGGCCCTTTATTCATACTTTTCAAAAAAAATCTTTTATTTTTTTGCATATAAAACCATTAGACTGCCGTTTCATGAAAGCTGATAATTTTAAGTAACTTCGGTGATCTGTGTCATTCTTTGTTTTGAGTGTGCTTTTTAACGTGGAATAAATTGATCACAATGTAGATGGTTTATATTTGCCACTCAATTCATGAAAATAAGCTAACTGAACATTTTCTGAGAATTACTTAGGGTGAGTTGCACCATGTAATTATAACGCTAACCAAACTGTAACCAGCCGTCAAATCGCCGTTAATTGACCATAACAATAACAATAACCAGTCAAAATCGAGCGGTTAACGTTAGCGTTCAGTTATGACGTCTATGAGCGTAAATTTTATCAACGGTTAAAATGACTCAACCCATATATAACCGGCGATTTGACGGCTGGTTAAGGTTTGGTTATCGTTATAGTTCCATGTTGCAACTTACCATTAGTTTTCCTTTGTTTATATGGCGACTTACAATAATTTACATTAAAATAAATTATTGTGAGTCGCCATATATCTAGATTTTGGGAATCTCATCTAGCGCAGTTTTCGCCTTAGATAAAATATCGGGTGGAGTTAACTTCATTTCATCACTTGTAATTGAAGAAAAAATTATCAATTTATCACACAACAAATGAAAATTTTCAGAAAATGGCACGTTTTAGCAACTGGGCTTTTTTTTACAATAAAACTGGGCAACGGGCTCGTGCGCGTATAGAGCCTATTCGATTTTACACAAATGTTGATATGAAAATAATTCAATTAAAAAGTATTTAAATGTAATAAACAACCATTTAAAAGAATATTGAGAATTCAATGCTAGGACATTTACTTTTCCTCGTATAAAATCTATCCGATTTTATTATACAGGGTGTAACATAGAGGTGTGGTGATACTTTAAGTTTATTTCTGCAACTTTACTGAATTCGCGAAATTTTTATTGGATTTTTCATACAAAACCGTTTAATCAGCTGGCCGATTTGTACGAAAAATCAAAAAAAAATTGCGATTTCAGTAAAGTTGTAGAACAAAAGTTGTTCAGTTTGATGGGTACGGTAAGTATCACCACACCTTTATGACGTTACACCCTGTATATGTATAAAAACTACTTGCTACTAAACTTTTTAAATTGACTATAAATTTAAAACTAAACAACAAAAATAAAAGTTTAAAAAAACTAAAAACCGACTTCAAACTGAAATTTACTCAAAAGTATGAAATAATATTATTACACTTAAATATACGACATTAACCAACAGTAAAGAAATCAAAAATAGGTACGAATTAAATTATGGGCCTAAAATTATTTGAGGTCCGTACCAGCATACAGTTATTTACGTATCAAATGTTTTAGATTCGATGGTTTGTTGAGACCGTTCTCAAAAAAAATTTGGAGCCTCTAATTTAATTCCTACTAACCTTTGATTTCGTTATTGTTAGTTAATGTCGTGTATTTAAGTATATTAATACTATTTTTACTATACTATTTATATTAATATTATACTATTCATACTTTTGAGTGAAATTCATTTTGAAGTCGGTTTTTAGTTTTTTTTTTACTTTCATTTTTATTGTATTTATTTTTAGTGTTAATGCTCTCTATCTAACAACGTTAAACCAATCACCTACTCGCCAATAGGAATCACCAAACATAATGCAAAAGGAGTTAGGTAAATCTTCCATCATCAGTTCATCTGAATCATCATCATCATATCAGCCGAAGGAAGTCCACTGCTGGACATAGGCCTCCCCCAAGGATCTCCACGACGACCGGTTCTGCGCTGCCCGCATCCAGCGGCTTCCCGCGACCTTCACCAGGTCATCGGTCCACCGAGTGGGAGGCCTGCTATTCCTGGCTCCGGTAGCGGTCAAGGTAACGGCGGGGCATGGGGTGCGAAGAATCCCCGGCAGATGCCAGGCTACCTCATCTGAATAACCTGAAAAAATACAACTATCGGTCTATGGGTGGGTACCTACGTATCTATCTACGTTTAATATTTGAAGAATTATCCTCCAACTCCTAACCGTTAAGGATTTATACTTTCCTTCATCAGCTCATCAACATGAGATGATGACTACCAGAGGCAAATACTTTAATAGCTTTAGAAAACATATGAAACACGTAATTTATGTGCCTATAAAATTTGAGGGTTGCCCTCGATTTCCCTGGGATCTCATTATCAGATCCCGACTTGTGATAATGGGTCCCCCTCGATAGTTTACTCTTTCAAAAAAAAAGAATTTTGAAAATCGGTTCACAATCTGCGGAGATATCGCGTAACAAACATACAAAAAAAAACAGTCGAATTGCGAACCTCCTCCTTTTTGAAGTCGGTTGAAAAGTTATGATCGAGCTCGTAAAAGAAAGTCAAAACCGCGTAAAAGTAAGATGCCTATGCAAAAGATTTAATTTTCGAATCACAATTATAGCTTTTGAAAGTACGCCATGTTTAACAACTGTATTGAAAAAAAATTATCAACGTACTGCTACGCAGAAGTGATTCAGCAGGTGCGCCGTACGTAGAAAATTTATGTGCTTATACGCACGTGGATTGTGGCATACGCATCGTGGCTACCCACTGGGCCAGTATAATATAAAATAATTACGGACCATACATACAAACCATAGATTTTTAAAAAAGAAGAAGTATTAATGATTAAAAAAAATAGCCATCGTTTATAATTTAATTTTTGGTTAGTTCTCCGAATGCCTAAGAACAAAAGAGGATTAGTAGTGACTGTTGATTATACAAATTCAGCCGATTTGAGAGACAAATGGCACGGTATTGACAAAATTTCGGGAGGGTCTGCCTAATATTCTAAGGCACAGTATGGTTTTTGACGGGGGCTTGTGAATGTGTAGGTACCTAGGTGAATTAAAGAATCATTTTTAAACAAAATAATTTAATTTTTGTTAGTTCCCCGAATTCGTAAAAACAAAAAAATATTAGTGGTAACTGGTGAATGTACAGACGTGTGTAATAGACAAATAGCACGCTTTTGACAAAATTTCGGGATGGGATGCCTAGTATTGTTTTTTTTTTATTATTATTCACAATTGGTAAACCCTTGACAACATCTCACCTGGTGGTAAGTGACGACGATGCCGAAGATGGAAGCGGGCTTACCAAGATTCCCCAACGCAATGGAGAGTAAGTATCTTTTTTAAGAAAATTGGGCCATCGTTAAATATTTGTTTTTTTTTAGTTCCCTCAATTCGTAAAAACAAATAAATATTAGTGGTAACTGGTGAATATATAGTTTCTTTGAAACGTAAGTTTTTTTGTTTGTATGCACGGTTTTTTTTTTTACTTCTCTTCACATGGGTCGTTTTTTTCCCCGGCTTATTGGCATTATACCTCTTTCGGATAATTGCTTACGTGTTGTTGAGTTGTTTTTGCCTGTGTATTCCCTTACGATTCCAAGAAAATTTTTAATTTAAGTAGTCGATAGCCAGACTCTAGATTTCTTTCAATCGAAAGTCGGGACAGACCTACTTTTAGTTCACGATTATTTAACCTTGGTTTAAGGAAAAATCTTTAAAGGTTACTGTTTGGAATATTTTTACGCGTTGCTTTGCGAGGTACTCCTTACATTTTTGGCGTACCCTGTTCACTTTTATGTGACAACGTTCTGTATTCCGCAGTATTGTTTAGATTTCTTGAGGTATTATAAAAATTTTCCATTTTTCAAATTTCTTTCATTAATCTTGCCCTTGTCTTACCTCAAATGGCCTATTTTTCGGTACAGTTGTTCCTTTAGACTCTTGCGTATCGCGTTTCAGACTTCCGGTGTTGATTTTATCCGTGAGTCGGATTTTTCACGCATCCGCCTTTACCGCTTTTGTCCACATTTTCGCTGGCGTAACCGACTATGTTTCGCAAGTTTTTTCAGTTTTTGACAACCCTACTGGTCTTTAATGTTTTACTAGTTCTGGGGTTTTTCCCTCGAGACAGCTTGACAGCCCTACTTGCCTATTGTGCGGAGTGCTCCTTTTTTCCTTCTTCGTTCTCTCTTTATACTATCTAGTTTTAATTAGTTGTTTAGTTATGCTCTTTCGGCATTAGTTGGCTATTTTAGGCTGTGCATAGCGATCCCTTAACACTAGTGTGTTGTTGGGGTTATTAAGTTTGTTCACTTTTAGATGGAGTTTTTGGCGTTTGTATGTGTACGCGAATCGTGTATAAATGTTAATTTCTACCAGCTTCAAGTAAACGTTTGTAGTTAACTAGTTAATTAGAGAGTTTTAATTTTTTTTCTTCTTCAGGGCTGTCCAACGTCTATAGGGTTGTCCAAATTTCAAAAATTTTTGGACTTCTCGCCTTTTTTTTTGTGAGTTTGTGGGTATTTTGAAACGCTAACTATCGTTTCGAGCCGATCTCTTTTGTCGCGTTTCATAATTAAATTCTTTTTTGATGTCGTTGCTCTATGCTATTTGAATTTGAAAATAGTTGTTATTTTTTTGACAAGAGAAAAACAAAGGTTGATCGTGGTCCCGTCGAAAATGTTGTGAATTTAAATTTTTTTGTACAAATGGTGTTATAAGTTATTGTTGAGGCCCACAATTTTATTCTGTGGTAAGTAATTTGTATAAGGAAACCGCTTTGCGTGTATTTTTGGTACTGCGGCAAATTACATTTATATAACTCCGTAGGGTTTCATCCAGCCCCTACGAGGTTGACGTCCCCGAAGTTTTACAATAAAGGATTAATCCCGGGATGGAGCAGTGCTGATCACCAGCTACTCCTTTCTACTGCCCGCCCAGCTGCTCGCCATAAGGGAAGTGAATTTATTTTATCTTTTATCCCGAGCGACTCTCTGACTCTCTGACCTTTCCGCCGACCTAGAAGATTTCCTGTTTCCAGTTTCTGACCATTAGTTATTTATTTTAAATTTTAAAAGTGTTTTGTATCTGATACATATTTTGTTAAAAAGATAGGGTAATTCAGATCAAACTGAAATTTTAAACTTAGTAACTTATTTAAGTACCAAAGGGACGGTGACGATCGTTGCCTGCCGGCATACTATAAAATAACCATTTTATATACAGATAAAATTGTAACCTTAAATTTATTTCCGTAAATTCTCCATAAATATATTAGGTCATTGTTGTTAATTGTCTACACGGTCAACCATTGTATATTGTTCATATTGTTGGTCATATTGTTTATTGTTCCTTCTTTTTAGGAAAAAATCATAAAATATATTTATTCTAATTTACCCCATAATATTTTTTTCTTCAAACTCCATTTAGGCCTGGACCTCTAAATCGTACGTATCGTATGTGGCAAATTCCGTGAGGGTTTTTTTCCCCAGTTCCCATTATTTTTGTCACATATTAATGGGAACTGGGGATAAAAAACCCTCACGGAATTTGCCACATACGATACGTACGATTTAGAGGTTCAGGCCTAAATGGAGTTTGAAGAAAAAAATATTATGGGGTAAATTAGAATAAATATATTTTATGATTTTTTTTCCTAAAAAGAAGGAACAATAAACAATATGACCAACAATATGAACAATATACAATGGTTGACCGTGTAGACAATTAAAAACAATGACCTAATATATTTATGGAGAATTTACGGAAATAAATTTAAGGTTACAATTTTATCTGTATATAAAATGGTTATTTTATAGTATGCCGGCAGGCAACGATCGTCACCGTCCCTTTGGTACTTAAATAAGTTACTAAGTTTAAAATTTCAGTTTGATCTGAATTACCCTATCTTTTTAACAAAATATGTATCAGATACAAAACACTTTTAAAATTTGAAATAAAAAACTAATAGTTAGAAACTGGAAACAGGAAATCTTCCAGGTCGGCAGAAAGGTCACAGAGTCAGAGAGTCGCTCGGGATAAAAGACAAAACAAATTCACTTCCCTTATGGCGAGCAGCTGGGCGGGCAGTAGAAAGGACTGGCCGGTGATCAGCACTGCTCCAACCGAGGTTTTGCCCGATAAACGATTGAACCTGGGTTGGAGCAGTGCTGATCACCGGCCAGTCCTTTCTACTGCCCGCCCAGCTGCTCGCCATAAGGGAAGTGAATTTGTTTTGTCTTTTATCCCGAGCGACTCTCTGACTCTGTGACCTTTCTGCCGACCTGGAAGATTTCCTGTTTCCAGTTTCTAACTATTAGTTTTTTATTTCAAATTTTAAAAGTGTTTTGTATCTGATACATATTTTGTTAAAAAGATAGGGTAATTCAGATCAAACTGAAATTTTAAACTTAGTAACTTATTTAAGTACCAAAGGGACGGTGACGATCGTTGCCTGCCGGCATACTATAAAATAACCATTTTATATACAGATAAAATTGTAACCTTAAATTTATTTCCGTAAATTCTCCATAAATATATTAGGTCATTGTTTTTAATTGTCTACACGGTCAACCATTGTATATTGTTCATATTGTTGGTCATATTGTTTATTGTTCCTTCTTTTTAGGAAAAAATATCATAAAATATATTTATTCTAATTTACCCCATAATATTTTTTTCTTCAAACTCCATTTAGGCCTGAACCTCTAAATCGTACGTATCGTATGTGGCAAATTCCGTGAGGGTTTTTTATCCCCAGTTCCCTTTATTTTTGTCACAATAGATTCAATTGTTTTCAAAGATAAGATCACGTGTGTGATAGAAATATGGCACGTTTTTGACAAAATTTCGGTAAGACATGCCTAATCTAATAATGCATGATTTTTGTCGAGGCCTTTCGAATGTGTACCTAGTTAAATGAAAGTATCATTTTTCAACAAACTTAGCCATACTTAAATATTTAATTTTTGATAGTTCTCCGAATTCCTCAGTAAACAAAAATATTAGTGGGGACTGGTGCGTGTAAAAATTCAGCCATTTTCAAAGAAAAGAGCACCTGTGTTATAGACAAATAGCACGCTTTTGACAAAATTTCGGGATGGGATGCCTAGTATTGTATGATTTTTGATGAGGGCTTTTGAATATGTGCCTAGTTAAATGAAAGTATCATTTTTCAATAAATTTGGCCATCGTTAAATATTTAAATTTTGTTATTTCCCCGAATTCGTAGACACAAAAAAATATTAGCGGTAACTGGTGAATGTACAGATTCAATTGTTTTCAAAGATAAGATCACGTGTGTGATAGACATATGGCACGCTTTTGACAAAATTTCGGGAAGACATGCCTAATATTGTATGATTTTTGTCGAGGCCTTTCGAATGTGTACCTAGTTAAATGAAATTATCATTTTTCAACAAATTTAGCCATCGTTCAATATTTGATTTTTATTAGTTCTCCGAATTCCTAAGAACAAAAAAATAGTAGTGGTAACTGGTGACTGTACAGATTTAATCGTTTTCAAAGATAAAATTACGTGTGTGATGGCAAGCTTTTGACAAAATTTTGGGAAGGGATGCCTTAATATGTAAGGCACAGTATGGTTTTTGATGGGGGCTTCCAAATGTGTACCTCGGTAAATGAAAGAATCCTTTTCCAGCAAATGTATCTTCAAGTGCAAACAGACGCACGTACGTTTCCAAGAGTTTACTCCATTTACACTCCTTCTGTCCGTCCGTCTGGAACATACAGGCACAGCGTGATATACCTAACTTTTACATTTTCTAATCCAATCGTGACAATGTCTTGGATATATAATTATATCTCAAATTTATGTTTGTATTGTTATACAAATTAAAAAGAAAATAATACAGAGCAGATCAAAATTAAACAAAAACTTCGTCACACTTCTACTCGTGAAACTGGAGAACTTTTCTCAAGGAACTCAAAGAAAATTTTCAAAAAAATTTGGACCCCATACAGAATTGCTCAATCAGCTGATCGATTAGTCTGAAGTCCAAAATTTGTTGTGCAAATTGGGAAAAGTCGGTCAATATAACGGTGGCTGATATTTTGACAGCACCTCATAATATTTTCGACATTTTACGCATAAAGACCATACGGCAGACATCTTAAATGGTATAGCGTAGGCCAGTACTATAGTTCCTACGCTACGTTCTACTATTCAAGGTCTGCTTCTAAATTCATAATATTCATGTTAAAGATAAGTACTTACGGATGGCTATACTAGCTATAGAAACATAACATAGTAGTGTAAATAATCTGTTTAATAAGGAATAATAGGGACTTTTTTTTCTTTGTATTGGCAGTGCCCGTCACTCGTTTATAGGTACTGCAAAATATACCTACGCTTGCTGGCCCTCTCAGGTGGGCTCTCGCAAGTCGGGCCGCCACCGACCGTTCAAACAAGGAAAGCTTATGTAGGTACTTAATAAATCTATTAATCTAAGATTGAAATACGTAGGTAATCATAATTATTACGTGTCAGAACCGTGCTGTAAGTGGAAGTCTATGTAGTATGTGTTATGTTGCATATTGTACGCAAAAAAGAATAGGTAAATAAAATCTTTGATCATCTTAGGTAGGTAGATAATCAGTTAATTGCCATTTATTTCAATAAAAAATAGATCTAGTAGAACTTTCTGGCTAAATACTTGTCGGATCATGAACAAAGTAGAATTCCGTAGTCATTTAAAAAATAAAAAACGCCCAAGTGCAATGAACTCGCGCAAAGTAGAGTTCCGTGGTATTTCCAAAAATAAATATACGGGTACATTTAGAAAACAAAATTATATTTGTAGTTGGTAATGGCACATTTCGTATCGAAAATCTATGAACTTTTCATAAATCTCGTTGACTATTACTCCTAAACTAAGAATAGTTTAGCCGTGACAGTTTTCCTTTTAAATTAAATATATGTCCTACTATTTACAATTTCTTTCAAATGTCCTGAAATTTCGGTTTAGCTTGGGGGACACTTGACTCTTACAAAAATTAGCACTTTAAAGCATAAACGCAAACGGATCCCTGAATCGAACAATGGTTCTGGCAAACCCTCAATAGTTTTATACAATAGGATACGACAACAAAAAAAGATCACCCCCTCTTTAGTCTTTACATGTAAGGGAGGTACACAAAAATTTTTTTCAAGATATCATTATACCACTTTTTCGGCGTTTTTAATGTACACCGATGCCAAATCATAGCTTTCTAGTAATAACAGTCTCTGATCTAAGCCGCGGACAGACATGGCGAAAATATATACGAGTTCATTATTGACTTCGGAACCCTAAAAAAGAAAATAATGATAAGGTGAATAAAATAAATAAAAAGGAACAATAAGGGTTCCTTATTGACCACGGTACCATATCCACAAAGTTAATTTTTCAGTTTGAATTTAGACATTTTGTAAGGGGTTGAACTTTTTACAAATACAACTGCATGTCTTAGTCGACTATCACTCTTACACTAAGAAAGCCTACTTAGCCGTGATAATTTTGTGTCGTACTATTCCCAATACTTTTCAGGTTTCCTATAATAGCGGTTACGTAACTCTAACCAAAAATTAGCACTTAAAAACTTAATATTTCGTAAACTAATCATTTATCGACGAACATGGCGAAACTGTAAGGGTTCTCAGTTTGACTACAATACCTCGAAATCTACCGAGGTACCGATGAAAATAGCTAAGTACATTGCATACGTATAACGAGTGTGTCAAACCACCATCATTCATTGCATGCAACTAAACACTACAGACTGCAAAAAATGTATCCAAAATTAACAAACTAAACATTACATACTTATTTTATTTTATCTCGGAGTTTACATCGACAATGAAAGGTTAAAATGAGACTATTACTTAAATAATTCAAATTTGTAAAGAATTCAAAAAAACATCACATATAATATAAAACTTTTAATTTAAATTTTCATGAGTTGAACCTAGCGTTAGAACCTATTCCCTACCACCACCCCGACCTTTAAATTCGTGCCGCAGAATACTAAATTTTTACCCGTCACATGCTCCATCATTCACAGTAGCAATACATCTTCAGCTCATACAAGTCAATGCAGCGACTCTGATCACCGTACCGGTTGAGCCGACTCACCGTGCCTAGCGGCTGCCAAGTTTTGCCCACCTTCTGCATTAAGCCCTCGAACATTCCTCCACCGGGCTGCGCTTGCACCACCACAGTCAAGCGCGTGTCGTTCCAGTACGGCATCGTAATTTTCATAACTTTAATAATCTGGAAGTGTGAAAGCTTTGATTTTGAAATAAGTAACATAACACGTCCTATGCCACCACACTGCACACCGCATCATCAGCCCGCCTACCAAGCATAGTGATGAGGCTCCTCCCACCGCCCTACACAGCTCGGAGTAGGCCAATGTCCAACAGTGGTCGTCTTTTGGCTGATGCGATGATGGTCATCACATCACCATCACGTGCCAAAGCAGACTGATTAACAATAAAATAAAGATTTATGTGACGTGCGTAGTGGTTCCAACTCATAACCTTCTTTTTCGTGGATATTTCATACTATCCAATAGCAGAAATGTTATGTAAAAAATATAGACAATCAAACTATTACACCACTAAAAACCTAAATATTTACCCCCGACAGCGTCAGAGTTGCACATTGTTTGTGGCCGGATAGCAACGTATTTAAGTACAGAATCAAATCATTACAAGCGTTTTTGACTTCTGAGGTTATTGCCAAAACCTTTGAAGTTTTATGGCACGTACACCAGGTGTCGTCAATGTTAGCCATTTTGCACGTCCTGTTTCTGGGTATCGGCAAAAACAGACTTATGCCAGTCTCATTGGTAATATGTTGCTTGCTTCTGAAGATTATGTTATCATTCTCGATGTTTTTTAGATTGATAAGATCCAACAGAGTTTTGTGTATATCGTAAGGAGTAATCAGACGTTTTCTGTTTTGCCTGAGGAAGTTACAAGCTAGACTGTAGTTGGCACGGAAAGAAGGAGGAACTAGAACGTACGCAAACGGCAGCCTGTTCTCCAACCATCCTCGTTCCGCCGTCTTGTAAATTGCTCCAAATCGTATTCCGTGGTCGCTCAGAAATATCATGACAGTTTTCTCTAAATAGCCCGACTCGTGTAATCTTCTAAAAAAGGCGTTGTAGCCGTCGTCTATCGCTTTGGCATTCTTTAATCCATCATGACTAAGATTCATATCCCAGAAAAATCCGAAGAGTTTATCATTTGCTAGCGTTTTAGTTAGTATCTCGATATAATCTAAAAGCACTTAGTACATGTATCTTTCTTGTAGGCACAATTTCCTTTTGTAAATTGCATTGTAATTGTTTCCTAAAATATTTGCCAACGTATTGAAGGGGTATAAGTAATAATCAGTAGGAAACTCATAAAAACCACCTCTCATGTAATTAAATATTCCATGTTTGGAGGTGTCTTCTGCAAAGGCAGTGTAGTATCCTGCTCGTTTGAACCACTTCCACACCAGAGGACAGCTGTCAAAAGTAGCGTTTCTATACGGGGTACATATGTTTTGCAGTGCTGTGTGTCTCAAGCCCATCAGTAGTGGCACCACATTGGAAAATGTATCGTCACCCACCTTATTGTAGCCAAGCAGTTCAACCGCTTCGAAGGTTTTTAGGAACTCCCAAGTTTTTGGCATAGCTCTACGGAAATTCATTCTCGAAACGCTATCTACGCCTACAACCAAAACATTGTACTGCGAATTGCAACCCAGCTGCGGAGTCATTACTTCCTGCAAAATTAACTTTCTTGGCGCGTACGCTAGCAGCTTGTGATACACTTTAGTCTTATTGTAATAACATGGGACGTCTACAAACTCATGATCAGGGTTAACATCGATGATATCCCTAAAACCGATGCATTTATCAAATACAAATCGCTGATATCTATCTATTCTTTTTAGTTGATGAAACTGTCTGTAACAGCACACTATAGGTAAATTCCAAGTGTTTAGACTTTCTTGTTTTTTGTAATGATGCTTGAGATTATGTTTGATGATCCAGATGTGTGTGCCGTTGGTGTCCAGCAATTTAGTGTCTTTTTTAGGGCATGGGCGGAAATAATACTTTTTGTTCATGATCTCATGAACGATACTATCGTATGCCTCAAGCGCGGGGATCCGACAACCCTCAGTGTCGATAACGTAGTAGGCACCTTTATCCCTGATCTTAAAAAAGTTTAGGCCATCATCGAAACTCAAATATAACACGATATAATTGTTGAAAGTCAAAGCGAAGCCGAGACGTACGATCAATAATAATATTAGGAATCTGTTGACATTGACAAGACTCCTTTGTAAAATGGGAATATGCTTCTTGTTCTTTATAAGGAACGTAGACATCTCAATATGATTTTTTATTTATTCCTTTGTTTTTTACCCATTAATTTTAAAACCTCTGCACATATAAAGGTATGTGATTGTTTCTTATGCAAGAACTTGCTTGTACTCGTAAACTCGTATTGTAAGATTTTTACTATTTAAGTATACAGTTATTCAAACTAGTTTGTTTTATTGCTACTTATTTGCTTATCGTTCATCACAAATTTGGTGTTCAGCAATTAAAAATAATTGTGTGATTAAAATGAATATAGCATGTTATTAAATTATTGTAACTGTGTTTTACTAATCATTAGTGGATTTTCCTCAGAAGCTTTCGTAGCTAGATGAAAACTTTCGTGGTTAGATCGTCGATCACGCAAGTTAACTGAACTTAACATTGATTTATTTTTATTGGACCTCAAGCATTACCTGGCTAGAATTTAGGTACTGTTAGTGGCATTTATCTCGATCGTTTTTATGCTTCGTACGGTATTTGTGGACAATTCCCAAGGACAATTGCTGGCAGATATTAAGCTGTGTTAGATGTCTTATGAAAAACTTGAATCACTTATGACAGTGGGGTTTGGCACTAACCCTGCGGCGGGCGACGCATTCTCCGTCTGCGCCGCCGCTCGCACGAGATGGAATAGTAGATCAATGGAGGGAAGGGTCAAACCCAAATTAAATAAAATAGTGAAATCCACCAAACTGAATGTATAATAAACATAAAAAAGAAATAATGGTACAATATGAACAGTTGACAGTATGGTTGAACAGGATGATAATTAGTTATAAATAATATTGAATAATAAGGAAAATAAACAGCATCGAGTATGGTATAGGAATAGAGAGTGACAACTTCCAAAAAACCGGCCAAGTTCGAGTCGGACTTGCGCATGAAGGGTTCCGCACCATCAAATTAAATTAAATGACGTATTAAAAAAAAACTACTTACTAGATCTCGTTCAAACCAATTTTCGGTGGAATTTAGCATGGTAATGTACATCATGTATATTTTTTTAGGTTTATCATTCTCTTATTTTAGAAGTTACAGGGGGGGAGGGGACACATTTTTCCACTTTGGAAGTGTCTCTCGCGCAAACTATTCAGTTTAGAAAAAAATATATTACAAATCTCAATTTCATTTTTGAAGACCTATCCATAGATACCCCACACGTATGGGTTTGATGAAAAAAAAAATTAGTTTCAGTTCTAAGTATGGGGAACCCCCAAAATTTATTATTTTTATTTTATTTTTTTTGTGTGAATATCTTAATGTGGTTCACAGAATACATCTTCTTACCAAGTTTCAACAGTATAGTTCTTATAGTTTCGGAAAAAAGTGGCTGTGACATACGGACGGACAGACAGACAGACATGACGAATCCATAAGGGTTCCGTTTAGACAGAAAGATGATATAAAACAGGTTGAAAATAAAAAATATAACCAAAAAGGTTGACTTCGTCACAACCCTATACCTCCACCAACCCGCAATGGACTTGCTTGGCCACGTTTGTGGAGTATAATGTTACCATACCTTCAAAGGGGATGTTTAAGGGTTGTTAAAGAAACATCATTGGGCGGGGCCCGTAGCATCAGAAGACGTAGCGTTAGCAGGCCTCCCACTTATTAAACCCATGACATAGTGAACGTTGCAGGAAGCCGGTGGCGGACAGTGCAGAACCGGTCATTGTGGAAGTCCTTGGGAAAGGCCGATGTCCAGCTGTAGACGTATCTCGGCTGATATGATGACGAGAATAAATACAGTATGCTATTAAATTATTATTGTGTTTTATTAATCATCATAGGCTCACCTAATATGTGACACTTTAAGCAGTATACTAACAAAACTTTTAGTGCAATGAACCCCTTGTCGCCAGCGCATCGGCCGAACCGTTCGTTTATAAAAGATTTAGGTGACCCTAGGTGCCCGCAGAACTGGTATTATTCAAATTTTTAAAAAAAAACGGCCAAGTGCAAGTCGGACTCGAGCACCAAGGGTTCCATACCACCAAACCTTTCAACACAACTATACCAATGATACCAATTCATTACAAACAAAACGCATAAACACGAACGATAGAATAATGTTGTTTTTTTTATTCAGGTCGGACTCCTTAGCGTGAGTACAACTCACACTTGGCCGGTTTTCTTTATTTATTGATTTATCATCAGCACCTGATGATTAGCTCATATACGTCTCCACCGAGGTGCTCGAGCCTACCCTGAATAGAGCGATCGGGCCTTAGTTGACCACACGACGTTTTCCTTTACAGTCGGTGCGTCGGATAAACTTATTGATTCACTTCAGAATTAATACTGGAATCACACCAAGTTTCACGCTTGTATAATTACCGTTTTCACGATAGAACAATTTTTTGTTTTTTGTTTTGTAACCTCGCGCCCCTGGGCACGTGCCTAGTTTGCCTTAATGATAATCCGCCTACGCCGCCAAAGAGACGGTTCTCTTTACAAAGTTAGATCCCGCTGGGAATCGAACCCGGGGCTTCTAGGTGTAAAGCGAGTGAACTACCCACTACGCCACGATGACGATTAAAAATATGACGTAATAATAATTAAGTGAAGTAAGTAGGTATTTATTTCTTCCGTGCAATTACCCACTTTTTCAAATCGAACTAACCACTACGCCACGAAGGCGAATAAAAATGTGACATACTAATAATAAAGTGGCAATTACTGTTTTATTTGAAGTAAGTAGGTATTTAATATTTTTTGTGCAATTCAACTTGATAATATTAAAATCTCCATAGTCACTATTTTATAATGGAAATTTTAAGCTGAAATTTTGCTTAGATATATGCGTTTCTGGTATCCTACGTAATACTCGTATTTTAGCCTTCTTCGTAATATTTACATCGCGTATTTGGTTCACAGCGTGTATGGTGTTCCGCGTATTTGGCTTTATGCATCGAAATCGTTATTTCACTTGCTTCACACCTAGAAGTTGCGGGTTCGATTCCTGGGCTCGGTTAGTTGCCGGCAGAGCCAGATTATCATTAGGGCAAAATAAGCACGTGTCCAACGTGAGGTTATAATGGGACGCGCGCACGTAAGTTTTTAAACAAAGAAAATCTTACTAATCTTATATATAAAAATGAATCGCAAAATGTGTTGGTAAGCGCATAACTCGAGAACGGCTGGACCGATTTCGCTAATTCTTTTTTTGTCGAGTTCGTTATTGTCAGGAGAAGGTTCTTATGTAGGGTAGGGTAGGGTAGTGTAGTGTAGTGTAGGGTAGGGTAGTGTAGGGTAGGGTAGGGTAGTGTAGGGTAGGGTAGGGTAGTGTAGGGTAGGGTAGGGTAGGGTAGTGTAGGGTAGGGTAGGGTAGGGTAGGGTAGGGTAGTGTAGTGTAGTGTAGTGTAGGGTAGTGTATGTAGGGTAGGGTAGTGTAGGGTAGGGTAGTGTAGGGTAGGGTAGTGTAGGGTAGTGTAGTGTAGGGTAGAGTAGTGGGGTAGAGTAGTGTAGGGTAGGGTAGTGTAGGGTAGGGTAGAGTAGTGTAGGGTAGAGTAGTGTAGGGTAGGGTAGTGTAGGGTAGGGTAGTGTAGTGTAGGGTAGTGTAGTGTAGTGTAGTGTAGGGTAGGGTAGTGTAGTGTAGGGTAGGGTAGGGCAGTGTAATGTAATGTAAGGCGGTACGTAGTTCGCCGGGACAGCTAGTATTATAATATAAATGTAAAAGTTTGTATGTATGTATAGATGTTTGTTACTCTTTCACGCTTTAACCACTGGACGGATCGGGATGAAACCTGGCACGCATATAGGTTAGGTCCTGGAATAGGACATACGCTACTTTTTAACCCGGGAAAATATTATTCCCACGGGAAAATCGAAAACAACGGGGGCGTAGCCGCGGGTGGACGGCTAGTAATTATATAAAATTAAAATTAACAAATACAAATTTGTAAATTCTATACAGATGTAGAGCTTCCATGGGTTGCTCCGCCTTTAAGATTATTCCTACATCGCCATTCCATACGTTCCATTTTCGACCGACACAATCGGATCGGCTGAAACCCACCGACATTTTGTATGACATACTTTTTTCCTACAACATTGCAATCCATATGTTCCATTTTCCTTCTACAAAAAGTCAGAGTGAAGACGTGTGCGGAGACCCTTAGATAAATTAATATCTTCCTATTAAGCTGTTTACGCCCAAAAAGTATTAAAATTTATTTAATTAATTATGTTCTCTGCAAAAATTAACTAAATTAAATAGATTTATTGAATTTACAAAGAAGGGATCAAGTTTCCTTTATTTGGAAATCAGTGTACCTCATTAAGTCTCTTACTTCAACTACCAATCGTGCGTGCCCTATAAGTATTACTTTGATTATCTATAAATTAATATTAACCAGGGAGTTTTGAAGAACTTAATATTATTATCACTTCAAAAATATCTTTTACGAAACTATGTTTTCTTGCTGCATTCCCTTTACGTAGGTACTTACGACTGTTTTGTGCAATGAACTTTAAACTAAAATCGATTTTACACAAATTAACCAAGCCTCTTAGCCAAGACAATGAGATTTGGATGAATTTCAAAGTGTTGAATTGTTATGCTGCGTAACTATTTCAAAGTTTGTAATAGAATTTTTGTGATGAAACCAAATTGCCCAATGATTGTGATTTGATGGTTTTCACGTTTGGATTAGTACTCAAATACTAATCGTAAGATACTCGATGACAGTTCGACGAGTGTTCAATAGATAAATTTTATAACGAAATATGTTACTGCCAAATTCAATGAATTGCCGTTTTAATAAAATTATAAATGAAAGTTTCATTATTAGAAAAGTGTTGCTTAGAAAAATATAGGATTTTAAATTCTAATATTTATATTATTTTCAATACAGTTGCTCGAAAAGTGATAATTTATATGCCAGTCGAGTGTGTGCAAAATTTATTTTATCGCACACGTGCTTTTACTTTACCACTTTTTTATTTCTAGCTCGGAGGAACAAGACATTTCTAGCAAATAAAAAAAATATAATAACCAAAGATACAGAAACTTCTTTAAGGATTTTGATAGGATAATTTTAAAAGAGATAGGTTGTTCCTCCGTGAGGTTAGAAAATAACGCTAGCTGATAAGATTCTCTTTGGGTTATATCTTTGTGAAGAAAAGAGAATAAATATGAATAAAGCGCATAGGTTACACCACGGAATAGGTCATCTTTCCCAAGGAGGTTTTGAAGTTTACAATATCCCAAGCCTTATTGCAATCTATTTATGGTTATTAAAAAAAACTTACGCATGTGTACGTGTACCTAGTTAAAATATGGAGCAATTTTCGTAAAACTGAATTGACTTGTTTAAGTAGTGAATATGAATAAAATAATGAAGAGATGTACCTATGTGCGAAAAAAATGTACTTATGTGTATGTGTACGGGACTAACGATGTTTGCCAGCGTATGTGCCATGCGTAATGCGTATATGTTAAGTGATATGTAAATAATTAGATATAAGTAGGGACGCCAGAGACTCATAGCTAACAATGCTTATAATAATATTATCCCTAACCTTTCTGCAGTCTATATTTTATGATAATATTATATAAAAAACTTACGAATGCTGGCTAAAATATGGCGCAAATTTCGTAAAACTGAATTGACTTGTTTTAGTAGTGAATAAATAGATGTCTATGTTCCCTGCTACAGCCTGAACGGCTTGAAGGATTTTAACGTATGAAGTATCGTTAGATTCGTTTTGATAGGATACATTTTAACCCGACCGGCCAAAAGGAGGGGTTAAGTTTTTCCGCAGTCGGGTTTTTAATATTTAATTAATTCCTAGTTAAAGTTATTATAAGAGTAATTCAGCAATCGCTTTGACATTTTTAAACAAATTCAAGAAAATTACCTTATAAAAAATAGTCCTCCATCCTCCAAAAAATGCGTTTATACCACGTAGCTCCGTGGAAGACAGCCGTCCGGTACATACAGGCACTTTATAAAAAACTAACTGTTGCCCGCGGCTTCGCCCCAGTTGATACCCAGAGGGAGTTTTTATGTCCATCCTGAAATTTCATTCTAACTATTGATTTTTTTTAACGGATGGCTTATTTCGAAGATTACCTCCTGCATACAAATACATTTACAAACTTTATTGCTTTATAATATTAGTAAAGATAGTGTAGAAGATACCATAGTACTTCAAAAAGGTTAGTATTAAAAGAGAAGAAAATTCACAAAAAAATTGTATAGAACTATAAAGGCTTAATCAGATTTTCACAGGTAAGCATCTAATACCCATACGACATCGCCTAATGAAATGTAGCTATAAAGGGTATGTAAATATGAAATTTAAATGTAAAGCCATGCCTAAATATAAGATAAAAATAAAAGTTTAAAAACTAAAAACCGACTTCGACATGAAATTCAATCAAAATTTTAAAATCGTGTTTTAAAAAAAGCATTTCCAAATTTTTATTTTATTTTTATGTACCCTGTAAACATACAAAGGCTGGTCAGTCTTATTTTCCAAAAAAAATTAGACGTTAATTAGTTTACTATAAATATCATATTTTGAGATTTAAGCCCAACAACATAAACATTTTATGTAAGATTTATAAGTGGTAATAAACGCACCGTATAAATAATTAATTGATTATAGCAATCTGCGGAAGTTTTTTTTATTAGCTCATAGTTAATTTTGTAAGCTGTAAACTTCCCTAATAAAATAAAATGAATAAAAATAAAATATAACTCTGCTGCGGCTTGACTCCGCTGGCCATTGCCAACCGAGAGTGAAACCCGATGGGAATTCCATTGTAACATATTGATGCAGTTACCTATTATCTATATTAGTCGGTGGGGTAACGAGCGTCGGTGGCGTAATGGCATGGGCCGCTACCTCCTGTCCGGGAGGTCGTGGTTCGAATCCTGCCACGTACCAATGTGTTTTCGAATTTCGATTTTATATGTACGTTTACCCGACGCTCTTACGGTGAAGGAAAAACATCGTGAGGAAAGCTTCACACGCCTGCGAAGGAACTCGAAGGTTGTGTGTGAAGTCGACCAACCCGAACTGGGCCTGCGTGGTCGACTAAGGCCCGATCGTCCTAATTCAGGGTAGGCTCTCGAGCCCCTTGGTGGTGACGTTTATGAGCTGACTAATGTGTAACTAATACTCAAAACAATTTATCATAGTTCTAAGTATTTTACATTGCTCTCAAAATCTTACATCGAGATTCTATCGACGGTTTGAATTTTTAACTTAAAAAATAACAGTTAAGTGCGAGTTAAACTCGCGTGGGGAGGGTTCCATTCCGCGCGGGGTAGGGGGGAATTTAAATCATTTATTTATGTTACACGTCCATCTTTGGGTCGCCAAATTACATGTTTGTACTAAATTTAAACTTAGACTTAAATTTAGCCTTAGTAAAAGTCAGGGCTTTTGAAATTGTTTTTTAAGGTACTCAGTTAAATTCAATAACAATCTATATATATAAAAATGAATCCCTATTTCCCTTGGTCACGGCATCACGCGTGAACGGCCGGACCGATTTCGCTAATTCTTTTTTTTCAAGTTCGTTTAATTAGTAATCTGTGGTGTCATGGAGAAGGTTCTTATGTAGGGTAGGGTACGGTAGTGTAGTGTAGTTTAGTGTAGTGTAGTGTGGTGTAGTGTAGGGTAGGGTCGGGTAGGGTAAGGTAGTGTAGTGTAGTGTAGGGTAGGGTAGCGTAGTGTAGTGTAGTGTAGGGTAGGGTAGGGTAGGTAATGTAGTGTAGGGGTAGGGTAGGGTAGGGTGTGTAGTGTAGTGTAAGGTGGTACGAAGTTTGCCGGGAATACTAGTTTTCACATAAAATACGAAGAAACTTTTCCCTCCACGCTATTACTTACTCCCGCAGAAGAAAATTCTAAATTACTACCTATATAAACCAATTACTTCTTACCTGTTACATATAAACGAACACACAGTGTTTCGAAACATAAAACTTTAAGTTGAAATAGCAGTGTTTTTTATTTGGTCAAAGTTATGGTCGTAAAATCGAGATCTACGTTTGGCTCTACAAAGAAATCATATCTTGTAAGTCGTACCAGATTAGGTATATTTAAACATATATATTTTTCACGGAAACAGGTAACTGGGTTCAATAGAAAGAAAACTTTACCGCCTTAACTCAGATCTGTTATTATTGTAGATTTATCTATAGCATGTACGACGTTACATAAGTTTATATGAAATAATAATGTTAGGAGGAAATCACAGTTAATAACTATTGCTTACGAGATTCCGTCGAGTCGCCGTTTACAACTTACATTTAAGTCGAGGTATTGATTGGAACAGTTTATTTATTTATTTATTGGTTACAGTACCTTATTTACTACATACATCATAGTGCATGACGTTAGTACATTTAAAGTAAAATTCCTTAGTAGTAAGACCCTACTTTCCACGCTAGGATTCCCTGTGTTTTGGTTGTCTCTGTTTTTTTCTTTACGTGTAAAGAGTAAAAAAAAAAAAACACACTTTTTCCACAGGTTTTTCGTTTCCATCAAAAACTACAATTAAATTATAAAAAATAATAACGTTACTCACTTTGTATTACTCACTTTATATCAAATATTGTTGTATATATTTTTTTAATTTATACATCAAAATATTAGTCATAACTAGAGTTGAAAGTAACGATGTAGACCTACTTACGTACTTACTTACTTCGCTGGCTGGCTCAGCGACCCGAAGTGGATCATCGGAGGCCAAGATGTAGACCTATCTTTGGGATTTTTCTATCGAATGAAAATTGCTCGATCGTGTTTCTAATAGCTTTTCACTTTAAAAAACATCATCAACAATATGAGTATTTTTTTCAAACTTGAATTTTTTATGGTTTAGGAGTAAATGACGTCAAAAATAACTAAAGGTACACTTACCTATCTTAAATGTCTATTAATATCTCGTCTTTAAGTATGAACCAGCACATTCATCGTTGGAGCCTTTTTACTAAGTTTACGCATTTCTGAACTCTGCAAGAAAAAAAAACACATCCGCAGGAATGCTTTGATATTTTTTGGAGTAGTGTTCTTTGAGTCATACTCTTTTTGCGTGTCAAATTTCCGAATCACAGCTATCTCATTATTAAATCACATCAATTTTACAACTCACATCTTACCTGAGTATCTTGAAAGTGTTTCCAAAGTCCATATCGCAACTCCCAATCTTCAAAAAACAGAGTGGGTTTGTTCCAAGCGACATTACAAGTGTCTACGTTGTAGGCCGGGCGCAGAGGCGGATTCAGGTGGGGCGCCTCCTTGGCGCGGCGCGATATGATCCGGTTCACGTAGGAATACAGCACCGGCGCTTTGTGAACCCAGCATATGAGCGACATCACCGATATGACCACAGCGTGTAGCCAGTAGCGCGTAGTCGGTGCGAGATTCTCGCCGCTGAGCGCAAAGTCCTGGATGCATCGAAATAATAAAAAAATCGAAGTGCCTATTCGAATATCATTGTCATTGATGAAACAGTCCTGGCATTTGTAGCTGTCTGCAGTACCTTGTGCAAAGCAATTTTCTACCTGGCCAATTCGAATATTATCGTCATTGGGCAGTAATTCATCGATTGGTGATCCATAGTCTCCTAGCATTTGTAGCTGTCTCCAGTCATTAATATCATCATCATATCATCCGAAAGACGTCCACTGCTGGACAAAAGCCTCCCTCAAGTATCCACGACGACCGGTCACCCGACCTTTACTAGGTCGTTGGTCCACCGTGTAAGAGGCCTGCCCATGCTATGTCTTCCAGTGCGCGATTGCCACTCGAGAACTTAACTACCCCAACGGCCATCTGTTCTACGAGATATGTGCCCTGCCCATTGCCACTTAAGTTTAGCGATGCTGTGAGATATGTCGGTTACTTTGGTTCTCTTACGGTATTTTGTCTCCATGTTCTATCTGGCCAAAGGACGGTCCACGAAAAAACCTAAACGCGATCTTCACTCCGAAAACCACTCCGAAAGATTAGATATTCATTGTATACTACATTTAAAAATAATTTAAAATTCATATTAAATCCACTTCAAAAAGAAATTAACTCAAAATTATGAAACAATATTTTTATTAACACACGAAATTAACCAAAAAAAACTATATGAAATGCAGGTACGGAACAGATTTGGGGCCTAATTTTTTTGAGGTCGTAGCTGGCAAAGCCGTGGAATATAAATTTTAATCAAAATAGAAACGATAATTATATCCGATATAAAAAGGAGTTAAAAGACATTTTACTTAACAATCTATATTTTTATGCACAAGTAGGAATCATTATACGTTAAGAAAAATCTGTATAATGCGCATTTTCTTTTTTTATATTTGATAGGTACTTTTCTAAAAATTGTAAGCCCCTAGTTTGTTAAGTACTTAATTACTTATCAGCTTGCTTTTGCAAAAAAAAAAATCGTAATTTTTATTTTTAAGTAAAAACTGGAATATTTGCATTATTATAGTAGTTAAAAGTTTTGATTTTTTCTTACATGCACTAGAATTTCACCAAGACATTGAGATGTTTTCCCTATGACACCACACCCTTAACACATATCAATAAGCCAGACCGTCACCGTTATAATACACTTATTAGTCCATATCTATCCCCGTCTATCCAGGAAAGCACTATTAATTGTGCCACGCGATAAGAGAGGAGATAGTCCATATCTTAAAAATTACTGAAAGGATTTTGATAAAACTGTTCCCTAAGTTTAAGTAAATGTGAGCCAATAAAAAAGAATGGTCACAATCCGATTGACAGTTTCGGAGAAATGCGTGGACAAACAACATGCATACATACACCTATAAATTTTGTATTTTATTTAGAAGCCGCAATAGATTATCATCATATTATGTGAATTTTGCTGTTCTAATAATATTACATCATCATATCAGCCGAAAATCGTCTACTGCTGGACAAAGGCCTCCCCCAAGGATTTCCACGACGACCGGTCCTGCGCTGCCCGCATCCATCGGCCTCCCGCGGTCTTCACCAGGTCGTCGGTCCACCGCGTGGGAGGCCTGCCTATGCTACGTTTTCCGGTGCGCGGTCGCCACTCGAGAACTTTACTATCCCATCGGCCATCCGTTCTACGATCTATGTGCCCACTGCCAATATTACATACATAAATGTCGAATTGATAACCCCCTTTTTGAAATCGGTTTAAAAAAGGTGCTCACGTACGACAAAATATCTACCTATTATACCAGTTACCCCTGAAATTAAGTACTATTTTTTTATAATTACATGTGATTTGTTATCGTTCTCCTGACTTGGAAAAAATATTTTAAAAAATAACATTTCGGGCCTAAAAACAATCATCTGGCTAAAAGTTGTCAAAATATTTGAGGTGGTTTGTACCATTAGTACCAAAATGATGCCATTTTGAAACAGAGTCCAGACTGGCGATTTGCAAGCAGCTTCATTTGCGCAGTGAGTCCGAAGTTTCGCAGGATGTAAGTACGAGAGATCGCAGCAGTAAAACAGTCCGCCTCGAGCCAAATCGCTCTTGCCTCGCTTTGAACCCGTTTTCAAATCGCTAGTGTGATAAAACCCTTACCTATTAATACGAGTATGTATAAGGTCCTTGCCTGGATGGACATGGCGAGGCAGGCGGCGGCGGCGGCCGTCAGCCCACACGGAACCTCCAGCACGATGCACCCGATCACAGCGAACGAAGCGTTCAGGTTCACACTGCTGCCACAATGCTCCTTTATTGCATGCAAAAAATAATCGTGGATCTTCTCTCGGTGTTGCCGTAAGAATATTTTGTCGCCACTGTCATACGTTCCTATCACTAGGTGTATCTGCAAGTATTGATCCATTTGAGAAAAAAAAAAGTGTATTAATCTTCGACCATAAATTAATTTGTTGTTTATCAAATTTGAAAAACGTACCTAAGTAATAGAGCGCTACTTTCTGCCTACTACTTTCTGCTAGGATTTGCTTGCCTGTGCCTCTATTTACAGGAAAATTATCAAACATATTTGATACTAGCTTTTGCCCGCAGCTTCACTCGCGTGTACATCGTTTTTATGACTGTCTTTGAGGGTGAGTGGTGCGCAAGCCGCAAGCGGCTCGTGAGCGTGGACATGAGTTTTCTCTAGATCTTTCAGGAACTATATCAGGCTATTCTGATTAGCGATCTATGTCACTTCCCACCCCCTCAACCAGTTCTATACAAAAAAAACACATTATTCCGTAGCGCTGATGCAACGCCAACGTGCGCGAGCGTGGAAATGAGTTTTACCCAGATCCCTCGGGAACTATATCAGGATATGCTAATTAATAAAATATATTATTTCCCAATCCCCAACAATCTCAGAAATTCACAACAATCCTTTTTTCCGTTGCGTTGTTAAAGAAATTTATCAAAAAAAGAGTATTTTTCAGTTCCCACAGGAACTGCATCGGACTATGTTATTTTCAAGGGATAAAACGTAGCCTATGTCCTTCCCAATGTCACAGGCTACCTGCATGCTAAATTTCATCAAGATTGGTCGAGGTGTTGAAGCGTGAAAAGGTAACAAACAGACAAACACACTTTCACATTTATAATATTAGTAAGGATTTA
Source organism: Coleophora flavipennella (assembly GCA_947284805.1). Taxonomy (NCBI): domain Eukaryota; kingdom Metazoa; phylum Arthropoda; class Insecta; order Lepidoptera; family Coleophoridae; genus Coleophora; species Coleophora flavipennella. Next base: position 19,741,898 of record OX369308.1, read on the forward strand.
GGTAAGTAAATTTACTGGGTCACAATCACAAATAAACAAGGATATACAAGATCAGTAATGAGTACATACGGGGAAGTTTGGAAGTAGAACCAGTGACAGAAAAATTGAAAGCGAGTCATTTGTCATGATTTGTTTGCATATGTTATGAGGAGGGATGGAAAGCCTTGCGACAAAAAGATTGAAGAGTAAGAATGTGGATGAAGGGAGAGAAAGACCAAAAAAAGATAGATGGAATGTGCAAAAAATGATATGAGTAAGAAAGAAGTGAATATAGAGATGACTGAAAATAGGTAAGAATGTAAGAGAAAAACATGCGGCGCCGATCGACCCCAAAAAATAGTTGGGAACAGGGCAGGGAATTAATAATGCATCATAAATGAACCTCAGTTGTTTGTTATGCATGTGAAATTAAAATCTTTGATCATAATACTCGTAATTTTCGACTATCCAAACTAAGTTGGCCAATCAAGTGATCATTTTATTTATAGCCATATCCCCATTCCGTTGGGGAATCTTGGTAAGCCTGCTTTCATCTTCGGCATCATCCTCTCTTACCTACTTACTTTACCATCAGGTGAGAATTGTGAATTGTGAAATAACAAATTAAAAAAAGAATTCTAAATCGCTTTTACGTTTGAGTAGACATAAGACGAGTAGGGTACGTAGTAACTATTATCTAATTTGTGTTGTGGTATATGCTTCTTTAGGGAAAATTGATCAGTCAGTTTTATGAGTAGGTTAGAGTATTTATATGTTTAGAATATATACTTACAATGATTTCAATTTCACCAGTGTATTTTCATAATTTGTCGTATTTTGGTAACGAATTTTCTTTATCTATACGAGTATATGTGGCAGGCAAATTGTATGATTAGTCATTTTACATATGGTCAGGCAAATTGTATAATTCGTCCGTGTGTAAAAGGTCAGGCAAAATTTAAAATTCTGTACACCGATTCAGGAAATTTATATTAATTCGTCCGTATGTAAAAGGCAAAATATAAAATTCTGTACGCCGATTGTAAAATTCCGAGTCAGGCAAATTTTAATAATTCGTCCGTATATAAACGGTCAATACAGAGTCAGGCAAATTGTCAAAATGCCGTATGGCAGATTGTAAATGATCGTGAAGCGAGCGCTGTTACATTCGGTCAGGTTTGATTGATTTTACTGTCAAAGAGCTTCGCGAAGCAATGCTCAGAGCCCTTGCCATTATATAATTTGCCTGACATTTGCCCGACCGTGTATGTATGCCAGCGACATAGAAACCTACCTACCAAAAGATAGTAGGTAGAACATTTATTTTTAGTACTATCAAATTTAAATCTATTTAAGCAGATAATTAAGTGAACAAATTTCTGTACGTACCTTTAAAAAATCGTAGTAAAGCATTGGCATTACTAAATTAGGCACATTCTTTTTACGGTCCAAAAACCTTTGCAACAGGCGAGTGCCAACGAGGCTGCAGTTAGCATTCGGAGAGCCGACCAGGTGCTTGAGCACGTGCTGTATCACACCCTGGCTAAAGCTGTCCGTGTATGAATGCACGTGGTACAGCTCCGCCGCGCAGTCCAGAAGCAGAGAAAACTCTAGCACATCGTCGTCACTCAAGTTCACCAGGGAAAACCAATTCAGCATGGTGGTAACGATCAAGAGTCGATCCTGGTTTTCGGCTCTCTCAAAAGTACGACGCAAGCACACCTCAAAGCCTTTCTGCAAATACTTGTATGCTGAATTTCTGCTTTCGTTCTTGGACATGCTGGACGCGAATAAGTCTAAGAGCCGAGTGATAAACGGCAAAAGCTTCTGCTTGTCGATGACCCAGCTTCCGCTGTTGAGCAGGTCGTAGAGCACGCGCATTCGGTGACGCGCCGACTTTACGTCAGAGAACAGCACGCAGTGGATGTCCGTCAATAAAATGTTAAAAAGAGCCATTTTCCCTCTACCAAAATAAAGGACTACTTCTAGTATTTGCGCAACGAAACTTTCATAGGGCCATAATGAGATAGTACTAAAGAATCTCAGTGTAATTTTTATAACAACCTCGCTACGTTCGGGCTCCAGGAAGTCCATAGTCTTTTGAAAAATAGCTTCGGCCTTATGAAATCTGCGTTTGTAGATACAAAGCCACCTTGTCTTCAAACTTACCCTTTTGAGCCTCATGCCAAAAAAATACAAAGCCGTAAGAGAACAGACAAGAAGCTCCGTGAAATTAGAATTCTGTAAAGATTCTCTAGTTGTGTTTTTTAAGATATCGTCTAGTTTCGTAATTGAAGTTTTCTTTTTTCCATAATAAGAAGAGTCTAATTCTAAAGGCTCGTAATAGTTTTTTAGCGCATCTATTTTTTCTTTTAAGATATTTCCGTTGTATTTGCTTTTCTTTTCTTGTTTGGATGGCATTTTTTATTGAATTGTATGTACACTCTTACCTCTATTTGAATCAGTTTATTTTAATTCAAGCATTGTATCAACTATGTACTTTATTGTATTTAAATAATACTTTGTAACGTAGCGGTAAACAAGAGTGATCAATTTCAACTAAAAATAAGCAAAAATATACAAACTATAATACTATCTATATATAATATTTATAGTAAGCTTTCCTTCTAATATCACTGACGTAAACAGAGACCAGACAGCTAGACAGAGACACAGAAGAAAATAAACAAAGAAATCAAATCTTCAAAATCCAAAGAGAAAGTATTATCATTATCTAGGATTTTTAGGGTTCACAGGACCCGATTATTAAGCCTACGCTGTCTGTGGCGATTTCAACAAATTAAAGAGAAAAACCGGCCAAGTGCGAGTCGAAATCGAGGAGTGTTCGAAAAATGAATGTTGATTTTAAAAAAACAAAATCATATTTACAGTATTTAAGAACTTTTGACAAATCCAACTGCACATCTTAAGTTGGTCGACTATTACTCCTAAACTAAAAAGCCTACTTAGCCGTGATAATTTTCCTTTTAAATTGTTATATGTCCTACTATTTTTTTTACAGATGTCCTGTAATAGCGGTTTAGCTTGTAGGGGGGGCGACATTTGACTCAAACAAAAATTTATTTCGCAAACAGATCCCTAAATCAAAAAATGCACAGAATCCCTGCATAGCACGAACTACTAGGAATGAAATTCAGGCATAAGGAAATAAACGAAATGAACACACAAATTTTATTTAGACAAATTTATTTTTTCACAATTTCAATTTGTAGAACTTGCAAACTTTTATTTTAACTCTACACACTTGCAATACAAAAACGTAACTTCCCAATACCCCGTACTCATTAATTAAAAATTTGAATATTTTACAAAATCCAAAAATTTTAAAAAATATTCGAAAAAAGTTCAAAATATTCCAAAAATCCTCCATTCACCACATACAACAATATAAACTCTCATACACACCCAACTTCCATACCACGTACAGTATAACCATGATGCGCTACAACTCACTCGCCGAGGTACTTTTTTGAGGGCGCACCTACAGCCCGTAATTATTTTTTTTACCATGAAAATTTTGAACTCATTCGACAGCCAACTAAATACCCTAGGACCGTTTTTTTCATTTTTTTTTATTTTCGAATTAGTTCTCAAAACATCCAGGCCCAAAAGTCAAAAATTCAACAATTTTCGACCAAAAATACCGGTTTTTCGACCAAACCTTTTTTGGATTTCAATTTTTTTTTTAAATTCCTTCACCGTCTGATAGATCTTGTCAATCAGCGTCCTTTGACTTCCTTTTTATCTATGAACTACTAAAAGCTTCCATACAATCGCCGTGTCGTACTAAACTCACAACTGGGACCTAGTACCCAGCGATCTAAAAGTCATTTTCAATGACAAAATGTTTTTTGCAAACCCTCAGTTATTTTGAAAGACCTATACAACGATATCCCACACGATAAGGCACGTTAGCAAATACTATAACTTTAAAAAAAAATTATACAACTTTGTCGGCGTGATTAATATGTATAATCATGCCAAATTACAGCTTTCCAATAATGAATAATAACAGCTTTCTAGTACTAATAGTCTCTGAGCTAAACCGTGGAGAGACGGACAGACAGCCATGGCAAAACTATAAGGGTTTCTTGTTGACTTCGGAACCCTAAAAACAAGAAACGTATGTTTATTTTTTTTTTTGTTTTTGCTCTATCGTAAAAAAGTAACGGTAAACGTGAATGATCAATCTTTACTAAGATTACACAAAAAATACAAAATGAAATCGGTAAGCATTCCTTTAAATATCACAAACGTAAACAGGAACTAGACAGAGACACAGAAGAAAATAAACAAAGAAACCAAACATTCAATATCGAAAGAGAAAGTGTGATTATTTTAATTACATGCGGGATTTTTGTAGGGTTCACGGGACCCTATTAGTGACTTACTTTTGAACTAAGCTTTTGTAACCATGGTTGGGGCAGTCAAATTCTTGAGTGGCGACCGCGCACCGGAAAAAGGTAGCGTAGGGAGGCCTCCCACTCGGTTGACCGATGACATGGTGAAGGTCGCATCGAAGGTCGATGACAAGGTGAATTTTAAAAGTCATAAAGAAGATTCTGTATCTTTGGTTATTATATTTTTTTATTTGCTAGTAAATGTCTTGTTCCTCCGAGCTAGATATTTAAAAAATGTGGCACAGTAAAAAGCACGTGTGCGGTAAAATCAATTTTGCGCACAGTAAACTAACATATAAACCACCACTTTTCGAGCAATTATAATAAAAAACAAGAAACGTGTTATCAAATACTTTTTTTTCTGCTCTATAAAAAAAAGGTAATACACACAAGCGTCAATAGTAGTGAGATAAAATTACAAATCATAAACTATAACAACAAATAATCAAAACTGGCGAAATGTGAGTCGTACTCATATTTATTGTCCTAAATTAAAAGAAATAAAAAAAAAATCGAGCGAGACCTACAGTACTCGCATATGATGTGTAACATGTGACAAAATACTTTAGGTTAGTTAGATTTGATGACGATATTGTACCTGGGTGGCGGATCTGACAGTAACGAAAAAAACCGACCAAGTGCGAGTCGGACTCTCGTTAAGTAGAATTCCGCGCTTTCGCAACTTCCTGTTACACATTTCACTCCCATTTCACGAAATCACTGTTACACATTTCCGTCCCATTTCACGAAATCACTCCCACAAATTGCAGGAAAGCGAAAGCAAAGCTCATTCGTCAGATCGAAAAGCGCGCTTTTTGACTTCCTGTTACACATTTCCGTCCCATGTTACACATTTCCGTCCCATTTCACGAAATCACTCCCACAAATTGCAGGAAAGCGAGAGCAAAGATGTTACACATCAAAAATCCTGTCGCAAAACCGTTGTTGTCCTCTTGACTCTTGTGAAGGGGTATGGTGGTACGGAATCCTCGGTGCGCGAGTTCGACACTCTCGGCCACACAAAGTCGCTCTGTACTATTTTTGATATTTCTTTTTATTTCAATAATTATTGCTTGGCCCATAAACAGTATTTTTATTTACCTTTTGTTCCGTCGTGAACACACTGAACAATACTCAAGGAGCTCATATAAAATTTACAAAAATATTTGAACTCTTCATACAAACTAAGCCGATCGGGCTGATCAATGTGTTTTTTTTTATTATTTTTTTATTCATAGTTGGTAAGCCCTTGGCATTATCTCACCTGATGGTAAGTGACGATGACGCCGAAGATGGAAGTGGGCTTATCAAGATTCCCCAACGCAATGGAGAACTGGCTATTTTATCTTCAAGCCGGAACACATCAATGTTACTAACACTGAGGTTTGGCGGCAAGACTTATATGTATAAGATGGTGGTAGCTAAGCCAGACGGGCTTAGAAAATGCCCTACCACCAACCAAACCAAATCTTTCCACCGGGAATCGAACCCGCGACCTCCTGGTGTGAAGCGAATGGACTAACCATTACGCTATGGAGGCGGTTAAAAAGTGTAATAAAATGCATATTTAGTATAAGTTTTCAGTATTCATGCATATAAGTTTTAAATCGGTTTTCATAGTAAGTACCTATTTTCTTTTTAATTTGTTTTTGTCATTGTTTTCAAAATTTTGACTTTTTCCTTCATGAGTAGAGAGAGCCAACCCTAAACGGCGTGCATTAGAAAAAATCGTGTATAAGTACTCCTTAGTGCTCCTAATTAGTCTGTGGTACTCGTATGATTACAAAGTTAGGTACATAGGTAAAACTTATTCTTCGAAGGTGCAATAAACATTATTTTAGCGATTTGTATGAAAACCTTTTTTATGTGATTTCTGCAATGTAGTAGAACAATTAATTTTTTAGTTTTTTGTGTAGATATGTCACTCTCAACAATTCTCTAATTTACCCAACATACTGTATTTACAACTTTGTTTGAACTTGGGGGAGGCCTTTGTCCAGCAGTGGACGATTTCCGGCTGATATGATGAATAATGATGATGAATAACTAGGACTTAATAAGTCCTACTGCTCTAGGTAGCCAATTATTTCAGCAAAAATCCAAGTAGCGTACATATCGTACTGTCGTATTAATATCGAACGGCTGTCCTGCATGTAAAAGGAGCCTTAAGTATTCAGATATTTTTTTACTCGACTGGAGGCTAATGATTGGCTCACGTCGTGGAACTGAATCTTGGGATTGGTTTGACGGTTAGTGGCGTTTTTTTCGACCATTTCCGTTCTTCGCTAGGCACGTTAAACCGTTGGTGCTGATTGCTATCACTTGATAGCAGTCGTTAGGGCTTTAAGATGCCTCAATCCGAGCAGGTTGATACGTGTTCAAATAATATCGAACGTAAGTATTTTAAGTTCAAATCAATGCGGGCTTCAACGCGGCTGTTACGTTGAAACCGAACGCCCAATGCTCGATTTTTACATGCTTTTATTACTATTCTATACTTTTAATTATTTTTTTTAAAATGTGATTAATAGTCGATCGGACTGCTAGTCATTTGAGTTACTTTTTAAGATCTGTCAAAAACGAAATTTTGTTCTAAATATGTTTGAAATAGCCACAAGTGACATCATAGATTTTTAGCGTCATTGGCGAACTTATTTTGTGAATTTGATCAGTTAAAAATTAAAGTCGTGATGGAAAAACAAAACAAGTAAGGTTTTTTTAAAACTTCAAGAGGAGAGCAATTTAGAAAATCATATTTCAGAATTTATTTCTAATGCAGTCCGAACGCCTATTAAAATGATAGGTCTTAAGTCCCCGATTTCTGTGTGTCGGTTTTATTCAACACTAGCTGTTTCCCGCGGCTTCACCCGCGTGGACCACGTTTCTATGACTTCGAGGGTGCGCAGTGCGCGAGCCGCAAGCGGCTCGCGAGCGTGGTAAAATGTAGCCTATGTCTTAATCCAGGTCCTAATCTGTCTACCTACCAAATTTCAGCCAAATCCGTTCAGTAGTTTTTGCGGGAAAGCGTAACAGACAGACAGAGTTACTTTCACATTTATAATATTAGTAGGGACTAGCTGTTTCCCGCGGCTTCACCCGCATGGACCACGTTTCTATGACTTTTCGAGGGTGCGCAGTGCGCGAGCTGCAAGCGGCTCGCGAGCGTGGTAAAAAGTAGCCTATGTCTTAATCCAGGTCCTAATCTGTCTACCTACCAAATTTCAGCCAAATCCGTTCAGTAGTTTTTGCGGAAAGCGTAACAGACAGACAGAGTTACTTTCGCATTTATAATATTAGTAGTGATTAACTATCTGTTTTCGAGAAATTTTGCAATTAATGCCAAAAACTCAGTATTTAAAAGTGGTAATATTTTTAAAACAGTATTCAATTAAATAGATTTTTTATTACTGTAAGTATATTTTTTTTCACTTTACATGGGTTTTTTTTAAATTGCTGTTAGACATACTCTTTTTGAAAGAAATTTATACGGTTTCATAAGTATAAGTAACAGTCAAAACAGATCAAATAAAACTTCTGACTATCGACACACTAATCGATGGTTCAGATATAATGCGTGACTATATCAGTCTGTAGTTACCTGTTTGTGTGTGTGTGTGTGTTCGTGTGTGTGTGTGTTCGTGTGTGTGTGTCGGTATCTTTTGATTGGCTTTTGATTAAACTGACGTGAGGTTCTATCTGATCTAAAAGTTAAAAGTTGTATTTTTTATCACCCGGTCTACTAACTATGGATCACACGCCCGAATCTCCAAAAACAACATCGACAGAACCATTTTTACAGTGGCACGTGGCACCGGACATGCTGAACTGACCTGAACGAACTAGTTAATATGCACATTACTATTGATTTCAACATTAACCGTAACATAAACTATTCTTGTAAGTGGTATCGAAAACTCAATGAAAGTGTTTGCATAACTCCACTTCCTGGCTATTTGCTAGCGGCGGCCGCGGCCGGGTAGCGCCACTAGTGCAAGCAGACCTACGATTACGCCATGCGGCATTTGTTACGTAGATATACTTCATAACAATTCACTAATTAGATGCATTCAGATATTATGATTCATAGATAGAGCGACGGTGGCGTAACTGCTAGGGCCGATACCTCCTGTCCGGGAGGTCGTGTCGTGGGTCGAATCCTGCCACGTACCAATGTGTTTTCGTATTTCGATTTCATATGTAGGTTTATCCGACGCTCTTACGGTCGAGGGAAAACATTGTGAGGAAACCTGCACACGCCTGTGAAGAAACTCTAAGGTTGTGTGTGAACTTGACCAACCCGCACTGGGCCCGTGTGGTCGAATAAGGCTCGTTCGCCCTAATACAGGGCAGGGACCTGTATGAGCTGATTTGATGATGATTCACAGAAGCTGCCTTGTTCCATATTGATGTAAGTTAGTCAAGCAAGTTGCGTTATTTGACAGAGGTTGTGCAACGCTATAATTTTAAAACCATCGGTGGTCCAAAGTCCAAACAGTGTGTTCAAAAAAAACTAAATTTTCCATACCCAGAGCAAAATCTAAAGAACTCATACAGTCTTCCAACAGAGACGTCTAGGTAGGGCAATCGTGCGGGGGCCCCGTTGCCCCGGGGCAAGACGGGGAGGTGGAGCCCCAAGTTTCATAGTCAAATCTCGGGACACTTCATGCACTCAGGCGGCGCAAGGAGCAGCTGTCCAGTGATTATAGTAGTGAGTCGGCTTTGACGTAAGCATCGAAGGCATTTTACCACTGTATGAATTTTTACACTGTGCCCAGGGTATACATTCTGAAAACTGAAAACTAATTACCACTACAACTTTACTGAAATCATTCATAAAATTGGACTCCTCATTTCCTAGAATTACATTATATTTACCATCATAATTGTATTTTACTTTACTGGTGACGGTAGTTATTTTAGAACTAAATTAGGTACCTGATAATAAACGAATATACAAGGACAAATCGGTCAGCTGATAAGCCAACTTTATGTGAAATATAAAAAAAATGCCTTTTGTCCATAATCTGCTCTCTCATCTAACACAGCAGCAACACTTAGAATATAAATTATGGAAAAGGGTGAGTGTGTGCAGAGAAGTTATAGTTAGGTTATTTGAAAGTATCAAAAATAAATTATAATAAATTATTTACCAAGTAGCATTTCTCATACGGAAACACAAAAACTTTGTCATTTGATATCTTATTTCTTTTTCAATTTACTGTTTATTAAAGTCACTGAAGTTCATCGAAAACAATAACGTAACATGCCTGATCACGATTTTTTTTTTGAAGTCAATTAAAAATTAATTATAAAATCATTTCTCCCACAAAAATATAAAAAGTTATTCATGTGAAATATTAATCCGTTTTCAATCTAAATTTTATTTAAATCACTAAATTAGTTCGTCAAAGACCATAAGGAACAATTACAGAACAAAATGTCGTTTTATATAGTTGAGAAAAGGTAACTCAAATGACTAGTAGTAAAATACCACTAAAATACCGTAAGATGCTGACAGACACGTAAACAAACAGAACGAGCGAGGGGGGAAGTAATAAAAAAACTGAAAAACCATAATAGTGAGTAAAATGTATTACGAACGAACATACATGATTAAACTTAAACTCTATCAGTCTTCAATAAAAAAATATTAAATATGGAATAAATTACACATAAATTGAACTTTCATTGGTGGGATTTCTTATAATTTTATATACTCGTTTTTACTTATAACAAAATTGGAATACCATAAAAGAGGCTACTGTTTAGAAGTAGATTTGGAGTTATCTGCGACTTGCACAGTCTGTGGTACGGAGTAGGTGGGTTGGGTGTAGGTCTGGGCAAGGTAGGGCCCTGGGCCCTGCTCCTGTAGCTTTTCCGCCTCCTCCGGGGCCACGGGGCACATGCAGGGCACCAGTTGGACGTGTTGCAGCGAGACCGGGGTCAGGCTGGCGCCCGCTGGTACGCTGATCGGGATCGGTGCCATGCTCTGCTGCATTGCCACCTCAGGCTGCGCGTACTGAGTAGGCTGGTACGAAAAAATCTTGCGCGGTTCGTAAGGCGAGTACGAGTATTGGTAGCGGTATGCTGGCGAGATGTTTGGCGGTATCGGTTGTACCCACGCCTTCTGTGGCAAAGAGGACCTGGCGACAATAGCACACAAAGCTTAGAAACCCTTCTAGATCTGAAGTAATATTTTTTTATCAACAATTGCGCTCTAGCTTTTGGCATTATCTCACCTGATGGTAAGAGACGATGATGCCAAAGACGAAAGCGGGCTTACCAAGATTCCCCAACTGGCTATCTTATTTTCAAGTCGGAACACATCAATGTTGTTTGGCGGCAAGACTTAGATAAGATGGTGGTAGCTAACCAGGCGGGACTAGAAAATTCCCTTCCACCAACCAAACCGAGTCTTACAAAGTTACACTCCGCCGGGATTGAACCCGCGACCTCCTGATGTGAAGTTAATGGACTTAACATTACGCCACGAAGGCGGTTTTAATAAAAGGGGAAATTGAAACAAAATTAACGAGTATTTTTGACAACTGGCATTTATCAGTAGGTACTAGCGACATTTTATCTAGTGAAATCAACACAATGGAGCAACAATTATTGTTCTATCCATTCACAAATAACTATAGCAACATTTACAAACAACATTATGAACGGTCAAATATCGCGGTCACTGACAAATTTGGCAGTGCCATAGTCACGAAACGCAATAGATAGCGCATAATTATTACTTAAATTGATTACATATAAAATATTTATTCAGTAGGTAGAAAGGCATTACATTCACGAAAATTTGAAAACTTCTTGATTCGCCAGGGCAATGCTGATAGAAAGAAACCATATTTGAAAAATCTTACGCTAAGCGTTACTAGTTTTTTTGAAGTGAAAACTTCTTTAGCGGCGTTGTGCACTTTTTTTGTAATGGGTAAAAAATGTTAAACTCGCGTCAGGACACGTGACCTGATCGAAAATTCGTAAGACGGATGGAGTAGTGAAAACTTCTTTAGCGGCGTTGTGCACTTGTTTTGTAATGGGTAAAAAATGTTCAACTCGCGTCAGGACACGTGACCTGATCGAAAATTCGTAAGACGGATGGAGTTGATTTTTTGTTGATTTTTCTGAGATATAAACTTTTTAATCCCTACTAATATTATAAATGCGAAAGTAACTCTGTCTGTCTGTTACGCTTTCCCGCAAAAACTACTGAACGGATTTGGCTGAAACTTGGTAGGTAGACAGATTAGGACCTGGATTAAGACATAGGCTACTTTTTATCACGCTCGCGAGCCGCTTGCGGCTCGCGCACTGCGCACCCTCGAAATGTCATAGAAACGTTGTCCACGCGGGTGAAACCGCGGGAAACAGCTAGTGTAATATAAATTGTCATGTTTGTGTACGATAGCGCAATAAATAAATATTGTATTCTATAAATGATAGTACTTTTATACTGATAATCAAAGCAATTCGTGCAAAATTATTCCCTAACCATTTTCCAAAATATCAAAAATACACAACGTTAATATTCAAGTTTTCACTTCTGCCGGCACTCCCGGAGAGCACCCCGTCGTTTTTATTTTTTTATACATGTATTTTTTATAAGTAACAAAAGAGTAAAAGTCTCACCTTGAATCTGATCCCCATTTGAAGAAGAAAGCTTCAGATGACGCCAACAGTGCCATGCTTAGAACAAAGTAAATCTGTGAACAAAATACCTTGTAATTATACGATACTAAATTGACCATCAAATATGGTGATTTTCAGTCATCATCATATCAGCACATAAACGTTTACGGAAGGACTCGAGCCTACCCTAAATTAGGACTATCGGGCCTTAGTCAACCACGAGGGCCCAGTGCGGGTTGGTGAACTTCACACACAACATTCGAGTTTCTTCGCAGGTGTATGCAGGTTTCCTCACGATGTTTCCTTCACCGTAAGAGAATCAGATAAACGAAAATAAGAAATTGACATTCGAAAACACATTGGTACGTGGCACGGTTCGAACCACAACCTCCCGGACCAGCGGTAGCGGCCCTAGCCATTACGCCACCAACGCTCTTTTCACAGTATCCTTACTTAATATTTTAAATGTGAAAATGTGTTTGTTGGTTTCCTTTTCACGCTTCAATACGTTGACCAATCTTGATGAAATTTGGCAAGCAGGTATCCTGTGTCACGAGGAAGGAAATAGGCTACTTTTTATCCCGAGAAAATAGCAAACTCCGATGCAGTTCCTGAGGGAACTGAAAAAATAGTCTTTAAAAAAATACTGTTGTGATTTTTTGCACAGATGATTGAGAGAGTAGAAAATGATCTGGGATGGGGATCTGGAGAAAACCAATGTCCACGCTCGCAAGCCGCTTGCGGCCCGCGCACCACTCACCCTCAAAGACAGTCATAAAAACGATGTCCACGCGGGCGAAGCCGCGGGCAAAAGTTAGTCATTAATAAATTAAAAAATATTATTTACTAAATAGCACTTCTATAAAACCACGAAAACTTATTCATTTGATAATGTTTTAATCCATTCACAATGTCATATTAACTTAAATCCCTAAATTAGTTTGTCAAACATTTCAGAACAAAATTAGACATTTGAGTTATCTACTTTTTTTTGTTCTGAAACTGTTTGTATTGCTGGCATGTGACATCATTGTCTTTGACGAACAAGATTAGAGATTTAAATAAAAGTTTAATTGAAAACGGATTAAAATGTCACATGAGTAAGCTTTTGTTTTTTTTTGTAGGAGTAATGCTGTTTCGTAAATAATAAGTCTTATAATTTATTTTAAGACTTCAAAAAAAATTTATCTTACTGAAGATTCAAAAAGCATCAACTAGTCTTTTAAACAAAACCACAAAATTAGTAGGTACAAGAATATCTGAATAAGTATGAAGTTGAACCTGGCTATTTCAATCATTACTATCGCAAAATGTTATTTTCTAGAAATGATATAATAGTAGTTTATGAAACTGTTGCATAATGAGGGGTAATTTAGGTAATAGCGCCAAATCTCAGCACATCACCGCGCTTGCGCTTAAGCGGACGCTGTCACAGACAGGTAAAGACAATGCTTTCACTGATCTCAGACATTTTAAGCAAGAATGAAAATTATCCACGAAATTCAGTAACTACAACAAAACGTATTCAATGAATGGCGCCAAAACCTAGCACATCACCGCGCATGCGATAAAGCGGGCGCTGTCACAGACAAGTAAAAATTGGAATGAAAACTTTTTGTAATGCTGTAAAAATGGCGCGAACCACATGTGCGTTCCAATAAAAAATATGATAAGTAAAATGGTGATATTAACTTTTTGGATTAACTTGTATCGTAATGGAAAAAAAATACTTTATAAAATTATTTTGTTAGAGAAATAATGTTACAGGGCGTTTTTTTTAAAAAAAATTGGTATTGTGTTTATAAAGTATGCCAATATAAATTCGTTTTGAAGTTTATAATTCGAACCGCATGAACCGCATTGATATAGAACTTCGTTGGTGATATTAATTTTTTGGATTAACTTGTACCGTAATGGAAAAAAAATACTTCATAACATTATTTTGTTGAAAAAAATGTTATAAAGTGTTTTTTTTTCGGTATTGTGTTTATAAAGTATGCCAATATAAATTCATTTTGAAGTTTATAATACGAACTTTACGATATGAGAGTAGATAAAAGTAATTTAAATGACTTTGACTAGCAGTAGAGCCACCATATAATGAAAAATAAATAATGTTACATCAGGTACGCTACGAGCGACTGCAAGAACTAAAAAGAAAAAAGGCCTAACCATCGTCGTGTCAGAACCCGAGAGGCAGTGAAATCGAAAGTAGATTTAAGTACGATATTACGTAACAAATAACTAAGGTAGGTATGCAATTAAGGTTTTGCTCCAATCAAATAAACTGCACAGCCACGCTGTGCATACTTTATCGCGTAGCCTTTACCATCTGGCATACATATGTTTATTGTACTGGTTTAAAAAAAATTGAATTATGAACATTAATAATTGATAAAGATCAACTTACAACTTAGCTCAAGACGAATGTAAAAAGCTGTTTTGCTCTTTAAATGAAGTAAATCGCGTGAGATCAAAATTTTAATTTTTACGGTAAAAGCTTTTGACATCTATAAACATATTAAATCAATCACTACATCCGATCATTTAATAATGCGTTAGATCAAATATAATTTGTCAGATATTGTACGTTTTCGTCCATCAAATACAAATATGTATCCATCCTTTATTGAATTAGTTAAACCGTTAGATTATTATTTTTAATCAGGTAGACTTTTGTCTATTTTAGAATTTTTGCCTTTAAAACTTTGTTCGTCTGATAATTTTAACGTTGGTAATAAAATCTTTATTCGATCAAATAGTTATTTCTGTTGCTCAGAGGTAAACTGTGTCAATTCACTGATGACAAGCAAAAGAAGAAAATATTTGTAATAAAAAGGGTACATAGTAAAAAATAAATGATTCAATATTTAACATTTATCTTACAAACGCAAAAAAATCCTCATTTTGTATTGTAATCCACTTTCAATTTAACATTTATTAAAATCAATAACTTAGTTCGTCCAAGACAATGACTTCTTATGCCTGAAACATGAACAATATCAGGACAAAGTGTCATTTTTGATAGTTGGTAAAAAGCAACTCAAAATTACAGTTGTCAAATACCGGATTGTCACTACACGAAGAACAAGAACATACAAATATATAATTACTTTTCGAAAATCCTACGGTAAACTTGTTGCACTACCTACTAAGCTACCAGGGATGCTGTAACACACACAGGCAGCTTCTAGAGGTGGACTTAACACACTGTTGTAACACACACTGGCAGCTACCGGAGGTGTACTAACACACATTGGCAGCTACCAGGGATGGGATACGCACTGGCAGTATGTGTTACATATAACAGTATGTTAAGTCCACCCCTGGTAGATGCCAGTGGTTGTAATGCACACTGGCAATAACTAGTGCGTGGTGTTGAGGTTACTTCCAAAGAAGCTATTTCCGTGCCATCATGAAGAGTTATGGAAAACTACCATTTTATTTTTTTGGTCTGATTCATGGAACTTATGAACATAACTACTAAGTCGATTAGTTATAAGTTCCTTAATAAAATGTTACCTTCTCCAACAAACCCATCTAGCAGTTTAGGCGCTAGAGAACATACACACACACACATTTTTTAGGGTTTCTTACCCAAAAGTTGTCAACGGAGACCTACGGGACTACTTACTATTACTAAGCCTACGCTACAAGAAAAAGTTTCATTTTATAATGTATTTTTTTTGTTCTTTACTGTATCGTAAAAACGGTGATATGTACAAGCGTCAAAAGCGTCAAGCTTGGTGTGATTATATTATGCTAACTTTTAAGTAAAACAAAAATTAATAAACACTGGCCAAGTGTGAGTCGGTCTTGCGCTAGGGATCTCGAACTGAATAAAAAAAAACATTATTCTGCTGCTCTCTTTGACGTCTGGGATAAACAAATTTCAAAATCCAATTAAGAGTTATTTTTTTTATATTCGAATGATTAGGTATCATTGTAGTACTCGTTGATGTTTTAAGAGGACTGTGAACCCACGGTGAAAATTCGACTTTTCATACAAACGGAGATAACGATTTTTACCGCCTTAATGTTACCAATTTTTAATAGGTTGTTAGTCAGAACAAAAGCTAGGCTTTTACGTATTGTTTTTTAAATTATACTGATTATAAATTTTAAAAAATGGCCGAAATTATTTTTGTATGAAAACACGTGAACGACAACAAAATTAAACTTAATTACTTTATCGAAAAAACAAAATCGTACAAGCCTAGCTTTTGTTCTGACTGACAACGTATCAAAAATTGGTCCAAATCGGTTAACATTTAAGAGGTGAAAATCGTTATCGCCGTTTGTATGAAAAGTCGCAGCTTCACAAACCATTTTAATGTTTCCTTATCCAAACGTGTGGTGGTGCAGAACCCTTGGTGCGGAACTCCAACTCGCACTTGACCGGTTTTGAATTTAATTCTTTTAAGCTCTATTAGTGTAACACAATCGATGTCCATCAAATACCTACTAACTTTTTGTCATTACAATACCTACTAACTCCTTAGTCGCTCACTACCACTAACCAAAAGATACAAAACATAAGAGCAGTTATTCGTACTCGTACATACATAACAGAAATGAATACATAAGTAGGTAACACGAATGCATCGAACAATCAGGAACTATAACGAACGTAGCGTAGGCAGGCCTCCCACGCGGTGGACCGACGACCTGGTAAAGATCGCGGGAAGCCGACGGATGCGGGCAGCGCAGGACCGGTCGTCGCGGAAATCCTTGGAGGAGGCCTTTGTCCAGCAGTGGACGATTTTCGGCTGGTATGATGATAACAAATTGGCATACTATATTACCGTACGTTCAGGTATACATTGGGCCTCGTGCCCCAGCAGTGGGGGACGTTTATGGGTTATTAACGATAGGTAGCATGCGGCATTATTTGAGCAGTGGTGTAACATCATAAACCTTTTGATCTTTGGCTTTATAACTATCGACAACGATTTGATCAGCTCAAATTTCGAGACTTAGCAGTGTTACGGCCCCGTGTAGCGTTTAATCTTCACCACAAGGAACGTACCCCGCTTTTTTTCAACCCTTTGGCTGGTCAACATTTTTGATCTTCACCCAAATTTTCTCATAATGATACATTTTTTTGCTACATACATTAACAAAAAAAATTATCAATTAAAGACAACTAGAAAGCTTCGCGGGGCTTCGACATCTGTGTACTTTTCGGAGCCCGGACATATTTTCATCAGAGGCAACCTACAGATCTGGCCACGACATGGACTTAGGTAGGGCTCCTTTATGGCGTATCCCTTATACGATCTTTGGCGTGCTTCAGCCCTGCACATCCAGCTGTCGCCAGCAACTTTTCGCAAATCATAGCTCCACCATAGGGGTCCCGCACAATACGTTAAGATTTAACTAACAAGACATTAGGTATCTATTTACATATGATATTGCCGATTGTATAAAAAAGTTTAAAGATGAAAATTAATGTTAAGAACAATAGTTATTAAAACCAAATATATGTATTCAAAATAGCATTAGACTATTAGTAATTAAATGGTGGGAAACCTATGCCTATTGTTTAGATATTTTAAGAGCACGGTGGCTTTAACCCCATGAAGTCGGGTTTTTTCACCTGAAAAAATCGCCTTTTATGAGGCAAAAATTACACATTTTTCATTTAAAAGCTCTAGAGTTATCGCAGTAGTTTCTTCGCTACTAATGTCATATCTGGGAATACCCCGCATAAAATTTCGTCACTTTCAGGAAAATTCAAGAAAATTAACTAGTCTAAAAAAAATTCCCACTTGACCACTAAGAAAACGCCTTTGTTCCATTCAATGTTACATATAGCTCAGGGAATGGGAACATTAAAAGACATGCCACTAGTTACTAATAAAAGACCATAAGTAGTGTCACCATAAGTTAAATAATAAAAAACAATAACTTTTTTATTTTCAACAAAAATTGTCATTGAAATTCAAAAACTGAGTCGGCAATTTCATAGGTAAAGACCTATTATTATTAAGAACACTAGCTGTTTCCCGCGGCTTCACCCGCGTGGACCACGTTTCTATGACTTTTCGAGGGTGCGCAGTGCGCGAGCCGCAAGCGGCTCGCGAGCGTGGTAAAAAGTAGCCTATGTCTTAATCCAGGTCCTAATCTGTCTACCTACCAAATTTCAGCCAAATCCGTTCAGTAGTTTTTGCGGGAAAGCGTAACAGACAGACAGAGTTACTTTCGCATTTATAATATTAAGTAGGGATTGTATATTTTATAGAAAACACAGTGACGTCACTTACGTTAACTTTACGGTGTCATAGAATCAAACTGATATTAGTTTCGGTATATTCTCAATTTGTTTAAAAAATGCGAATCCAAGCCATTTTCTGATTCGATGGTATCATAAAGGTGTCGCAATCAAAATTAAATCAACTATCTACATTAACCAGTATAGGTACAGGTAAGACAGTAGTTTTCTCTAGGAAACAGGGCTAACGCTAGAGGTGATGTACTTGTCCTACTGAATTAATTAACTTTTGTCATCTCTTTCGTGGTCTAAGGTTGGTTCATTGGTTGATTGGGAAGAAGCCCTTAGTAAAAAATATAATTCACAGTTAATTTAAAAACTTATCAAGGTATGTAAATGCGAGCTGGTTTTTTAATAGCGAAAAAGAAAGGAAAAGAGTGGAATGTGACAATTTTGGTTTTAACACTTTTTAAGAGGAGGTATTCCTGCTTCACTCCTCTCCTCTGTGTCTGTGGTTTCTCATATTTCCGTGAAAACTTGTTATAATAAATAATATAGAATGTACAATGGTTTTCTGTTGATTAAGATAAAATGATGATGTTCTTTTAAGCTCCCACACAAGCAAAATTTACTTAGAATAAAACTGCTTTAAGAAATCTTTCAAGTTTACACTATTTGTAGCACAGGACATAACAAAGTTTCATCTAAGCAACTGAAAATCGTTGTAAATTATCTATTATTTGGAGAAGTTTATGATAAATATTTCAGTTCTTTAGTTTAAATACCCGTTACTATGATTTAAGAAAAAACTTAAACAACATAAATATTTCAGTTCTTTAGTTTAAATACCCGTTACTATGATTTAAGAAACAACTGTAGGACTTGATACCCATTCAGATCTCTGCTCCTTTTTTTACCGAACTTGGCTCTCTGTTACATTTATGTTTTTGGTAGGCTACTAGTTTCTAGAAAGTGTTTACAAACTTTAAGTAACTTTTATTGATTTATATTCAAATAAGAATTAAACTACGTTTGTATGTAGCGCGCTCGAGATACACTCCTCTTAATGAAAAGAAAAACTTTTTGGACTCTCCACACAGAAATGGTCAACGAGCTCTTAGATCTATAATATAAATCTATTTATAAATATAACAAAATTTATATATATATGTTTAATTCTTCTTGCGTTAGTCTCACAAAAACTCGAAAATAGCTCGACCGATACCGATGAAACAATGGTGAATTTTTGTGCGCACGCCCGGGAAAATTTGTAACGGAAAATGCACCGCGGGTCGCTTCGCACCGCGCTCCCTCGATATCCAAGCGAGCGAAGTAGCAGGCAGTAGGTAGACCCTAATCTAAACATTTAACTTATGGAATAAAATCTTTAAAAAATGTTTAGTGTACTTACTTCCCCTACAAGCAAAGTGGGGGTGATTTTTTTCGTTCAATATCTATCTATCGTGTGGGGTCTTATTGAAAACGTATTTTTTCGTTAAATGATTCGTCTACTAAATATTAAGTTTTTAAATTGTGATTTTTGTTAGTTACATATACTAGCTAAACCGCAATTTCAGGAAAGCTGAAGTAAAAAGTATGGAAATAAGGATATATTTTTTTAATTATTATTCACAATTGCTAAGCCCTTGGCATAATCTCACCTGATGGTAAGTGACGATGATGCAGAAGATGGAAGCGGGCTGAATGAATTTAAAAGGACAATTATCACGGCCTAATGGGCTTTCTTAGTTTAAGAGTAATTGTCGGCCAACAAGTTGTTTTGGTTTGTTTGAAAGCTGACGTGATCTAGGTGGTTCTTAGCTTCAAAGAGCAGGACCCAACAGTTCGTATGGCTCGTTTTAACCACATCCGTAAAATCTGGACCACACTAAACCGCATAAGACCTGGCCAAGCCAGGTGCAACTACCAACTGCACAAATGGGGCATTAAGAGTTCCCCTATAGCTGCAACTGTGAGGCTGCCGAGCAGACGACGTGGCACATCGTAGTGGAGTGTCCGAATCAGTGCTTTAGAGGCGGCTGGGAGGATCTGAACAAACTCACCCCGGAGGCCAAAAACCGGATCCTAAATCTTGATATTAATTTTTAGTTTATATAGCGGGAACTAAATAAGGTCATACGATAATAGTAATTAGCTACAATTTATGAAGATCTGTTCAGCCGTTTAAAGATTATCAGCTCTTATCCAGGTGATGAAGGGATATGGGCAACTTATACCGATCTGATCGATTCAAAATGTGTGTCCTGAAACTGTAATAATATTGCAAAACTATGGTAACCATGACCTGATGCTGCAGCATCTCCTGGTATCTGCAGGATATCCAACTCCTTACCAACTTACAGCAGAGGTATCGTGTTTGGGATAAGTACGTAAAGTTTAAAAAGCATGAAATAAAACTTATATTAAAAATTTAAAAACCCTAGACACAAAATCTCTAAAAAGTAGAAAATAATATGTTTTGGCCCTTTAATTTTAATAAAAGTAGTTATATTTTCATCTAAGAGTCGTCGCGTAGGGGGACCGCTATGTAAATAAAATAAAAATAGAATACAACTGTTTATTTTTACTAATAATTTCACAACTTAGCGGGCCCCAATTTTTTTACTACTTTTTAGAGATTTTTTGTCGAGGGTTTTGAAATTTTTAATTTAAGTTTTTAAAGTTTTTTTTTTGCATGAAACCAGGTATCTAGTTCTTTTTAAGTGAACTAAGAATGATCTGATCAATATGTCTGATCAATATCCTAAGAACTGCAAAAAAATAACGTTTATTAAAAAAGTTGTAAAATAAAAGATGTCTCATTTCATTCGAATTATAACGTGTACATGTTCTTTTTCGCCATTTGAAAATCACTTGTATCTAGTAAGATCTCTATTAGATGTGTAATAGTATTTTGTATCAGTATTTATACAAAAATTCGCTGTGCAGTCAAATAAAAAAAAACTTCGCTTAGATACTTATTAAAAATAGTGATAAATGTGATACGGTTATTAAAACGGTGTATGCTCGAACTTTTTGACGTAAAATAAGTGTGAGTGGATCCGCCGCTATAAAGAACAAAAAACCCAGTCTGAACAGCAAGATTGATGAGCGACCCGACTATTTGGTGCTTACAAAAGTAATTATAGACATAAACACATATGTCAATCACAATCTCGTTAGGACGAGCTAGGAGGCAATTACGAGATCCAACCTTAAAGATATGAATGTTTCAATGTTAACAACAATGTGTTGAAAGTTTTAAAATTTATTTAAATCACTCCTTTTTATGAAATCAAATCTGTAACCGTTTTAATATCCAAGTATTAATAAAATTGTTCCAAACCTTATGTTAAAGAAGCAACGGGATGCATCAAAAGTGCACATAACATGTACATTCAACTCTACATTACAATAGGTAAACAACTCAAAGTTAATCCTACTAATAATAATATTAAAAGTGTTACAGTTTGAATGCTAGTTAATCAACCACGCAAACGGCAGGACTGATCTAGATTAAACGTGGCGGACATGTAGAATGAACAGGTATAGTTGGTTAAATACACGTCTATAAGATGGGCGGCCGAGAGTTGCTCGGAGTCACCTAGGCATGTCATCATATCAGTTGAAAGACGTCCACTGCTGGACAAAGCCTTCCTCCAAGGATTTCCACAACGACCGGCCTACGCTGCCCGCGTCCATCGGCTTTCGCGACCTTCACCAGGTCGTTAGTCCACCGTGTGAGAGGCCTGCGAGAAATGAGGCATCCTAGGCATGTAAACTAAAAATATAATTTACTGTGTGAAAAACGAAATTTTCAAGAGATGATCTAGGTAGACTCGGAATGTAACACATTTTCTAAGTACAAAATTTCGTCCGAATCGTTAGAGCCGTTTCCGGGGAAACAATTAAATATATACCTATAATACAACAATGGCCCCTTATAGTAAGAAGATGACCCGTAAAATAATTGGGTTTAAATGAGAGGCGCATTTCAATTTAACATAGGAGATAAGAATTAATAAAGGACAAATATCAGAGAATAAATGTGTACTACATGGGATCCTCGTAGATGGACAGGTATTGCGATATTATATCAATGAGTAGGTGCAATACTGCACTACTTAGGCCAAATAGAAGCCTTCAAAAACAGGCAGAAAAAAGGATTAATAGACGCGTTGATAATGCGTGTAAGAGTTACGGGCCCATCAAGGAGTTTATGAAGTGAACCCTTCCATTATCACTAAAGCGCAATCAAGTTTATTTGTGCGTACTGCCCATCCTAACCTGTAGTGCATAGACTTAGACACTGACTAAGAACCAGGAATACAGAATAAGAACAAACCTCAAAGGATCACCTGACTACAAACAAGGATGTCCTGTACTATGGAAACCAGAGCCTTATATACATTTATATAAAAAAATGGAAATCCTTGGGGGAGGCCTATGTCCAGCAGTGGACGTCCTTCAGCTGATATGATGATGATGATGATGTTTAAATACACACATACGAGTAAATAGACATTAAATACCCAAACTAAGGAAACCAGTTCATTACATATAAGTTTATTGTTACTGGGAATTGAACCCATGACCCGCGGCTCAGTAGGCAGCAGCGCTGACCACTGGACCTCCGGGTCAGAACCCAAAACAAGGCTCTCCTTGTGACCCCACTCCTAGTTGTTATAAATGGTTCTCATTTCAACATTTAAAATCTACTTTACCAAATAAAATCACCTATAATTAATAAATTTAAAACGTTTACATATAAAATAAACTAACGCTACGGACGTTTATCTGATGTCTCTATTATCATCGTTCAGACGGAGCACACCTGTCACAACAAGGAATTAATGAACGAAGTAGGCCGCATGACTTGCAACGTCTGAAGGATCACGCTGCCCGATCGATAACTCAGGCCTTGTCGCAACAAAGCAACACAATTAACAAGTTTTCAGGATAATAATGTAATTTAAACTTGATTTCAGTTATCTGTGTTAAATCAAAGTTGCAAACCTAAATCGTTAGGTATATTAATATTTTTAAAATGTCACAAGATAATGTATAGAGCCATAATTCCTAAACAAATTTTTAACACTCTAATAAACCGAATCAAAATGATTAATTAACGTTAAGAAAATTGCGCTCAAAGAAAATATTCTTGATACCACGGAAAAAGTGTAAAAACAAATAAACTCACCACACCACTAGTATCGGGATACATCTTCCTCAGTTGCTTGGATGGAACTGGGCAGCTAAACGTTCACCCTGGCCGCGCCCCGGCTGTGGACTGCAGGATCTCCGGTCGGGAACGAGGAACACGCACCCACTCCGGCCGCGGAATGACCGATCCCTGGACTCCACTCGTTTTTTATACACGGTTTCAGAAACATTCCTTCCCTAAAAGCCGGTCTCCGACCCCAGCATGATGTATAATAATAATCTTATTAACTTATCTACACTTCTATCTTTACTTAGAACGTACCGTTATATTAGCCCGAATTTAAAAGCTAGTTTGGTAGACACTGGCCACTTAAGATAATTTCACACTTTTTTTCGTTGGCGGCTAAGTGTTTTGACACGAGTTTTTTGGGGGAAGGTGGATAGGTTTGATCGTTTGACTGGCGCTCGCGGTCTGCTGCTTTGTAATAGCAGACAGGTACGAAGTCAGGTTATTTAGAAGACTTTTTTAATTCACTAATTGGTAAGCCCTTGGCATCATCTCACCCTCACCTGGTGGTAAGTGACGATGCCGAAGATGACAGCGGACTCACCCAGATTCCCCAACACAATGGGGAACCGGCTATCTTATCTTCAAGCCGGAACACAATATCTATGCTGTTAACATTGATGTTTGGTGGCAAGACTTACATTATGTGGTGGTAGCTAGACAGGTGGCTTAGAAAATGCCTACCACCAACCAAACTGAGTCTTACAAAGTTAGACTCCACCGGGAATCGAACCTGCGACCGCCTGATGTAAAGCTGATAGACTTAACCATTACGCCACGGAGGTCAAAAATAACTTTTACATAGAATAGAATAAACTTAGGTGCAGCTGTTGGTAAATATTTTCTGAAGTTAAACAGCAATGAGTATTAATTTATCGAGACGAGAGATTATGTTATTTTGTAAACAAGTTGTAGAAAATGATATCTGCGTCGGTGGTTTGTCAGATTTCCATAAAATTTGTCCTATTGTTTCTTGAACATTTACATACAAACTTGGGGCGGACTTTTTTACAGAATAATTTTTTTACGGAAATGTGAGACACAGACATTAAAGTCTAAAACGTGTTTACAAAATCTCGCTAATTAAAATTCAAATGAGAACCAAACTATTTTTGTAATAGAGCGTACCAGGGATACACTTCTCTTAAACTTTAACTATTTTTAAAGCATTTTTTTTCTGAAAAATGAAATACCGTGTGGTGAAAACAAATTAACAGTTACCTATTATAAAATTATCATTTTTACCTTTTTAAGGTTCTACAACTTATTCTTTAAATACGAGTCAGTAAATAAAAATCTAACCACTCCGGGAATTCCGACAGAAGTAATTTTTTTTTACAATTTTATAAGTTTTCACGCGCCGAGTGCTCCTGGCGGTGTCGGTTACATTACAAGTTACAGTGTCGCGAGTTCAATGATTTTTTCCCGAGTTTTTTCCCATCCCAAATACAGTTTTATAAGTTTTGACCCTCTGAGTGTTCCTGGCGGTGTCGGTTACATTACAGGTTCAGTGTTCAATGGTTTTTCCCATTTCAAAAAAATATAACCTAAGTATATTCTATAGGCGTACCTCCCAACTCCCGTTCACTCACCTCACTGAGTCCATCCCTGATGCCAAGAACAAGGGAGGATGCAAGTGATACCCGCGTCGAATCGAGACGTGATTATTATTACCGGCCGACTTCCTCCGTGACTGGTGCTCACGGCGCATGAAGACAAACAGACAGCAACTCCGCTACAATGACTTGAATACACAGAACGCCTCCTAATAGAACTGTTAATAGTCTTTGAGAGATAGCTTTCGAGGAATGTGGACGAAACATTTGTTACGAAGTGAGTAGATAACGAAAAAACACATACTGAAAATGACTGTTGGTTTAGATAGAAACCTAGCAAAACCTGTCCCGAAAGAAAAGTACCTAGCTATATGTAAGGTAAACAACTTTAAAATCTTCTATTATAAGTACTCTCATACGTTGCCTCTCCTATCTATAACGGACTCTCCCTTGAAAGCATTTACGGATAATTTATCGATTCATCCAGCTTTTACTGTTACGACTGTTCAGTACAACGGGACATTTACGACTCATGTCGACTGCCCTACATCAATCTGTAATGGATGAGTGAGACTTATCTGACTAACGAGAATTCGAGATTACAACAAAAGCTTTGAACTATTTTTTTTATATTGTTCCTTGTTAGGACCCATCGATCGCGCCGGGGAAATATGTAGGTACAAGAAACATGGAACTATGGAACGCTTCGCTCGTAAAATTTTATCACCCAATTATAGTGCTGTATCAGATTTAGTGAACCCATAAATTCATAACCATCGATCATGTACATAGTAATAAGCATTATTTCCATCCCATCAATCAATAAAAAAAATGGTCAACAACGGTGTGTGTCGGACCACGAGCAAAGTTATAGGTTCTGTAGTCATTTCAAATAATCTTTCATTTCATTTCTAATATTAAAAATAAATTAGCACCTAAATACAAGATGTTCTCGAAATGTATGCCAGAGCGCAAGCGGTGATTCCACTTGTGAAACCGAACAACTTTCCTTAAAGAAGCCATTCGGTAAAAAAAATCGTTTAGCTAATTTAATAATTTTTGAAGTCCCGGGTTGTAGGTATGCTGACAAGCTCGTTTTACCAAATAGCTCGTTTCGCCAACTCGAGCTATTCGCCTACCCAACTTGACAAGGAATATGGATGACAATGACGAGAGTAACTACATCTCTTATCAGCTCATTTACGTCCCCACCGTGAGGCTCGAGCCTACCCTGAATTACGGCGATCGGGCCTTAGTAGACCACGCGGGCCCAGTGCCGGTTGGTCGACTTCACACACAACATTCGAGTTTCTTCGCAGGCGTGTGCAGGTTTCCTTCACCGTAAGAGCGTCGGATAAACGTACGTATGAAATCGAAATTCGAAAACACATTGGTACGTGGCAGGATTGGAACCACGGCCTCCCGGACAGGAGGTAGCGGCCGTAACCGTTAAATACTTACCTAGATATACTTAGATACATACATACTTACCTATATTTATTTTGTTTTTTTTTGTTCTGAACTTGTAAATTAGGAGTCCCAGTAGATTCATATTTAAAAGTATTTATTCGATTGGCGCTGATGTTGCGAGTCTCCACGTTCAGTACAGAAAAAAAACCATTAAAAAAAGTATTCCTGTCATTGTCATTCATATTCCTTATCAAGTTAAGTGGGTGATAAGAAACTCTATTTGGCGAAACACGCCAATTTTCAAAACGAGCTTGTTAGTTTACAACTGGCACTCCTTTACAGTTTGCGAAATTTTAGGCTTTAAAGTGCTAATTTTTGTTAGAGTCAAGTGTCGTCGTCCCCTACCAGCTAAACCGCTATTTCAGGACATCTGAAAAAAAATGTTAATAGTAGGACATTTAATCAATTTAAAAAGAAAACTATCACGCCTTAGTAGACTTTCTTAGTTTAGTAATAATAATCGACCAACTTTAGGTGTACAGCTGGATTTGTAAAAAGATCATAGATTTTCCGTACAAAATGTTCTTAAACCAACTGCAAATATAACTTTGTTTTTTAAAATATTCATTTATTTTTTGAAAAACTACGGAAACCTACTTTGCGCGTTTCCGACTCGCACTTGGCCCGTTTTTGTATTTGAGGTGTGCGGTACGCGGTGCGAGAGCCGAAATACAGACGGACGAAACTAAAAGGATTCCTAGTTTGACTGCGGAACCCTAAAAAGGGAGGTTTAACTCCTCTCTTCTTAGTTATCTATTAATACATGGAACCTGGGCGACCGAACGTTCCTCAGAGTCTCATAAGGCATCTAAATTAAAAATATTACTTTTGTAGGAAACTAATTTTTACAACATTACCTAAATGCAAAATTTCATCCAAATCGTTAGAGCCGTTTCTGAGAAACCACAACCACTTAACGTAATAGGATTAAATAAAACGTTCGTTGACGAAGACAGGCCTGTCGCACTCCGCGCTGTAGGCATGAAAATTTACCTACGCCTACGTCATAGTATATTATATTACTACTAACACCTACGCCGCGCGGTCCCCTGAATGGGGAAAATTCAGTAGTCAGCAGAGATAAGACTTACGAGATAGAAAGAGAGGCAACTTGTAGGTGAATATAACTGTAGGTAATTAGCGCTGTGCGATCTGAGTTTGCACTTTATTGTGTCGTAGCAAGAGTCGCCATTCAATAAAATGATTTTGCGGAGTTTACCTTCTTTTACGTAGTATTCTTTGACGAAGACTCATTTCATTTTTAACCGCCTCCGTGGCGTAAGTCCTTTAGCTTCACATCAGGACGTCGCGGGTTCGACTCCCGGTGGAGTCTAACTTTTTCTAAGCCAGCCTGGCTAGCTATCACCATTCTATGTAATTAATTCTATGTAAGTAATGTCGCTAAACATCATTGCGTTGGGGAATCTTGGTAAGCACGCTTCCATCTTTCGGCGTCATCGTCACTTAGTGCCTATATTATTCCGATTTGTGTGGTCACTTACCAACAAGTGAGATGATGCCAAGAGTTTACCAACTGTGGATTAAAAAAAACTACTCTACGAGCTAAACCGACTGCTAAAGTGCATGCATCACCGAACACTTGTACTCGTACATTAATAATTTCTCCTACAAAAACAAAAACTTACTCATTTTATACTTTAATCCATTCTAAAGTTTATGTTAAATTAAATCACTTAATTAGTTCGTCAAAGACAATGACGTCACATGCCTATAACATGAACAATTTCAGATCAAATGTTGTTTTTAATCCTTACTAATATTTTAAATGTGAAAATGTGTTTGTTTGTTTGTTACCTTTTCACGCTTCAATACCTTGACCAATCTTGATGAAATTTGGTATGCAGGTAGCCCGTGTCACGGGGAAGGACATAGGCTACTTTTTATCCCGTGAAAATACCATAGTCCCATGAAGTTCTAAGGGAATTGAAAAAAATACTCTTTTTTGGCTAAATTTATTTAAAATCTCAACGGAACAATGGAATTTTGTGATTTTTTGCACAGATGGTTGAGGAGTGTCATAGATTGCTAATCACAATAGCCCAATCTGGGATAGGGATCTAGAGAAAACTCATTTTCACACTCGCGAGCCGCTTGCGGCTCGCGCACCACCCACTCTCAAAGGCAGTCATAAAAACTATGTCCACGCGGGCGTAGCCGCGGGAAAAAGCTAGTAGTTAATAAAAAGGAAATCGAATGACTATGGCAAATGCTAGGAACAAAATAATTAAGTTAAAGTTCATCATTAGTAAACTACCAATGTAGAAATGTCGTAAACTCACGTACCTATTATTTTTTATGAAATAATTTGCAACTGCTTGTTATGTCCGTTATGATAAATACCTCCTTCGTGGCGTAATGATTAGTCTATTAGCTTCACATCAGGATGTCGTGGGTTTGGTTACGGCGGAGTCTAACTTTGTAAGACTCTGTTTGGGTGGCGGAAGGGCAATTTCCTAGCCCAACAGGCTAGCTACCACCATCTTATCTAAGTCTTGCCGTCAAATATTAATGTTAACAGCATTGATGTGTTCCGGCTTATAGATGAGATACCCAGTTTTCTATTGCGCTGTGGAATCTTAAAAAAGCCTAAACAGCGGAAGTGGACAAGGTTGCATGCCAATGGCGTTAGGAAGAATAAGATTGACTTCATCTTGTCGACAAAGAAGCAAATATTCGATAATGTATCTGTGATCAATTTAGACAAAACAGGAAGTAACCACCGGATGGTAAGAGGCACATTGAATCTAAAAACCAAGCTAGAAAGATGTCGACTGATGAAGTGTAGGCTCTGACCAGCTCCTATCTAGCCCCGAAACCCCGAGAGCTTTCAGCTTGAGTTTAATAATCTCTTCGAATTCCCAGGAGATTGCGATAATGTGGACGATTATAATGACAATATCGTTGAAATTGAACGGTTGGATCTAAAATTTTTGAAACTGGCCGTTTAAACAGAAACAAAAAAATCTCGGACTTCACCAGCAACCTCATGGGAGAAAGACGCAGATTGGTTTGGCAGTCCTCTGAAGACGCTACTCAGTATCGGCAACTAAACAGGCAGATCTCTAAGTCCCTGACTCGCGATTTGCGCCAGTAAAATACAAATTGTATTAAAGAGGCGATTGAACAAAGGCTCAAAAATGTTCGCGAGAAATCTGTCTATTGGATAAAGCCAACTGACAAAGCTGAAGACTCAGGATAGCAGGATAATAACGTCTAAGACTGAGTTGCTGGAAGAAATTGAGAAGTTATAAGCCAGACTAACCCCATTCTATACCGATGATATTCCGAACGTCAGCATGTACGAGCTTAGAATGGTTCTAAAACAGCTAACAGCTCAAGTACCATAAGGCACCTGGTGATGACGGAATTACGGCTGAACTTTTGAAAGCAGATGGAAGACCGACTTAAAAGTTCTTCAGAACTTACTTAATTCCGTAATACGCGAGGGACAAACGCCTAAGGCATGGCACAGAAGTGTGGTCATGCTTTTCTTCAAAAAGGGCGAGAATACCCTGCCGAAGAACGAGAGTCATGACGAATCGTCTCGCACGCAGGTTTGACGACTTTCAGTCAACCATAGACCACATACATACGCTGCGGCAGATTATCCAGAGGACCGAAGAGTACAATCACCAAGGCTTAGCGTTTATGGACTATGAGAAAGCCTTTTATTCGGTCGAAACGTGCAATGGGCTGTGTTACTATCTTTCCAGCGGTGCCAAATTGACATGTCGAGGAACTGAAGTATTTGTATGAAAACGCCACCATGTCGGTTTGCCTCGGGGACCAAAACTCTGAACCTATCCGGCTGCAGCGAGCGGTGAGACAGGTAGACGTCATATCTCCTAAACTGTTCTTCGCCGCCTTGAAAGGTGTTTTTAAGCCTTTGGACTGGGGTGGACTCGGCATTAATATCAACAGCGAGTACATCATCCACCTTCGATTCGCTCACGATATCGTGGTCATGACTGAGACTAAGGACAACTTAGGCACAATGCTGGATGGCCTCAGTATTACCTATCAACAAGTAGGTCAAAATGAACATAGACAAGACTAAAATTATGTCAAACGTCCGTGTAGCACTTACTCCTATGGAGTTTGGAGGCCCTACACTCGAAGTTGTTGCCGAATATGTGTAGCTATGACAAACAGTCCAGTTAGGTAAGTCCAACTTCGATAAAGAGATCAATCGTCGAATCTAACTCGGCTGGGCAGCTCGTAGTACAGATGGCCGTTGGGGTAGTAAAGTTCTTGAGTGGCGACCGCGCATCGGAAAACGTAGCGAAGGCAGGCCTCCCACTCGATGGTACGATGACCTGGTGGAGTCAGAACCGGTCGTCGTGAAAATCCTTGGGGGAGGCCTATGTCCAGCAGTGGACGTCCTTCGGCTGATATGAATATGGAATCGACTAAATGACGACTAAATGAATGTGGAATCTTGGTGAGCCCGCTTCCATCTTAGGTATCATCGTCTCTTACCATCAGGTGAGATTTATAAGGGCTTAAAATTAAAGTATGTACAACTGTTGTAAAAGTTAAGTTTAATTGAAATTAAATAGAAAATGTTTGTCGAGATAACGAACCACAGTCAAAATTTTAAAGCTAACAATAAATGAATATAAGTAATTTGCTACATACATACGACTTTGAATTAAAATCGGTTTAATTTTATGTGCCTCAAATATCTTTACTGTTTTAGTTACGTCATTTTAGATTTGGTGACAACGGAATAACGATACAAATAATGGGGCCGCGATAGTTATCGCAAAAATCGACATCTCATTGAAAGTCAAAGAAGTTAATTATTGTAATAAAAACCAGAGGAGTGGTGAAATACTGGCTTTAAAAGTGATGGTATCTTCATCTGTACAGGTGACTTTTTATTCGCAAAACGCAGTAAGTGGTAGATGCTAGAACTACTTGTAAAACTAAACTGAAAACTTTCACAAGTACAATAGGAGCAAAAAAGTTGTAAAGACGATTTTATACAAGTTTGCAAATGGAGTGCTTAATTTTGCTCTGACTAAATAGATGCAACGCGGAAATTGGTACACTTTCGTAAATAGAATCTACTCTCAAATCTACCATTTGCCACAAGTAAAAGTCACCCCATTGTTAAAGAGATTCCATATTTGTAAAAAAATATATATACGATTATAAGACAATAATATTCATTCATCAAAGTTAAACCTCCTCATGCCATCAAACCGGAAACCGTATGCTGCGGCATTTTTTACGTCCACTAGCGCCGGGTTGCGGTGCTTGTAGAAACTGCCGTGCCCGTGTGCAGGCCGCGACGAGCCGTTGGGCACGCCGTGCGCCTCGCGCGGGTAGAACGCCTCGAACTTGCCGTCAGAGGGCAGGACAGCCTTCAAGTCGTCGTCCTCAGGGTCGTACGGCCGACTCAGAGATGGCGCCACCACGGCCAGTAATAATAACGCACGCAGTACCGTCAGCATCTGCAACGGTAATCCTTACTAATATTATAAATGTGAAAATGTATTTGTTTGTTGATTATATCTTCACGCTTCCACGCTTCAACGAATCTTGACATTCAGGTAAATATGGCATTCAGGTACCTGTGCCACAGAGAAGGACACAGACTTTTTTTTATCCTGGTTTCTTAAGTGTGGTTCCCGTAGGATAGCTGTTTCTGTATTCGTTAATTTGTCCTTCTTTCACGTTGCAACCTAACAACGGATCAACGTGGTTTTTTACACAAAGATAGTTGAGGAGGTGGAAAGTGACATAGATAAATTTTTATCCCATGAAAATAGCACAGTCCAATACAGCTCCCGACTGTAGGCTTACCAGACGTCAGGTTTTGTCCTGACATTTCAGGACTTTTAGGAACCTGTCAGGATTCCGGCCTAACTTTGAAAATGTCAGGATTTTTTGGGTTATTGAGGTGTTTTTAGGTCTGTATCAAGGTACTGTTGCAGCTCATAGACTTAAATGAATGGTGATTTTCACTGTGTGTGGAGTAAGAGTAGCCTCAATGGCAGATTCTGTGTCAGCAAGTGACCAGTTTGTCACTCAAAAGAAATATCCATAAGTGGTATTTTATTACTATGTGTGTCGTCAAACCGCGCGCGCGCGCTCGTTTTAGTAAATGTCAGGACTTTTAGATAAAAATCAGGCTTTTTGTCAGGACTTTTCCATTTAATATCTGGTACCCTACTCCCGAGGTAACTAAAACATATTATGTTTTTTTTATTGATTTCTTTAATATTGCCACGGAGCAACGGATTAATGTTTTTTTCACAGAGATGGTTGAGCAGGTGGGAAGTGACACAGACTACTAATTGAAATAGCCTAAAATAAGTAGTTCTCGAGGGATCTGCGGAAACTCATTTCCAAGCTCGCGAATGTCGGCGTCGCAACGGAGCAACAGATTGACGTGTTTTTTTTTCAAAGAAATAGTTGGGGGTGGGGTGATATAAACTGCTAAGTGGCATAGGCCAATATACAGAATAAACTATTAAAATGCGTTTATGCCCTATAGGAACATAAAATATCCTCCGATTTAAGAACAGCTAAATGTGCTTACTATTTTTGTTCATCGACGTTTATCTTACGGCATCGGTATTTGGGGAAATAGCACAAATGTCAGCATTCTATTCATATCTTCAAAAAGACCATAAGGATTATTGTGAACATAAAAGGCATCAATATTTGGGGAAATAGAACAAAATATGTCAACAATCTATTCATACTTCAAAAAGATCCTAAGGATTATTATGAACATTATTGTGCACAGATAGCTTCAGGCCTCTTTTTAAGAACAGAAAATATTGACTCTTACTTCCATATACTTACCTCTTGAAATTGTAAAATTTATAGTATATGGTATAAAAATGTATTTTCACAGGTTAAAAAGAATGGTATTCTAACACCTGCAACCTTAGACACAGGGACTAATCACCCCCCACAATCCGTTGCCTATTACAAAACTTGAATTGATAAATTTAGGTAACTAATCTACAATAAAGTGCCTCTCCTTATAAAAACCGTAGATAAAGAACCACCATTTACTACTAAATTAAAAGATTACTTACATGACAAATGTTTTTTTCAAACTGCTGAAATAATTTTAGAGCAAGGACTAAAATTATGTTCTTGTTCTATAAATGAAATGAAATTATTGATTCGTCAATATATTTTTAAAGTTGTAAAATTTAATTTTAAATAACATAAATACAGCTTTAAAAATTTACTTAATGTTTTGAAACTTTTTGATTATGAAATGTAATATATATTTTAAATCTGACATCTGGAGAAAAAGCTGCTTATGGCTCGCACACCACTTACCCACAAAGAAAGTCATAAAAACGATGTCCACGCGGGCGAAGCCGCAGGTAAAAGCGAGTCACTAATAATTAGGTACCTACACCAACTTTACAGATTGAAAAACAAGCAAAAGCAAAAATAAAATACAGGTAGTACGCACTGTGATGGAAATAATGTGGCGAGCGGTTCTCGGGAAGTTGTTACGTAAGGGAATGTGACAGGTCGGAGCTCGATCAATGGGCCCGCGGTGGCAGTGCTACGACGAGGTAGGCAGTCGGGCCAGTCGGTCACCTTGGCGCGGAACACCTTGCGTCGCAGCCGCACGACGACTCTGTCTGCGCTGCGCGCGCGCCGTCGTCGATTCCGCAACACAGTAACCACTTTCCCTTTGCGTGCTGATCACAGATTTATAATATTACTAGCTTTTAACCGCGACTAGGCCCACGTGGACATCGTTTTTATGACTGTTTTGGAGGGTGAGTGGTGCGCGAACCGCAACCGGCTTGCGAGCGAGGAAATGAGTTCTCTCCAGAAGTAAAATATTAATAACTACTCATTACTAGAATTATGTAAATAATGTAAATAAAAAGTTCCAAACATTACATTTCATTATTAAAAACTTAGTAAAACTTTAAAGCTGTATTTATCTATTTTTAATCACAAAATTTATATTTTACAACTTGTAAAATAAAATGACAAATGCGTTGCTCTGTTGCGACGCGACGTGCGCTAACCGCCATCGTGAAAATTAGTTTTCCCTAGATCCCACGGGAACTATGTCGGGATATAGGGTAAAAGCCGAATAGTTGCCACACTTTTTTAAATCACTCTATATCTCTCAGTACAAAAAGCAAGTATTTTATTTGTAAAACTGGCCGGTACTTTAGTTAGGTTCCGTACAAAAAAAAACAAAACGAAACCTTATAGGATCACTCGTGCGTCTGTCTGTCTGTCCGTCCGTCTGTCCAAGCCCATTTGCTCCGAATCTACTGGACCAAATCAGGTGAAATTTGGTAGGACAGAGTAATCCTATGCCCCAAACACAGGTGTGCAAAGTAAATACATATTTTTTTCAAAATAAAGGTTATTTTCGGGGGACAAATTGGGAAATTAAAAAAAGTTTTGGAAACCTTATTGTGTCATATATCAAATGAAAGGGCTCGTTATCAGGATCTTAAATATATTTTTGTATATATTGTAAAATAAATAGTTTTGATTTTATTCATGAAAGAAGTCGA
This sequence comes from Coleophora flavipennella, assembly GCA_947284805.1. Classification (NCBI taxonomy): domain Eukaryota; kingdom Metazoa; phylum Arthropoda; class Insecta; order Lepidoptera; family Coleophoridae; genus Coleophora; species Coleophora flavipennella. Next base: position 19,776,955 of record OX369308.1, read on the forward strand.
AAATTTACCAATCCCTCCCCCCTGATCTCTAACTACTGAGCCTAAAATTTTGAAAAAAATACAAAATATACATCATGGTTTGTAGATTACAGGAAAACCTATAAGAATTTTATCAATTGAAAAAAAAGTGGTAAACTCAATGTAATACGTTCACCTACGGAATAAAGTTCTAGTCATAATAGAAAATAGTCTATCCGTGTTCTACAGGATTCATTTCGAAAAGTGTGTCCTAGAGGTTCCCCCTCTTCATTTCATCATCGAACGACCCGGTGCGGATGGCGATTCCACCCCTTTGTCGTTGATGTTCCACCTTTACGTACAAAGCGTTTTGCTTCTTCGTTCATTATGCGAACGGGCAAGGAGTGGAATTCCCTGCCGACGTCTGTATTCCCCGATTCGTAAAATTTAGGAATTCTTCAAAACGAGAGTGAATATGCACTTTTTGAGCGTGCGTGTTACATCCTCGGCTGCATCGGCACTTACCATCAGGTGAGGTGCAGCCAAACGCACAATTTTTTTTATTTAAAAAAAAGTTCACTAAAACACCACTAGATTGCGCTAGTAGTAGTTAACTGTATGGAGTACTGCTCTCACTTGTTGGACGGATCGGCTTACCAGCTATATGCCTTGGATTCTATCGACCTACGCGCTAGGAGACTCATTGGCGACGAGGAATTTGTATCAAACAGGCTCCAAAGCCTCGAGCATCTCCACAAAGTCGCCTGTCTATCGGTGTTCTACAGGATTCATTTCGGAGAGCGTGTCCTGGAGCTTCACGACCTCATTCCCCCTCTCCATTTCATCATCGGACGACCAGGTGCGGAGGGCGGTTCCACCCCCAGGTTTGATGAATTCCAGCCTCCCGAACAAGCTTTAGTACCATAGACCACATACATATGCTGCGGCAGATTATACAGAAGACCGAAGAGTACAATCAGCTAATATGCTTGGCGTTTGTGGACTATGAGAAAGCCTTTGATTCAGTCGAAACCTGGGCTGTGCTACAGTCTCCGTGCCAAATTGACCATCGATACATCGAGGTGTTGAAGTGTCTGTATGAAAACGCCACCATGTAGGTTCGCCTCCAGGATCAGAACTCGAAACCTATCCAGTTGCAGCGAGGGGTGAGACAGGGAGACGTTAAATCTTCTAAAATGAGTAATGCTAGGTATACCCTGGTAAACCCCTTCTTCTAGGATTCCTCTAACATATCGACTCAATTGTGGTACACATGTGTCATGTGAAATAGAGCATAATTTTATTCACATTTTTTTAACAAACTTTGTTATACAATTTTGTTTCGTAGACTTAAAATCCTTACACTGCCATCAGTATGTGCATAAGGTAGGTAAGCAGGTCAAGAAAAAACTCAACACGTTTCCTACAAACACGGATTGCCACACACGACGTAGGCAAAGTGTATATATTAGTACTAACATACAGTATGGACACTCCCTGCCGCTCTCTAGATTGCGACCTCACCCCCTCGTCACCTATACTGATACAGATTGGTTACAGTTTGGTTGACGAACGTATAGGATTTTTGCCGACATTTTGTTTGTACCGTCATTCCTTTTTTGAAAGGTAATTTCTGGCCCGTTGTATGAAGTGTCCAGGATGTGACGCAGGCACATGCTGCAGGGCCCAAGTAAGAGATTAACCAAATTAGCTTAAGCGGCCCCAAAATCTATATCTATATCGATTCCTATTCTATTCATCGACACTTTCTATTTTCCATATTTTTATGTCTATCCCTTTTTCGGCTGTTCTATTTTTATTGCTTTTATTTTTACCTTTTCCTTATTCGTACTATTCTTTTAAATAATATATAATATGTTGTGGTGGAAGCATAGTTATGCATTACAACGAATCCTGCCTCTCCCCCCAGGTCCAGAACCTACTCCTTTCTGGGGCGCGCATCGGCGTAGTTGGAGGGTACACCTGAAGCCGCAACATCCTGCCGCAGCCAGTCAAAAACGCCGAGACTATAGAAGCGTTTAGTAAAAAACTTCTTAATTAGTTTAGCGCTATATAAAATAAACGACCTCTACGGATAATCGACCCATAGACTCCCAAAAAACGGTAAATCATAAAATGATTGAAAGTAAAATTTTAAGTGACATTATCATTTAAAATGACATGCAAATAATTTTACCAATAAATGATTTGTATTTTATTTGTATCGCAAAAAAATCTAAATTATACAAATAGATCAGCTGCTTGGCCAAATTTGTATGGGATATTAAATTTTTTTACCATTTCAGAAAAGATTGGAATAAAAGTTGTTCACTTTTAAAAGTAGAATACAAGTCCCCCCCCCCTCCTCCTTCAAAAATATGCTCTATTTACCGAACACTCTGTTTATGTGCTTGTTATAACATTAGCTTATTTGTAAAAAATAAAGTCATTAAATAAGTACCCAAAAATCTATATTTTATCTATACTTATTTATATATTACACACAATATTATTTCAGATTTGATCCGAATTTACAATACCAAATTTACAAATAACGTCACATGTATAATACAATATTTATCAAATACTTTTAAATCTAAAAAATAGCTGTAAAACTATGCTTCTACAAGTTTCCTACTTTACCTACCAACATATATTTTAGAAATCAAAATTAATTTGTTTTCCAGGATTTTAACAGCCCTCAATATACTTATTACTTACACAGACGTAAGTAAATAAAATAAATAATCTATATTCTTCATAGTTTTTAAATTACGGTACGATATAGAAATAATTAGTCACAATACTTAGAAGCCAAGTCTCACCGTGATAAAGCTGTGCCTTTATATAAAGACAAGGTTGCTTTTATTATCATTAAATGAAACTTAAAAAAAATAGTTTAGGAAAGGCCATAGTTGCTTTTATCTGCAAATCAAACTTCAAAAATATTTTAGGAAAGACAATGGATGCTTTTACTATCTTTAAATCAAATTAAAAAAAATATTTTAGGAAAGTTGTAGGGTACATGCATGAACAATGAACTTTAAACGAATAGTAAGGAGAATTAAAATTCTAAAGTAGGAAACTAACATCTCAACGAAACGCTACAGGGAAGAAGTTTGCATATCCGTGCCATTAGCATAATATTTTTGTTTGTTTGTTAGTGAACTAATTATTGTAAAGTTATAGAATAACGAGCAAAGAAACACTTAAGTACACGATTTAAAAGAAGATAAATATTAAAAAAGTAAACAGATATTTTGTAAATAGTTAGATAATTTATTGTTAACATAGATATTACAATGGTACGTTATCTATCATTGAGATCTGGGTTCGATTCCTAGTCCGGGCTGTCCGAATTATTTTTCCGGTTACCGAAAAATTCCCACTGAGTAGGTCCCCCGTCTCCCTCATCTCTCTAGAACCCCCACTAAGATTCCCTTTGTTGGGGGTGCTAGTCTTTTCCCCAGGCTTCAAAAAGTAACAACATATGAAACAATGATAAATTAATAAAAACAATAAAGAAAAAAAAATCAAACAAATACTCAACGTTTGAGCTAGCGCGTGTGTGTGTATGTGTGTGTGTGTGTGTGCGTGTGTGTATGTACACGCGTATGATCCACTGAATAGAGAACAAAAGATGATTAAGCTAGGACAACTATAAACCTGTCAGCATCTTCAAACATAGCCTATAGCACAGTCTATAGCATGTGTTGTTCCTGCTCGCAATATCAGGCTGCGACTCCACTTCAAACATTTTTGGGTTTGTAAACAATTCTGCCAACTTTTTAGGAAAGACCCATAATGATGTAGTAATGACTGGAGCCGGCGGAGAGGTTCGGGGACCCTGCTGCCAGCCCCCAAGAAATTTCGGCAGCAGGGGATAAAATCTTGGTATCCCTGTATAGTGGCAGTAGAGAACAGTCGATGAACTCCCTTTGCTATAGCAAATTGAAACCAAGTATCACCAAGCTCAATCTGGCTAAACTACTTCCCACCACTGATGCAGCACATTTCCACTTCCTGAGGACATACTGAGGTCATGGATTGGATGGAGATTGTCAAAGACCCTATCCAGTGGGGCTGCTGTAGAAAAGCCCGAAGAGTGGAGCCCATCAGGATGAGTAGAGACGCTGCACCCCCAAACGTGCAGATGCTCAATTGGCTGTATGGGAGCGTGTAGCTGTAAAAAGACGGCCCTACATTGTTCCGCCCTTTGCAAATTATGTGCTGGCCAAGACTGTAACAACAGGAATTAAGTCGTTGTCGACGACGAAGACGGCGCCGATCTAGTAAGTTCACTCGTTGACAAAAATTAAGAACCCGAATTAATTAACTCACCTCTCCCCCCAACCCTATGAAACGAGCGAAGCGCATGTAACTTTGTTTTCTTTTTTGTTCTAAGTTACTGTTGATTGTTGTATAATTGTTACTTAAAAAAACGTATCAGCTATGTTGGTGGGTTATTTGAAATTGAACGTCCCTTGTCACCAGTGTATCCAAAAATCTATATTTTACCTTATTTTTATGTTACACACAATATTAATTTAGATTTGATCCGAATTTACAATACCAAATTAACAAATAACGTCTCATGGATAGGTAATACAATATTTATCAAATACTTTGAAATCTAAAAAAATACTGTAAACTATGCTCCTGTTATATCTACCAACATGCATTTTGGAAATCAAAATTAAGATGTTTTCCAGCATTTTAACAGCTCTCAACATGCTTATTACTATACGAGGGCGACACTGAAAGTCTTTAGAACTGGCCACTTGTAATAAATATAATAAAAAAATAAGTTCAAAATTTGAAAATCGAACTCTTTCTTAATATTTTTGTGTACGAATTCCACTCGATTGTCATTTGTTTTACGATTTGGCGGCAAATTGAAAATTGACGTGTGTACTACGTGAGCATGAATTTAACGCGAGAAAATTTTCGAGCAATGATTTTTTACGACTTTCGATGTAATTTAAGTCAACAAGAAAGTTATGATAAACTTCGATTGGCCTTTCACGATGAAGCCCCATCTCGTGCTACTATTTACAACTGGTTTAATGAATTTAAACGTGGCCGCACTAATCTCACCGATGATCTGCGTGAGGGCCGGCCTTCTACGGCGACTACTGAAGATAACATCAGTGTTGTGCGGCGTATGATAGAGACTGACAAAAGAGTAACCTATCAGCAGATTCGTACAAGCTTAGCCATTGGTATGAGTCAAGTCCACAAAATCCTCCATGAACATTTAGCGGTGAGGAAGCTTTGTGCCCGGTGGATACCTCATAATTTGACAGAAGCCCAAAAAGTCCGTCGTGTTGATTGGTGCCGTGAAATGGGTCAAAGATTCAACGGAGGTGACTCAAATGCTGTGTTCGACGTAGTTACGGGTGACGAAAGCTGGATTTACTGTTATGATCCTGAAACTAAAAGACAGTCTGCTGAGTGGGTGTTTCCTTCCGAGGAGTTGCCTACTAAAGTGAAGAGAGGTCGAAGTGTGGGAAAAAAGATGGTGGCCTCGTTCTTCGGAAGGACTGGTCATTACGCAACAATTATTTTAGAGGATCAAAAAACAGTTACTGCGAAGTGGTACACTAACAATTGTTTACCACTTGTCTTGGAAAAAGTTCGAGAAAAACGGCCTCGCAGTAGGATCCTGCTTCACCACGACAACGCCTCATCGCACACCGCCAAGCAAACGATCGACTATTTGGCGACGGCAAACGTGGAATTACTGGGTCACCCACCTTATAGCCCCGACCTTGCACCTTGTGATTTTTATTTATTCCCAAAAATTAAAGAAAAACTTCGAGGAAAACGTTTTATGGACGCCGACGAAGCAGTGGCTGCGTTTCAAAAGGCCGTCGAAGAGACCCCTAAGGACGAGTGGGCAAAGTGCTTTTCTCAGTGGTTCTATCGAATGCAGCGATGTATTGATGTGAAGGGAGGCTATTTTGAAAAGATATAATAAAAGTAATAAGTTGCTTGATTGCTCAGTTTTTGATTTTCTAAGAACTTTCAGTTTGACCCTCGTACACAGAGGTATGGAAATAAGATTTAAAAAATTACGAAAGGCAATAGTTACTTTTAGTATCTTTAACTTATTTATTTTTTTTGGAAAGCCAATTGTTGCTTTTATTAAATATAACAAAAGCTACCATCGTCTTTCTAAAAAAATTAAAAAAACATATTTATTAAATATGTAATAAGAAATTTGTAGTGTAGATGCATGAACAACGAACTTTAAACGAATAGTAAGGAGACATAAAATTCTAAAGTAGGAAACTAACATCTCAACGAAACGCTACAGGGAAGAAGTTTGTATATATGTGCCATAAGCATAATATTATTGTTTGTTTGTTAGTGAACTAACTATTGTAAAGTTATAGGAACAGAATAGGAATAACATGAATCCCTCTTCCAGCCAACCTATAATTACTGAAAAGTGTTAAATAACACTTTAGTACACGATTCAAAAGAAGTTAAATAATAAAAGTAAACAGATATTTTGAAAAAGTTAGATTATCCACTGAATAGAGACCAAAAGATGATGTTACGTGTAGGAGAGTCATTTAGTTGGCTATGAACCTGTTAGCATCTTTAAACATAGCCTATATCACAGGCTATAGCATGTGTTGCTCCTGCGACACCATTTCAAACATTTTTTTTTGGTTTAGAAAGAATTCTGCCATTTTTAGGAAAGACCCATCATTACTGGAGCAGGCGGAGAGGTTCGAGGACGCTACTGCCAGCTCCCAAGAAATTTCAGCAGCAGGGGAGAAAATCTCGGTATCCCTGTATGGTTGCAGCAGAGAATAGTCGTTAAACTCCCTTCGCTATATCAAAGCGAGGACAAGTACCAGGAATGAATTATTGTCGACGACGATGACGTTGACGAAAATTAAGAACCCGAATTTATTAACTCACCCGTCTCCCTTGCGCCCCCCCCCCCCCCCCCTATGAAACTAGCGAAGCGTATGTAAATTTGTTTCTTTGTAGTTCTTAGTTCAATTACCATTGATTGTTGTATGATTGTTACTGGCTTATGGTCTTATTTTGTTTTAATAAATACATCTTTAAAAAAATTAATCTGCTATGTTGGTTTTGAACATCCCTTCTCACTAGTAGGTATTCAAGTGAAATAGTACCTGCCTCAACCTTACGCTAATAAGTAATTAAATTCCCTAAATTTTTATTCTTATACTTGTTTTCCTTCAATAGACCATAACGGAATTACAGCGATCTAGTTTTTTTTTAAGTGCATATCTCCGTAACTATCAGTTTTAGAAAGAAAATTTAAAACGTTAATTTTAGGAAATTTAATTGTCTTAGACATTGAATAGAACTTTTTTCTAGGTAAAATTCACCTGAACTAAGATATAAACGAAAATCTGAACTGCCAAATTTTTAAGTTTTTTCAATTTAAGTAGATTAGTAATTCATAACTTAAATACGTATTATGGCTTCGTGTACCTAAGAGGAATCGCTGTTACCAGGTTTAACACAGGTTTTCCTAGTGTAGGTACAGCGTCGTAACTTTACGTAAACGACTGGCCTACTGTAATGTACCTTCATTTTATTATTTTAAATTGCGAGGAGTATATTGGAAGTCTCTTTTACCTACCTTTAAACTAGTGAACTAACTAATAAACAATAGTTGTAATACCAATGACACCTACTAACCTCTTTACTGTAACTACTACTTAGACAAGTTTGGATCACAATAAAGAATTTATTTATTTAATATGGCGGCGGGGAGGGGAATTGTGCTTTTTGCATTTTAAACACTGACTATCCATCCTAGACAACATATCAAAAATTAAGAACTACTAGACCGTTTGTAAGGAAAAGAGGGCTATTATGTGGATTACATGGACAACATAGTAAATATAGCGCACTTTTTCTATCCAAAATTGGTAAGATCTTGACATCATCTCACCTGATGATAAACGGCGATGCCGAAGATCCATCTTTCAAGCGGGCTTACCAAGATTCACCAACACAGTGGAGAACGGCTATCTCATCTTCAAGCCAGAACACATAAATGCTGTAAATTAAAGAAATAAAGAAATTTCCGAACATAGATATAGCTAATAAAGCAAATATTGCATAAAGTTGAATGCTGGTATGATGAAAATCACCTATCGATTAAACCGTTGAACCATTCACTAGGAAAAGAAACCTACAATGTATAAAAACTGAAACTGTAAACTAAACTTGTCCACGAACGATAAGTACTAGGCATGTCTTTGGATAAAGAACTAGAGTGGCGCTTCCATACAGAAAGAACCATGGCCAAAGTTTTCAAGTAATATTTTTTACTCTTTAGCCAAGGTTACAAAAGTCTTCGGTTTGCTAAGATATGCGCACGGAAAGACCTGGGATTTAATATACTGGCTATAATAATAGTAAGGCCCATTCTTACTTACGGTAGCATTGTGTGGTGGCCTATAACGGTTTTAGGCACAAATAAACAAACGCTGACAAAACTTCAGCAGTTGGCTTGCCTGGCAATCACGGGGGCATTTCCAACAACACCCACTGCAATCATGGAAATTGTAATAAAAAGCCGCTTCAAATACAAATCTAAAACAGAGGCGGCTAAGGCCCTACATAGGTCATCGTTGAATGGCATGTGAAACTTTGAAATGCCCAATACTAGATATAAGTACTAATCTTTTATTAGACACAGGTATGGAAAGGCTTATGCACATGGAATGTGACAAAAAGCAAAATGTGCACATATTCAAGAAAGAATATATAATCTATGTTCCGACAAGGGAAGAATGAAGTAAAGGGCTTTAAAAACTAGGACTGAACACTCTCACATGGTACACAGGCCGATCGAAAATGGAGTCTGGTGCTGGAGCAGGCGTCTATGCTAAGGATTACTCGGCGAGTGTCAATTTAGGCAATATGCAACAGTTTTCCAAGCGAGACCTATTCTATTATTGCGTGTTTACAGGAGTTTATAGACAATAATGTCAAAAACAAAACTATCTATATCCTCAGCGATAGCGAAGCAAGGTACAAGGTAAATTGTGTAAAGGTCCTTGATAAGCCGACACAACAAACAGCAACTGGTCTACATCTCTAGACACGTAGTGGAAGGCAACGAAGAAGAAGAAAAACTTGCTAGAATAGAATTACATTCAACAATGTGTGGTCCAAAACCAGGAAAAGGGCTCCCTAGGAGCGCTATAATCAGGGCGTAAAAAGGAACATGCCGAAGTAAGACATAGACTGACATGGCTATTAAAAAATATTTAAAAAAAGTTTAGATAGAATGCTGTGAAATGTCAAGTTGAGGTTACCTTTTGAAACATGCGTGCGGTATGTGTTGTGTATGTGTGTGTATGTGTGTGGTATCGGTGTGTTATGTATATGTGCGGTGTCGGTGTGCTATGTATGTGTCTTCGACGACGTCATAGCACATAGGTACTATCGAGTGTTTTGGAGTGGTGATGTGTGCGAGTACAGGTTTGGAGTGATTTTGATTGGCTTCACATTGAATTACGTGAGGTTCCATCTGACCTTTTTTTATCTGAGGGGTAGACACAAAATTCGTTATTATACATACAGTTTGTATAACCACAGTGTAAGAAACCATACAGTAGTCCAAAGCCTTTGAGTTTGCTTCAAAGACGACATCACTAGTCACTGGCCACCTCCTTCTCTTTAAATTAATTGTCCCAAACGGCTGAATAACGGTGACTATTGCGGTTTGGGCTCGACCTGCTCTGTATCGCCACTCACTATTGCCCTGTCAAAGACGTCTTAAGACTGTTTTAGGCATCTTCGTTGGCCGACTGCATGGATTCTTTTATTATATATTATTGTTTATTTTTCAATAACAACGGGTGTACCCCAATAAAAGTTATTGATATTATACATTCTGTACATATTCATTACACTACTTAAACACAAAAGAAACAATTATTATAGTACATACATTAAAGATAGTACATAAATACTTTACCTTAAGTAATGTTCCTTCATTTTATGGGCATATGAGCTAACATTACTCAAGGATCCTAATAAAAAAATATAATTTGAAACTCCCTTGAAAATAATAGGTCGGGGAAAGTTTTTTTCGTATTTTGTAAGTATAAATTTGTAATCAAATCCTTTGCTTGTATTATTTGTACCTGCCTGGTAATAATAAAATTCAAAAGGTGAACTTTCAAAATTTTAATAAAAATAAAAGGTTCTTGCAATTATTTTATTGGTTTTTTTTCTACTAAAAGGAAAGAACTATTGAAATTTTATATAAAAGTAATAATAATACACAATATTAATAAAAAAAAGGTAAAAATGCAACAGGCCGAAAATAAAATTTATTTTGTTTATGTAACTTGGTTCAAGCGTTTCTAGCTTGAAAATTTTAACGTTTAAGATGCAGCTCGCTCTGGTCGCCCTGTTTGAATTTGCGTACAAAATACGAAGAAACTTTTTCCCGACCTAACACACATCAAAAAAGTCAAAGCAACACGCATATTGTTAATTATTTGTACATTATTCTATATTTATTTAATCATTTCAAATACTTAAATGTTTAGTGTATTTTGTATTTTCCAAAAAAATATGAAAACTTTTAAATAGGTTGTATTGGAGTTCATGATTTTATACAAACGTAGTCTCTGATTCATTTGTTAACCAAACAATTGATTTTGAAATAGTTTTAAGCGCCCGACGCGAAAGTTTAACGTGTGTATCTGTGTGTCTGTCTGTGGCATCGTAGTTCTTAAACGAATGGACCTATTTTGATGCGTTTTTTTTGTTTGAAGGCTGACGTGATCTATGTGGTTCTTAGCTATAATTTATGAAGATCTGTTTAGCCGTTTGATGATCATTAGCTCTGATCTAGGTGATGAAGGGGTGCGGGCAACTTATACCGGTCTGATCGATTAGAAATTTCGTGTCATGTAACTGTAATAATATTGCAAACCCATGGTAATATTGACCTGATGCTGCAGCATCTCCTGGATACCTAAACTGATACTGCGGGGTACCTAACTCCTCAACAACTTACAACAGAGGCTTCGTATTGAGCTCATTGGAATAGTCTCAATGAATATGTGTTAGATAGAACATGGTAACCTTGACTTGATGCTGCAGCACCTCCTGGAATCCGCAGGACGCCCAACTCGTCGCCAACTTACAGCAGAAGTACCGTGTGTGGGCTCATTGAAATAGTCTTAATAAATAGGTAACATGGTAACTTTGACCTGATGCTACAGCATTATCTGAAATCTGCAGGATACCCAACTTCTTACCAACTTACAGCAGATGGATCGTGTCTGGGCTCATTGCAATAGCCTTAATGAATAGGCTTTAGTTAGAACATGGTCACCTTGACCAGATGCTGCAGCATCTCCTGGTATCTGCAGGATATCCAACTTCTTACTAACTTACGGCAGAGGTATCGGTTTTTGGATATGTAAAGTTTAAAAAGTATGATATAAAACTTAAATTAAAATATTAAAAACCATTGACAAAAAACATCTAAAGGTAGAAAATAGTATGTTTTGCCCCTTTAAGTTAATATAAGTAGTTATATTTTGATCTAAGAGTCTTCGCGTGGAGGAAACCAAAAGTTAATAAAATAAAAACAGAATACAATTACTGTTATACTTTACTACAAGTAATAACTAATAAATTCACAACTTAGCTTAAATTATATGTACATAAATTAAGGGGCAGAAACATATTATTTTCTACTTTTTAGAGGTTTTTTTGTAAGGGATTTCTTAAATTTTTAAATTTATATTGATAATAATTGGATGACGTACAATCGGATATCGCAATACTTTTTTGAAAAACTAAACAGTAATCCATTATTATTAACCAGTAGAAGCTTTCAGATTTTTGTCCTGAAAACACGTGTTTTTCGTTACGTGTATCTATGATTAAGAATCAAATTTCTAGTGTATTTTCAACATGATAAAAAATTAATTAAGTATTAGAAAACTATGAAATTTGCACAAAAATAAATAGTGGACGTCTCTTGCACTTTAGCTATCTATAACTAAAATGAAAAACATTTTTCAGAGTTACTAGTAATTTCTAAACAAACTAGTACTTCAATCGTCTCTGGCCGATTTTTAATAAAAGTATCAAAAGAGTGCAAACGGGACTCTATTATTAAGCCTTCGCTGTACGTACGTCCTTCTGTCCGTACGTCTGTCTCTCAGTGGGCAGTATTTCATGAACCGTGATTGAAATGCGCATGACAGTTGAAATTTTCAAAGTATGTATTTCTATTGGCGCTATAACAACAATTAATAAAAATTAAAGGAAGCCCCCAATCTAGACAGGTATGTTATTTTTTGTACGATGGTACGGACCCCTTACACCTCAGGAGCCTTTTAAGCGTTGTTTAGACTTTTTAATGTGTGTATTTTAGACAATGCATAGGAAAAAAAATAGGGAATAATAATATCCTAGCCTAGATACAATCCCGAAAGTAAGAAACTGGTACTTAAGACTTTTTTATGCAAGACTTTCATAATTAAAAAGATGAGTAATTCAAATCCATTAATCACATTTTAAATGAATTCCCGAGGTAATATTGTGGTGTTTAAATTAACTTACAATTAACTTCACGTCCTTTCGTTCCATTAAATTTTTTGTTGTTTTAGTAGTTAGATATTTTATAGCTTTATGTGATTATTTACTTTACATTAATTTCATTTTAGGTTGACTAATAAATATAACTTGTTTACATTTACAAGTGTATGTATTATACATAATAATAGGCACATACTGAGTACTTATAGTAGAAATGGTCAATTTAATAACATGCATAATTTTTGGAATTTGCTACGCACTAAAAATAAATACTAATTTTAAAAACACGCCCGCGCACACACGCACATATACATGCAAGGTGTTTTACTGGGACAGTATGGGGAAGTCCTAAGCCACAAAAGGTACAGGAAAATTGTCTTGTATGTATTTTTAGATGAAAACTGTTTTGGCATAAGTAGTTAATTTTTGTTCAAATGCGAGTTGTACATAAAATGAAGAAAGTCAGTTAAACTATTTTTAACGTGGATAAAATCAGGTTTGTGTAAGAATCATTTCACTGTACAGCTGTTTTTCCACTAGCCGGCACGGCACCATAAATAGATTTTGCATGAAAAAACTATTTCTAAGTATTTGTTCTAATGATGCCAATCGACGCTATCTGTAAAAAGGATAAAAAGACTTTGGTAAGTATAAAAAAAGTCAGAAATCTATAAAACCCTCTACCATGCATTTTGTTTCCGATGGGGATCATTAGAAGAAGATTCTGGAGGTTTAATGAGATGACTCTTACATTAAACTAAGTCAATCCACGTTGATATTTTTATTTTTAACTCCCTTCATTTTTAGGTAGGTAAAACTCACACTTGACCAAAACTATTAATATACCAAATTGACCTAATGGTTTCTGGCACAGTTTTCATCTTTTTAAAATGGATCGTTATTTAATGGTTTTTATCGTTTACAAATTTTTGTCATCATTATACTTAAATCTGTCTATACTAATATGATAAAGAGGTACAGTTTGTACGTTTGTATGTAGGAGGTAATCTTTGAAAATACTTATCAGATTTAAAAAAATATTTCTCCAATACTTAGAATGGAATTTCAGGATGGACATGGGCTAAAAAACCCCGCTCACTCTCGTTAACTACAGGGGCGAAGCCGCGGGCAAGGGCTAGTACACAATAAAATAAACTGGAACTTAAGTACTTTCCCATATAATCCCAGTAAAAACACCCTGTTTACCAAGACTACAAATTTTGCATATCGGCATGTATTTTCTTTATACACACTATACATTATTATGTTAGTACACACTATAAATTGTTATGTTTTTACACACGATAAATAACACACTACAAAGCTTTGCATGGCGGCATATGCAGATTAAAATCACTAGCTCAATCACTCAGGATCTAAATATGGAACTTAACAGCTTTTTCCAAGGAACCTATACAATTAGAGCAAAATACTTTTTTGAACTTCTCATGATAGGTCTTTTTATGGAAAGTACAACTTTTTTTTCTCCGAAATTTATTTTAAAAAGTATTTGTTGCAACCACATTCAAAATGTAAAAAATAAAATATTAAAATAAAAAGAATAACAATTACAAAAGATCAAAAAAATAGACATAAAAGAAATTAAAAAAGAGAACAAAACAAATAAATATCAAAAGTAAAACTATGAATGTGAGCAGCTACATAGCTGAATAACTTTGGAATTTCTTTATAGTAAATTCTTGTTTTTGAAAAAGTTAAGTAGGGACTTTGTTTTTTTTTCTATAATAGAGCAGCCTCTGGTGTATTCTGATTTCTTTGATCATCATCATATCAGCCGAAACTGCTGGACATAGGCCCAAGGATTTCTATGACGATCGGTCCTGCGCTGCCCACATCGGACGGCTTCCCGCGACCTTCACCAGGTCGTCGGTGCACCGAGTGGAAGGCCTGCCTATGTTACGCCTTCCGGTAAGCGGTTGCAACTCGAGGACTTTACTGCCACAACGGCCATCTGTTCTAAGAGCTATGTGCCCCGCCCACTGCCACTTAAGTTACGCGATTCTGTGAGCTACCTTGTCGGTTACCTTGGTTCTCCCACGGATTTCCTCATTTCTGATTCGATCGCGTGAGGAAACTCCGAGCAATGCTCACTCCGTCGCCCTTGGGATGACCTTGAGCCTTATGAGGCCCATAGTAAGCGACCACGTCTCAGTTCCGTATGTCATCACTGGCAACACACAGTGGTCAAAGATCTTAGTCATGATACACTGCGGTATTTGTAACGTGAAGATATTGCGAAGCTTCCCGAACGCTGCCCAGCCGAGTTGAATTGGACCATTGATCTCTCTCCAAGTTGTACCTACTTAACTTGACTGTTTATTTCAAGTACGAGTATCCATATCCGTTAACAACTTAGTCTCCAACCTTCAGAGGAGTGGGTGCGACTTGGACATTTGACATAATTTTCGTCTTGTCCATGTTCACACGGATATATGACATAACATTTTGAGACCCACTTGTTGAGAGGCACTACTGAAGCCATCGAGCATTTTACATGGTATTCCAGGGTCTCAGCCATGACCACGATATCGTCAGCGTAGGTGGATGACACACTCCGCTGATATTGATGCCGAGTCCATCGCAGTCCAGAAGCGTCACAACATCTTCCAGGGCGGCGGTGAACACTTTCGGAAATATAACGTCTCCCTGTTTCACCTCTCACTGCAGCCAGATAGGTTTCAAGTTCTGGTCCTGGAGGCGAACCCACATGGTCGCGTTTTAATACAAATACTTCAACACATCGATAACCAATTCGGCACCGCTGGAGAAACTGTAGTACAGCCCAGGTCTCGACCGAATTTCAGGCTTTCGTAGTCTATAGCTTTGGTCTTTTGTGCACTCTGTCGCATATATAGTCTATATGGTACTAAATCCTTATTGGGAGCCGGCTTGTTCGGGGAGGCTGGAAGTCGTCAAACCTACGTGCGAGACGATTCGTAATTAATTACTCTCGAAAACTTGTAGACATTGGCTCAGAAGTGAGATGGGTCGTAGTTCTTCAGTAGGGTGAGGTCACTCTTTTTGAGGAAGAACACGATCAAACTTCTGTGCCGCGTGCCGTAGGCGTTTGTCCTTCGAGTATGACGGAATTGAACAAGCTCTGAAGAGGAATTGATCAAATTTATACATTAGTAACGGAAACTGGTAACTTTATCGATGAAATGACAAAATACAGTTTCATCGACTGCTATAATGTGTGATCCTGGCGACTCCTTTTTCCACTATGAAAACGTAACTTTAGTCCGTATTGTAATTTACAGCATGTAGATGTAGATACACATTTGTCCTTTGTAAAAGTATATAATTACCTACTATTGTAAGATTTTAGATGTATGTGGATTAGGGTTGCACCATTTCTTTGACATTTATATTTTTTTTTTCTTTTTAAGCTTAAAAACTAACCTATTTGTTCAATAATATGTGCTTACTTTCTCTAATAGTTATTATACATTTATTACTTAATCATTTATACTTAAACAAAAACCGATAAGAAATAAAACTCAAGAGTCAAGACTATACCTTAGCCGCATGATATATAAACACTTGAGAGCGACATAAACAAAAAGATATATCGTAAGAACCTTAAAAATATCATCCTAAGAAAATGATTGCAACTATGGGAAATTCGACCTTTGCTTTTTAAACCAAAAATAAGAAAAATCAAGAAGTCGTATTACCAGTACGGAGCCCCGCAAAACGGACCTCAACATACTGTTTTTTTTTTCGGAGCCCCGTATCGACGGAGAATTTATGTGTCGATTCATTGCAAGTACAAGATTATTCGCGGTTTAACAGAACTGCAGATTACAACATTACTATACATTAATAAAAAAAAAACAACTCTTCTTAAAATGTGATAGTGATTGGGAGATCGTAATTTCGCTACGGTTATTAATTAGAATTCACTTGGATGCCAGCACGTTCCTGTTTGTAAGTTTCTGATAGCTTTTTTTATTTGAAAAATGGATTGGCATAAAATTCTCGGTATTTACATACAATTGCGATAAATAGGTTAGTTAACTGCTAATCATTTGAGTTGCTTTTATTATCTGTCTAAACAAAATTTTATTGTAAAATTGGAAATAGTTATGACGTTATAGTTTCAGAGTGTGTGTCCTAATTTTGTGATTTTTTGTGATTTTGATGAGTTCATTCAAAATCGTTTTCCATACCAACTTAATATTACTACTTCTTGAAACTGGATGGGCCAATTCTAATAAAACTTTACACACATAAACAAGTCACAAAATTCAAGTTTGTGGATATACTAAATATAAAAAAATGTTTTGTCACTATATAATATTGTTTTAAGGTTTTCATAGTAATCTTAAAATTCGCTAATGATTTTTAAAATGAAGTATTTCGAAAATGTAACATGAATCAATAACAAACTAGAATTTTGTGACTTATGTGTATAAACTTTCATTACAATCGGCCCATCAATTTTTAATACGTTGTAATTTTAAGCTTGTATGGGAAACGATACTGTGAATACGTTCTTAATTTAAAATTCAAGAACTGATAGAAAACAAAACGAAAAATTTAAGAAGCAGTAATTAGGAAATAATATTTCAAAATTTATTTATGATGCAATCAACAACCTATTACTTTACGTGGTCATAAAAGGAAAGCGACTTCACCTAAATTTGATGTCAAATGTAAAAAAATAAACTGTTTATATTCCTACAAAGTCCAGGGGTCCAAGTGTTTTCATGCGATCCAAGTTAAATATAAATAACTTACAAGTCTAAGTTATCTTAACCATAAAAAACCAAGTATAACTATTTGTGATCTATATTTGTAACAATAATAAATGCATTCTATGGTTCCCCAAGTCATTAATTAATATAATTAATAAAAATATCCAATAAATTATTGTGATTCCAATAACATTAAAATAACGGCAATTGAAAAAATACATTACAAAGAGAGACGTTTTGACGATTTTTTTAAAAAACCTTTACAACATTTAACCAAAATTGCTTAGATTTAATTATTTTTTTATTTAAAAATAAAACAGCAATATAAAATGATAATGAAACAAGAAACACATGTACCATTTCAGTTCCAATTTTAAATAAAAAAGGTGAACGAAGTGTTACATATGTGTACTGACTATTCAGTAACGGTAATGTGTATCACTATTTAATTAGTAAATATTTACTAGGGTAAAATTTTAAATATTACAACGACCAAAGCATAAAAAGATTTAATTTTATAAATATTTGTGTCTAACTTACTTTTTCTACTTATCTACCCGACTCAGTTCCGCTGGTTAGCGCATCAACTCCCCCATGGTCCATTTAGGTCCTGTCCATGTCTTAGACACTGTACAAATAGCTCTCTAGTTTAGTTTTAGGCGATGGCTGAGTGAAAGGCGAAAACCAGAGCAAGGAGAACCTACCAAAAACAGACTGTATGCTTTTCCATCGAGACTTACGCACCCAGCGCGCCTGTTCTTTCTTCAGCTGTTCGATACCCTGCAAAAAAAATATTGGTAAGTATGTGAATTGTTGATAAGTACTAGTTTCTTATAGCTGGTTTGACCGGCATCACTGCCAAGGCATTTCGCATTCGCATTACGCACTTTAAGGGCGCGGAATCCGAAAAAACCGAGCTATCTTTTCAGTTAAGAAAATGGGTCCCGTAACAAGTCGACACTTTCCCTAATTCGACACTTCCCTCAAATGCCTCGAAGCGTTCTGCTATCCTTGGGGGAGAGCCTCGGTTCGTAAGACAGTTAACGGGTGTAGGTACGGCGAGACAAGTGTATTTTAGTTACTTCCATAGTATAATGTCTTATGGTATCTTAGTACGGCGAGACTAGTGTATTTTGGTTATTTCCGTAGTATAATAATGTCCTAAGGCATCTTACTCTAGGGGCATGCGCCTGACATAGCAAATATTTCTATCCTGCAAAACAGTTGCTATCCGCGCAATAGTCAGATGCATAAGTTTAAAAAAAAACAATATTGTGCTATTCATATACGTAAACATCATGTACGATCGTAAGAATTTGCATTTATTTCCTAAAAACAGTGACAGACATAATTTCAATTTAAGAAATGTAAATAAAAAAATAATATAGCATATTCAAGACTCAGGTTAAAAAGTCATTTTTGGGGGAGTGTATAAGATTCTACAATAAAGTTCCAGAAAATGTGTCCAGTTTGCCAGATAATAAATTCAAGACTCATGTTAAAAATTCCTGTGCTCTAAAGGATATTATAAAATAACAGATTATGTAAATGGCAGGATATATGGACATGTATTGATCCTTTAGCAAATACCACAACCTGAGACTGTAATCTGAGTCATGACATTATTTGTTACATATATTAAGTTTTTTTTTGGATTGTTTGAAAGTGACTGTAAAAACCTACTTAAAATAAATAATTTGAACTATTGTAAAAACGGTCATATATACAAGCGTGAAGCTGATATTATAGTATTAATTCTAAAGTAAAAAATCTATCGCTTGCGTTGATAGTAGGCAATGTAAATGGCAAGAGAGTGAGAAATGAGAGATCCGCAGAAAAACCAAAGTAACGGACGTAGCTCTCAGAAGTGTTAAACTTAAGTGGTAGTGGACGGGGCACATGTACCGAAGAACAGATGGCCGTTAGGGCAGTAACGTTCTCGAGTAGTTATTTGAGATCAGATTAGTAAGAGAAAAGGTCGAAACTTTAACTATGCAACATTAATTTAGAATCTAGTAATTAAATGACTTATTATGAATTCCTTATATGAGCATTCAGACTGTTAAGAATATTTGATCTAAAAGCATTCACATGATTGCCAAATATATTTATGTCGTTAAACATGGTACTATAAGTATTCGTCAGATGATATAGTGGCGAGCGTTTTCCAGCGTTAGTGCCACATCTAGGAGGAATAAAGGTAGTACAAGAGCGTGAGGTTCTGTTATAAGATCTAGCCGGTATACGATATCGAAGCTTGTTAATTATAGGAATATTTGTCAAGACAAAGGTCATTTAAAAGAAGTACTTCTAACTGATGACGTCTATTCTTTAGACTTAGTATTTTGTATTCAAAAGTAGTTGTTCATAAGGTAAGAATTTACGAAAACATCTATATTGCATTGATTTCATAAACTTTTTCTGTATTCTTTCAATATTAATGATATAGACATCATAGTAAGGATTCCATATTGAGACTGCATATTCTAATTGTGAGTGTATCAATGGTTTATACAGGTAAATATACGTAAACGGGTTTTTAAAATCTTTGCATGCTCTCATAACAAATCCAAACATTTTGTATGCCTTATTGCAAATATTTTCCACATGTGTGTCCAGAGTTAGTTTACAATCAATATCGTACCCAGTATATGAACGTGTTCAAGTATAGTATTGCACAATGAATAAGAATAATTGGAAACTTTCCTTTTTTTAGTTACAGTAATTGTTTTACACTTATTTAAACTTAAACTCAATTTATTCCTATAACAGTATTCCGTTAATATATCTAGATCTCCCTGAAATCTGATATAGTCGCTATATTTTTTAATAGTCGTATACATTTTTAAACCATCGGCGTACAATGAAAAGTCGCAACGGCGAAAAAAATCGTATAAATCATTAATAAATAGTATAAATAGGAGTGGCCCAAATGGAACAGGGCTTGATTCGAAACCATTAATAACAACTTTCTGTGTACGATTGGATATATAGGATTTAAACCAACGCCAGAAGTTGCCTTGAATACTTAATACATACTGCTACGACTAAAACAACTGTTTTTGCTGGTGTGACTCCAGCCAGTATGCCTAGAGCTAAATTTATATACAAAATAAGAATACTTACAGTTTCGTCGTTCCATATGGCGTGCAGCTGCGTGCCGAGCATCACCGCAGTAAAGATGGCGAATAGCAGGGCTTCTGCGATGAGGAACAGCAGCAGCACCACGGTCGCGGGCGGCGAGTAAGCGCTACACTCGCGCCACTCGTGTCTGATGCACGTTACGAACTGGTACACTGACAGCGTGAGCGAATGGATCGATATGGCTGCTATGTAGAACTGCGGACAAACAGCGAGGCGGTTGTCAGTGCTGGAATAAACCGAACCAAAGGAATAGTCATAAAGATGCATATCCCCCGCCGCCAATATTACATAGCCCGCTCATTAGGTGTACGATTGGTTGTAACCGGGCGGTCGCTACGAGTGCGACACTATGAGAGTGAGATGAAAAGAGATTCATCTATATCGATAATGTACGATTCAGACCAAACGGGCCGCGGCGCCTCAACGCGTCTGAGCGCATCGGAACTGACGCGCTTATATGCCGCGGCAGCCGACCATATCCATCCGATGTGTCCTTGCGCATGCTCGCATTGGGCGCCCTCGACCGAGATCAGTCTTGACTACAACTTAAATGAGCAATAAGCAGCCGGCCGGAATCC
Organism: Coleophora flavipennella; assembly: GCA_947284805.1. Lineage (NCBI taxonomy): Eukaryota > Metazoa > Arthropoda > Insecta > Lepidoptera > Coleophoridae > Coleophora > Coleophora flavipennella. The sequence goes on from OX369308.1 coordinate 19,797,935, forward strand.
AAACGCACGTGTCGGCGTCCGACTGGAGCTGACCGGGTGCCGCGACAGCCGAGAGCACAGTGACATCTGCGCGCAGCCGACAGGATTTCAATAAAAAAGTTCCATGCAAATATGAATTTAAAGTAGAAAAAATACAGTTCTATTTCCATCAAATGCTCTCCAACACGCTCAGGCGCGGCACGTTCGGTGTGAATCGTACGTAAGAGTATGTAATAATTTCAGTACAATGTATGGAGTGTCATAGATCTTCTTTATGTATAAAAGCGAAATGTTTTGCGCCTAGATCATTATAGAAATTAATTATCACCTTAATTCCGCCAATGGTCAACTTAATGGAAAACTAGCTTTTGCCCGCGGCTTCACCCGCGTGGATACCCTTTTGGTGTGCGGTGCGCCATCCACAAGCGGCTCACGAGCGTGGAAATGAGGTTTCTCCAGATACCTCGGGAACTATGTCGGGCTATGCTATTTAGTAGTCTATATGCCACTATACCCATTCTTTCAACTATGTCTGTGCATAATTGGAAATGTTACACGTTTAAAAAACCGGATTCCATCGCAACAACTTAGAACAATTTTGCGTTGTTACTTTTGGTTTTTGTTAATTATTTAAAAAGTTACTAGATAGATTTTGATAAAATTTATATGAGACCGACCTGACAGTTTACATTATCGAATAAAAAAATATTAATGAAAATCGGTTCACAATCTGCGTAGATATTGTTTTTTGGAAGTCGGTTGAAAAATAATATGTCTATTTGCGCAGCGGGGCTCCATTATTTTTTTTTTTGGCAATAGCGCATTTTTTATATTTTTTTATTTTGCTGAACGAGTTCTTGAGCCTGCAATATGCATTCTACAGAAACAACACAGCTCCCTAAATGAAAATGACAGTATAGTATCAATCGCTTATAATAGAAAACTCTAATAAAATGGCTAAATTAATTTGCTCAAACCTGAAATGACAGTCATGTCAGGTTTGATCAAATTAAATAGATACCAGGTTGATTGATAACTTGAGGTTGGACGATTTGTGGCTGATATGATGATGATGATGATTGATAACATACTTAATAAAGTGGTCCACTGAAGACTTTATAGGCAATTTTGTAAAATTATTCAGTTATACCTACTAACCATAGAAGCTTCAAAACCGTGAAGCATTAACAAAGTAGCATATACAACCCTATGTTGATTGTTTAGTAGAAATATTGGATCTATCTGGTTCCTTTGTATTTATGAACTCAATACAAAACTAGATGTGATAAAGATGCTATATAATGGACCATAAATAATAGGAATATACTATTTACTATGGTTTGATAAAATCTGTGCACTTCAAAAGAATACAATTAAATCTCTGAACTGTAGCATTAGGGGCGCGCATTATAATCTATTTTTACCCACGACGACGCCAAAACGGACCAAGTATTTGCATTTTCGGTTAAGGTTTGTTCGTCTATTTTATTATTATATCAGCTCATATACTTCCCCACCAAGGGGCTCGAGTCTACCCTGAATTAGGGCGATCGGCCCTAGTCGACCACGCGGACCCAGTGCGGGTTGGTCGATCAACCTTCTAGTTTCTTTGCAGGCGTGTGCAGGTTTCCTCACGATGTTTTCCTTTACCGTAAGAGCGTCGGATAAACGTACATCATCATCATATCAGCCGAAGGACGTCCACTGCTGGACATAGGCCTAAACGTACATATGAAATCAAAATTCGAAAAAACATTGGTACGTGGCAGGATTCGAACCACGACCTCCCGGACAGGACTTAGCGACCCTTGCCATTACGCCACCGACGCTCGTATATTACGTGTTCGTCTGTTACCAATTACAGTTTAAGTATGTACAAAATGGTTTGATTAAGGAGCAGAAACATTTTTGTAGGAAGACTGGTAATTTTAATACATTTCTAAATCTTTCGCACACAATTAGACTTACATATTTCAATGGTGGATGCAAATAAAAACCTAAAATATTTTAGAATACTTCAGACCTAAAGTGTTACTGAAATATGTTGAGTCAGATGCTGTTAAAGCACTAATTTAAAAATTCTTATAGACGCGACGCTTGACGTCAAAATATGTAGATAGGTATGCCAAAGAGATTCGCACCCCTTTAAACGTGGTTTGATTGATAGAGTGACATTTGTCCTCGTACTAGGCAAAGCCAGTGACTCGTGGAAGGAACCAACCTACTCTCCAGGTAGGTACCGGAACTGTAGGCATGCACACCAAAAGAAAAGATCGAAAGATACTAACAGTAAATAGCACGAAGTACTTCTGATTGTTTTCGCCGACACAGTTGTTGACCCAAGGGCAGTGGTGGTCCATCTTTCTGATGCAGCGCTGGCACACGGAGCAGTGGTGAGCACGCTCGGGCTTGATGCTGCAGCACTTGGTGCACTTGAAGATCACCTGGCCCTCACGGAAGCTCATCTGCTTTATCATCTCTTTGGTCGCGTTGCCTTTTGGTACGGCACCCTTTGAACGTTGAGATTAATAGTTGTATTAAAGACTATTGAAATACTGAAAGTCTGAGGTATCCTCAAGAGGTACAAGATGCATCCAGAGGTATGCACACAGCGTCAACTACTAAACCCGAATTTTTATTCCCACAGAAAAAATGTAAACAAAGTTATGTCAGTGACAAAGTGGTATATCAGGGATTCATAAACCAAGGGTCCGCTGTCTTAAATGCCGCTTGCGGCAAACTAGTTATTGTGCCGCTAGCGGCAAACTTGCATTATTTTAGTGATGACTATTTTGCCGTCAGTAGAGGCTATTGATGTTTACTGGATGATTACCTGGGCGAGTGAGCTTTAGTCATGTTTTTTGTTTTTATTATTTTTCGTATTGATAACATTCCTGCAGTATTACCAAATATGATTTTAATTATATTTTAATCTTCCAAGGCTATTGATAAGAAATGTATGATTCCAATTTTAAAATATAATTGTATATTCCTGTTAAAAAGTGGCAAAGTATTCTACGAGTTCAATTTTTCTTAAAAGTAAAAGTTACAATATGCCAATTACATTTTTTCTGTGGGAATAACAATTCGGGTTTACACAATGGAGAGACTTTACTTGTGGTCGGAATCCTCAGTAATAGAGGACCGGGAAAAATTAAAAGGTATTCAAGTAATGAGGATTTTAACCCCCCACGCAAAAAGAGGAGGTACTTGAAGCATATGTCTGTCTGTCTGTGTGTCTGGACTACCATCACAGTTCTTGAATCGAAATGATTCTTAGCCATATTTGCTAGAAATCCATTCAGTCGTTCATGGAGATGGTCAACTGCTCGCCGGAATAGTAACAGATAGAGGAGTGGCACTTTAACTAAAATAATGTACACCCTAGGCAGATTTTAGGTGCAATAAAAATCAAAGGCGGAACAAAACCACCGACAAGTGAAGTTGCTCCGATTTGGCTGGTATTTAGTTCCTACGGCCCTACGTGGGATATGACAAGTAACTTGAATGGAAGGCTGAAGCACGCCGGACCCCAGTACCTTAAAAATCACATAACGTTATCTATCTATACAGGGTCTAACAAAATTTTTGCTGGTCCCGTTAACTATAGGGCTTCTACACATTATTTTGAACAACTTTTGTTCTATGACTTTGCTGAAATCGCCAAAATAAAATTTTACTCTTCATACAAATCAATCAGCTGATCGACCAATTTTGTGCATTATTGTATGGAGGTTCCAATTTTTTTTTTCAGAATTGACTATGGGTGCCTTGGGAAAATTGTTCAGTAGTATGAGTGAAACTCCCAGTTAACGGGCCCTACACAATTTTTTTACACCTGTATAAATGAAAATCAAATGCTCTTCTAAGCGCACAACTTTAGAGCAGCTCGATCGATTTCGATAATTTTGTTTTAAAATGTTGGTAATAGTTCGATAAGGTTTTAAGAAATAATTAAAAACCGCAAGCTACTTGTGGCTCGCGCACCGCGCACCCTCGATATTCACGGGAGCGAAGCTGCAAGTGTAATGTAAATTTTAAGTACTTAAAGTTTTTAACTAGGTTTTTCAGCATCAGGCAACGGTTAAGTGTGCCACACGATAAGAGAGAGATACTTGAAACAAAACAAATCGAAAATTTGAAAAGACCCTGACACAAAAACCAACTCTTAAAGAGTTAAAAATAATGTTTTCATACGGATTTGTTATCAAAACCATTTTGAATCCCTAAAGATGACATAATGTGTAAATAAGCGAGGACGTGTAATTATACAGTTTGTACACTCCATTTAATCTGTTAGTTTTTTTTTTTTTCGGGGACAACAAAGTGAATCGACAATTAATAGACATATCTGAGCGAACTACAATCGTCACATGCTTAGCGATACTTAAATCAATGAGGTTTTATATTTTACAATAAAGAAGCATTGTCTATTCACGGCTCGACGGAAAAAAGGGGGAGTCAAGTAACATGGACTTAAAGGTACCTGATAGAAATAAACGTAAAAAATACAAATTTTTGTCACTCTCACCACAGCAATCTATATGAAAGAAGTCTGTCCATTGTTATAGTTGGACCGTAATTGTGACATAGAATCTCCCTGTGGAGATAAACTCCGATGCTTAGAACTCAATAATTTTAGGTATAATTTTGTTGAATTTATAATTTTATTTCTATGAATAGTATTTTATGTTACTGAAGAATTACAGACCCATCTCACTTCTGAGCCATGTCTACAAAGACTCGAAGTTATTGATGAATATGGATACTTGGGACAAGCAGTTAAGTAAGGTAGGTCCTCCTTTGGTAAAGAGATCAATCGTCGAATTCAACTCGGCTGTGCAGCGTTCGGGAAGCTTCGCAATATTTTCACGTCCCAAATACCACAGTGTCACAAGATTAAGGTCTTTGACCAGTGTGTGTTGCCAGTAATGACATACGGAACTGAGACATGGATGCTTAGTACAGGCTTCGTAAGAAGGCTCAAGGTCACTCAAAGAGCGATGGAGCGTGCTATGCTCGGAGTTTCTCTGCATGATCGAATCAGAAACGAGGAGATCCGTAGGAGAACCAAAGTAACCGACATAGCTCTCAGAATTGCTAAACTTAAGTGGCAGTGGGCGGGGCACATAGCTCGTAGAACAGATGTCCGTTGGGGTAGTAAAGTTCTCGAGTGGCGACCGCCCACAGGAAAACGTAGCGTAGGTAGGCCTCCCACTCGGTGGACCGATGACCTGGTGAAGGTCGCGGGAAGCCGCTGGATGCGGGCAGCGTAGAACCGATTGTTGTGAAAATCCTTGGGAGAGGCCTTTGTCCAGCAGCGGACGTCTTTTGGCTGATATGATGAAGATAATGATTTTATTTTATAGAGTTGTATTCGTTTTTATGTATAATAGGGAACCCATGTAATAAAATTATTTGCACCTGTTATACGGACATATACATGACATAAAATTTCCCTCTAGAGATATTAAACCTCATTGTTCTCCAGGGTCACAAGAAAACTTACCGGATCAGTAAACATGGTGCGAAGATGCGAAGCGAAGGCTAAGAATGCCAGACTTTGGAATATGAATATGTTGATATAGCTGTATATAGGATATGTTGATAGGCCTGGCACTAACATCACCATCATCACCACAAACTCCGCGTAGAGTATCAGCAGCCATGTCAGCACTGCGCATATTATGCCACAAATATCCTGAAAAAATCAAAAAGTGTTTATTGTACAAAGTGTAAACAACGAGAATGTAAGAAGGCAACAGTTATTTTAATTGAAACAGGGTTTTCTCATACAATGAAAATGTCACAGCGACAGTTCTCACACACAAACGACAGTAATAAAAAATAAATAGTGAAGCCACGCTGTGCATACTTTCTTGCGTAGCATTCAACATCTGACGTTCTGGTTTATCATCATATTAGTCAAAGGACGTCCACTGCTGGACATAGGCCTCCCCCAAGGATTTCCACGACGACCGGTTCTAAGCTGCCCGCATCCAGCGGCTTCCCACGACCTTCACCAGGTCATCGGTCAACCGAGTGGGAGGCCTACCTACGCTACGTTTTCCGGTGGGCGGTCGCCACTCGAGAACTTTACTACCCCCAACGGCCATCTGTTCTACGAGCTATGTGCCCCGCCCACTGCCACTTAAGTTTAGCAATTCTGAGAGCTATGTCGGTTACTTTGGTTCTCCTACGGATCTCCTCGTTTCTGATTCGATCACGCAGAGTAACTCCGAGCATAGCACGCTCCATTGCTCTTTGGGTGACCTTGAGAGCCTTCTTATTACGCCCATAGTAAGCGACCATGTCTCAGTTCCGACGTTTAGACGTTCTGGTTAGTTATACACAAATCAAACCAGCAATTGACATTATATTTGTAAATATTTGAAAAGAATGGGTGCCATAAAAATACAAATAATTTGGCATTGTGTGGGAAGTACCCAATCTATAATTTTCTGGAATAGCTAACTACTCTTTACAGTTGACCGTATAAAGGTATACTAAGTATTGTACAAAGTTTCATCAAAATCGTTAGAGCCGTTTTTGAAAAGAAAAAAAAGACGTGTGGCACTCGGGGACTGCCGCGGTAAAGCTATTGCATAGCATTTTTTATCAACTTATGCAATTATAATTATTTTTTTTATTAATGCAGTATTTACCAGTACCATATAGTCTTTGGGGCGCGGGATGTTTATGTAATAAATTAACACTAAGAAAGTTCATCATCATCATCAATCGCCATCATCAATCGCCATCATCAATCGGCATCATCAATCGGCATCATCAATCGCCATCATCAATCGCCATCGCCATCGCCATCGCCATCATCATCTTCATCATCATCATCATTATCATAATGGATAGATAAATGGCACTGTAAGTTTTTTAGAACTCAATATATTTATTTTTTTTGGGGTGTCAGGTTTTATTTTCGTTACGTAATTTCTTGATCAGGTCCCCTCAAAGCCCGCGATAAAAGCTATACAATAGCTTAAAAAAAACAAACAAGCTGGGTTTCTGGAATTACGAAGGACCTACTTACTCGGTGTTATTCACCATATATAAGGTAATTATAACGTATAAAGTTTCATTAAAATTGTAAAATTGCACGCGCACCCGCGCACGTACACGCCCACGCCCACGCGCACGCACACACACACACACACACATTCATTTTTGATTTTTAAGATTATGGTTCCCCCATTAAAATCTCAACTTGGATTTTTTTTCCATCACAATACCTTCTACATCTACACTTCTTCGACGCTCGAAAATACAATAAAAATAGATATGTTGCAAACAAGAACCCTTAAAATGTTTACAAGGCAAATAAAACACCGAGTAGTGTACAGGGCGATCAACATCATCATCTTTGATACGATAATAAAAACTTTTATCTACACTCATGTCGTAATTTTCTTATCAGAAACGCTAAGCAAATGATATACCTTTCGATGGAGCCGTGACTAAGGATCCATACAAATTTCATTTCGTTATCGCAAAGTTGTAACAAAATGAAGTTTTTTTTTTTAATTTTTACGCAGATGCTTGCTATTTGAGCACACTAGCGTGTTTCGGAACGCAACCTTGGCGGCGCGCATGCGCGGTGCGATATTACTGCAAATTTATTTTCGCGCCATTAACGTTTGTATTTTTCCTTATGCAGTTTGTATAATATGTAATTCGTTATTCGTTGTAATAAGTAAGTCGTTATTACAAGTTTTTTTACTAAAAACCCAGTAAAATGTCTGAAACTGATAGTGATATAGACGAAAATTTGACACCCCCGGATATTCTTGAAACAGCAACTAAAATAACCTTTAATAATTGTACCATACAAAATGTCAATAATTATTACAATAAACAATGATTACTTTATTTTGTCTTTAATTTAAATTTGTTGTATGAGTGTAGATAAACTATTGTATGCAACTGTACATAATTAGTATTTAACACTCGTGTATACTTTTATGAAACTCGCTGCGCTCGTTTCATAAACCACCCTCGTGTTAAATACCCCTCATTATGCAACAGTTGCATAAATAGCTATTAGGTACAAGCTTTAATATGAGAAGAATTTTAATTATTTCGTGTTCTCAGCAAACCCTCTTGATACCCATATCATGGGGTGCGTAAAAAATAAATAGTCCGCCAACTTTAGGAGTCTGCCACATTGGATTTGAACGACATTGGATTTAGAACGACGTCACTTAGCTAACCATGTATTGTGCTCCAAACTTAACGTGTATGCAAAATTTCTGCTCAATCGGAAACTGGGAAGTGGTTTTAATTTAGCTTCCAAGATTTGGCCCAAACAAACAAACTAACACGGCAAACTGTTTATATTAAAACACCATGGATTTATTTTATATTTCACGTTTGGTCGGTTCGATTTCTGGCTTATCAATATTAAAATAGCTTAACACCCAATACCAGTGTAGGGTTACCCTGTTTGTGACTATTCAACCGACTTCAAAAAGGAGGAGGTTCTCAATTCGATTGTATGTTTTTTTTTATATGTTTGTTACACGATATCTATCACCGCCGATTGTGAACCGATTTTCATAATTATTTTTTTGTTCGAGCCAGTTAACTTACGGTTTTGGAGTCCTGCAGGCAATCACCGTGGCTCGTATCTCACTTGCCGCCATACATCGTTTGGCGCTGATTCTAACACTAATTATTTGTTTTAGTCTTGGAATTTAATGTTTTGGGTCGACCCACACCAAGTTTGCACCTTTTATAGCACTGATTCTATTTTATTTTAAGTTAATTTTCGGAGTAAGTCCACCCAAACTGGCAGATGGAAAAGGAAGGGGAGAAGGAGGGTTCAATGTTTTTATTTTTTATTGTGTATTTCATTGACTACAATAGATTACAAATATTTTCCAAAAATCTAAAAACTTTTAGGTACAAGCTTTTAATATTGTATTATCACGCGATATACATATGCATGCAAAATTTCAGCTCAATCGGAAACCGGGAAGTGGGTCAAAATTAACTTGCAAGATTTCACCCGAACAAACATACATACATACATACAAATATTGCAAGGTAATTAAAAGCTTTTAGCGTTTTATGCTCAAAAGCAAAATGCTTACGGTGCCAAATGTGAATATAAATTCACGTTTACAAATGTTTGAAAATGCAAGCAAGCACAGTATTTTACGATTCTCGGACCTTGATTCAAAACTTCAAAATACCAAAAGGATCTATATATTGTCACCGAGAATATGGCGTCATACCAATTTTCAGCTCCATCGGACCCCTAGAAGTCGCTCTAAAATCGTTCGCAAAATTTTACCTATACAGATTAACATACATGCATACGTACAAACAAGCTTTTAAAAAAAAGTGTTCTATAGAGTGATGTGTAAAATTTTCGTTTTCAATATCAAAAATACTTTCCCTTCATGGCCCATTATAGCACTATTATTAAAGTTTATATTATACAGGATTTAGAAGCAATTAACTGTGCTTCTACTCAACATACTCAACAATGATCCCAAGATTGAGACCTGAAAATAATGCACAGCGCACTGCTCAACTTACTTAGCGAATTGACTATGAATACATATTGTTACTCATAGTCATTTCGCAAAACAAAGATACATTAGATTGATAAAAATCATACCAGTTAATGGGTGCTACATCAATTCGATACACCCTGTAGAACATACCTCGATGCACCAGGCTTTGCCCAACGTTTGTGCATGTCGTGCTCGGGCCAGGTGAGCACTGCACTTTCTGGGTCTATCTGATACTGATGCCACGATATGTACTCAAAGTCAATTGGCTTACAAACTTAACTAAATTGATAAATTTATCCCAGTTTACGGGTGCTGCACCAATTCGATGCATCCTGTAGAACACATACCTTGATGCACCAGGCTTTGCCCCCACAACAGCGGTTATGCATGTCGTGCTCGGGCCGGGTGAGCACTGCATATTCTGTGTCCATCTATACTGATGCCACGATATGCACCCATAGTCAATCGGCAAAAAAATTGAACTAAATTAATAAAAATCATACCAATTTACGGGTGCTACACCAATTCGATACACCCTGTAGAACACATACCTTGATGCACCAGGCTTTGCCCCCACAACAGCGGTTATGCATTTCGTGCTCGAGCCGGGTGAGCACTGCACATTTTGCATCTATCTATACTGAGCCACGATATGAACCCAGTCAATTGGCAAAAAAAATTAACTAAATTGATAAAAATCATCCCAATTTACGAGTGCTATACCAATTCAATACACCCTGTAGAACACATTCCTTGATGCACCAGCCTTTGCTCCCACAACAGCTGTTATGCATTTCGTGCTCGGGCCGGGTGAGCACTGCACATTCTGCATCTATCTATACTGAGCTACGATATGAACCCATAGTCAATTGGCAAAAAAAACTAAATTGATAAAAATCATCCCAATTTACGAGTGCTATACCAATTCGATACACCCTGTAGAACACATACCTTGATGCACCAGGCTTTGCCCCCACAACAGCGGTTATGCATGTCGTGCTCAGGCCGTGTGAGCACTGCACTTTCTGGGTCTATCTGATACTGACTTTCCATGTCATCTTCATCGGAACTATCGTAGAATTCACGTATCATTGAGAACTCTTTTTGCACCTAAAATATTAGAAAAGTTTATTTATTATAAAAATTTGCTAGTATTATTGTTATACCCCGGTGGTGCAAAATTATAAGCGAATTTTGAAATTATTTTTAATCATAAAAGTAAAACGTTACTACACGCTGGACATACATCTTATCTACATAGGAATAACAAATTATTTTGAGTGTGGCATGTCCACACTGAAAAGACAATCAATCCAATAAAAGACATGAAAGTGCGGCGGTGCTGTAAAGTTACTAAATGACCCGGCAAATGTAAAACTGCAAACGAAACAAGGTACGGAATATGCGCCGAACTTTTTCCAAAACGAAGTTAAAGTTTTGTTGAACAAATTAAAAAAATAAGTTTGCGAAAACTTTTACTCTATTCATAAAAACCGTGAGAAAGTGTAACAGATTTTAAATATGATGGCAATGATGCCGATATTCCCAATTTCAAAAATGTGAAGAGCATGTCGTACTATTACAGAGTTTTTTTATCAAAAATATGTATTTTGAGGTTTACTGGCATATTCTGAGATTTTATGTCATACCTACGAGTATCATCATCAATTCATTAATTTATAGTTAAAAGTATTGAGTTAAAAAATATTTAAAATCTCCAAACACTTTTGCTTGCAATAGTACAAGCAGGTAGGCATTTCTCTAAATAAAATTTATCAGGTGAAAACACGATACGGGGACGCAGGTGACGGGTGCAAATAAGAACAGGGGTATATAAGAAGAAGCCAACTAGGATTCCCTGTACTAGGGGAAACAAACTTAAATATGTTGAAACAAATACTCATACACAAATAGAAATTAAATACCCAAACATAGAGAAAACAAAGCTATTCGTCACATGATTGTGCCATGAGTGGGGATCAAACGCACATCCCTGGCCCAGCAGACAGAACCTGAGCACTGGACCATCAAGTTATTCAAATCATCATAGCAGCTCATATAAGTCCCCACCGAGGTGCTCGAGCGTACCCTGAATTAGGGCAATTGGGCCTCAGTCGACCATGGGGCCCAATGAGGTTTGGTCGACTTCACACACAACCTTCAAGATTTTTCACAGGCGTGTGTGTAACAAGCATATCTTGTAAGATTTGGAACTCTGATTTTCGTGTATTCAAATAAAATAGCACAAATAATACACGACATCTAAGAAAATTATTCTTAGTAGCCAGTATTTTTTTATTAAAAAATTTTGCCATAAATAACAGTGAAAATCTGTTAGCACTAGCTACAATACTGTACACTGTAAATACTTTGACTGTATCGAGTATCCACTAGTCATTTGAATGCCTTTATAAAATATAGATTTATAAGGTGTGATTCTCAATACAATAATAGGTATAAAACTAGGCACATTTTAATCGATGAGAAAAATATATTTAAAAAAAAAATTGACAACTTAACCCTCCGCAGGCCTGGTGGGGTCTAATGGACCCCACTCGATACAAAATCTGTCATAACTTAACAAATACAAAGTTGAGTAACCTGTGACTCTCGGTAGCTTCCGTTACTGGATCCTACGTGCTAATAATCCCCTCCCTGCAGTCTTGAGCCAGCTTTCTTCCGAGTTAGGCGCGATCAAAGTGATCAAATCGTTGGTCAATTGTCTCCAAAACGTCGGTCAAGAACATGATGAAGAATGATTTCGAAATTTTAAAGATTTTTTTTCTCAAGGTTATTATTATATCAGCTCATATACGTCCCCACCGAGGGGCTCGAGCCTACCCTGAATCAGGGCGATTAGGCCTTAGTAGACCACGCGGGCCCAGTGCGGGTTGGTTATAAAATATGCTAATTTGGTAATTTTTGATTAAAGTTTTGACTTATTCATATGAATATATATAAAATAATTCGTAGCTAATAAAAAATATAATATTTGAATATTTTTCTACTTAAAAACAGTCATTCTAATTGGGGTCCAATGGGCCCCACCAAGCACGCCGAGTGATTTTCATCCACCAGGCATGCGGAGGGTTAAAGCAAAAAAAACTTGTGATTGACATTATTATAATTTAATAGAAATGAAAAAAAAAAGAAAAAGTAAGGTTATTCTTAAATACTTGATTAATTTCATTTGATCAATTTCCTGTCATTTACGATCATTACTTTTTTGCCCTCCGGAGGACCTCGTCTACTTTCCGATTTCAACTACTTTCCTATTTCTTTCACTATTGCGCTTTGTCCACTTGTTTGTCCTACCTCGCCCAAACTCCTACCTCGTCCACTCTCCTACGTCGTCCTCTTCCTACATTGTTTACTTTCCTACCTCGTCCACTCTCATACTTAGTCCACTCTTCAATCCATCTCAGAAGACTAAATTGCAAGTTCCTATTCTACTCAAAATTCTATAGGGTCAGGATAAGTAATGAGGACCATTAAAACAAGGAAATATTGAAAATAAAATAATTGTATTGTTGACTTAAACCAACTTTTTTTACTTTGCAAGTGTTAAAAATAGGATATTAAAGTGGCCCTATGTAGTAGGCTCGTACTTGACGTAGAATAATTATTGATGGCGGGTGACAGTATTTACTCGTGGATGACAGTATAGTCCATAAAGTTTTCAATAAAAAGCAATGACAATGAATATTGACAAAACTAGAAACCACCACGGCCTCTTTGGTCGATCGACTAAGACGCTTGGGTCATGATCTGGAGGTCCGGGTTCGATTCCCGACGGAAACATTTCAATTTGACTGCATGTTTTTTTGCAATTTCTATGAATCTTTTCATAATTGATATTACTTCAGAGATGCAATGGATTCTATTCAACCTTTAGTAGAAGTATACGAAATAGGAAAGTAGACGAGTAGACAAGTAGATGAAATAGGAAAGTGAACGAGGTAGGAAAGTAGACGGAGTAGACAAGTAGACGAAGTAGGAAAGTGAATGAGGTAGGAAAGTAGACGGAGTAGACAAGTAGACAAAGTAGGAAAGTAGACGAGGTCCTCCGGAGGGCTTTTTTGATATTAACATGCTACACCACTTATAACAAAGTTATAACATTTTCTTTACTCTTGCATCTGAAAAAAATTAAAGGTATAAGATCCAAATCTTTTTATTTTACTTTTTATTCAGAATCACATTATAGTATAGTTAGTCTTCTTAAATACTTAATAAAGTATTTTGGAGAAAACAAATTATTGAACTACAACTATTAAATATAAATTGATGCAGTAGTTCTAGTGACCTCAAATAATAAACAATTGCGTTGGGTTTATGCAATGCCAATAAAAGATAAATAACAAACATAAAGTAACAATAATGCACATAAATTAACAAACAGTTTTTAACTTTATAAAAATAAAAAAATAATAATGCATTGTAATCTCGCCATAAAAGACAGTGCAAAGCTGCCAATATACTGTACTGTATTTGGTCAGTCTTTTAAAATAATATTTTGCAAAAAGCATATTATTAAACTACAACAATTAAATATAAATTGATGCAGTAGTTCTAGTGACCTCAAGTAATAAACAATTGAGTTGGGTTTATGCAATGCCAATAAAAAATAAAATAACAAACTTAAAGTAATAATAATGCACATAAATTAACAAACTAATAATGCACATAAATTAACAAACGGTTTCTAACTTTATAAAAATCAAAACATGATAATGCATCGCAATCTCGCCATAAAAGACAGTGCAAAGCTACTAAAAATACTGTACTGTATTTGGTCAGTCTTTTAAGATAAAATTTTGGAGAAAACAAATACTTAAACTACAACAATTAAATATAAATTGATGCAGTAGTTCTAGTGACCTCAAATAATAAAGAATTGCATTAGGTTTATACAATGCCAATAAAAGATAAAATAAAAAACATAAAGTAACAATAATGCACATTAAGTAACAAACAGTTTTTAACTTTATAAAAATCAAAACATGATATGATAATGCATCGCAATCTCGCCATAAAAGATAGTGCAAAGCTGCTAAATATACTGTACTGTATATGGTCAGTCTTATAAAATAAAATGTTGGAGAAAACAAATTATTAAACTAAATAAATAAATAAAAAATAAAATGGAAAATGAAAATTGGTGGAGTACTTATAGTGACCATAATTAATAAACAATTGTTTCATGAAAGGCTATATGCTTGAAAAGCACATTATGCACATCAAATAACATAATTTTAGAACATTACAAAATCTAAACATGACAAGGAATATGTTCATGTCAGGTGAGGGTTCAAGTCTAGGTATCGCCAATGTAACAATGAGTTTTAAAAACTAACATAATTACCAATACCAGTGAAGGAAAAGAGTTTGAGAAATCCCGCACATCTGATTCCAATGTGAATTATGGTGGCCGCAATGGACATGATTGCACATATTGAACTAAATACCCTACATGTTTCCACTGGTTCTGCTATTCAGATAACCTTGTCTATCCACTGGATAGCAGGGTACTTATGTCACACGATAAGAGAGAATGTTTTTAACTTTGTTACCTCTGATATGGAGAGTTTCCAATTAATAATGTATTGCAATTATCTAGACAACTATGCACAGATAGCATTTCACTTGCAAATGGTTCTTGCACTGAATTGTTCAGGAGTTCAATTCGCAAAGTAAGTAGACATGTATTTCGCATTGCATGATCAACCGGTGATACAGCTGATTGCAAGTACACTATTTATTTTTGAGAACATTGGAAGAAAGGATAGCTAGCAAGGTTTCAGCTCGGTGGAGAAACGATACAAAAC
Organism: Coleophora flavipennella; assembly: GCA_947284805.1. Lineage (NCBI taxonomy): Eukaryota > Metazoa > Arthropoda > Insecta > Lepidoptera > Coleophoridae > Coleophora > Coleophora flavipennella. Next base: position 19,813,278 of record OX369308.1, read on the forward strand.
AAAACCAACTTGAGTTACAAAGTTAGTGCTTACCTCCTTTGAGACTAATAAATGCAAGGTATTTGGCAATTATCCAGGCAGAACAGTTAGCTTCAAGTCATTGATGGTCTCAAAAAAATGCCGATGACTGTAATTTGAGGGTCATGGCTTACACACTTCAAGGTTCGCCAAGTTGTTCATATTTCGCCCATTAGCTGAATGATTTCTCAATGACCTATCCTGTAATTAACTCTCACTTTCTCGTTTCAGACGACATTAAAATCAATAAAATTTAAATGAAAGGAAGGTCTAGGAACCGAACCAACCAATCTTTTTTTTTCTCACTCGCTCGCTCGCTCAACAAGCCAGGAGCACAAAGTGAATATAATACAACCACAAAACGTAAGTTTGTTATATTCGCTTTGCAGACCACAGAACTTGTATTCATAGTACTTTTTAGACTAAAGTACTCTATGCACGTTTTAAGGGCGTATTTAAACGACGCGAAAAATATCTTGCTAGCTGTTCAGTCATAGCAAATTTATATTTTACTAACAAAGACACAATGTTGAAATTATTTGTAATAGTAACTAACCGCGCGGCTGCTCGCTCGAGTCACTCGAATGTTCTCGATATGTATGTACTCTACATCTACGGGCGCGGTGACGATATTCGTGTCATATAAACGCGCCCTAACTTGTTTAAGCTATGAGCAAAACAGAAAATACTTTGGTTTTATAGTAAAGTTCTAGTTCAGCTGTGCCAAAGATGACCTATTATTACTATAACAGCCTATTGGAGTTTACTCCATAAGAATCGATTTTCATATAAGGCGCTCGGTGTGAAAAAAATATGAGGAGTAAAATCTAGTGATCGCGTTACGTTTTTCGCGCGCAACCGATTGTGCGCACCTTTGTCACGTGATACAAAACAATCAGGATTGGCTGAATCTAGAATGACGTCACAACACAGTAATCAGATCTGTCATTGTTGCAGTCTTACGATTTTTGATCTGTTTAAATAAGATTTTTTTTTAAGCATCGGTGGCTCAACCGGTAACGACTCGGTCCATCTAACCAGAGGTGCCGGGTTCAAATCTGGACGGCCAATGTACCAATGAGTTTTTCAAAACTTACGTACATATAATTACCGATTGCTTTAACGGTAAAGGAAAAACATCGTGAGGAAACCTGCACACGCCTGCGAAGAAATTCCAAGGTTGTGTGTAAAGTCGACCAACCCGCACTGGGCCCGCGTGGTCGACTAAGGCCTAATTGCCCTGATTAAGGGTAGGCTCGAGCCCCTCGGTGGGGACGTATATGAGCTGATATAATAATAATATAATAAATAAGATTTTTACTTCTAACTGCGTGAAAAACTGCCATTTGTGTTCAACTTATACGCCGCGATTTTTCCGGCTGTGTAAGGCCAGCCTAAGGCTGAATTTAGTGCTCGACCGACGGTGGGGTGCTGATATCATCGATACATTTTCGTTGATAAACCTACGTCCAAAAAATTTTCTCTGTTGTCTGTCCTAAGGTACCTGGAGTACCCAAGTCATTATTTCTGTAAAAAGTGTGTTTCTCTTTCTACTCTATGACTCTCAAAGTATAAAAATATTGTTGTCTCTTTCTAATGAACGTAGCAACGAGCTGAAGTGATAAAACAGCGTCCCTACATAGAAAATAATAGAGGAAAAAAAAGTTTAGTCAGTCCTTCGTACGACGCGTACCGTAGTGCTCGCTAATACAAGTGTTTTTTTAGTGATTGTTGTGTTTCGTTCAGTGTTGTTTATGGCAAGTTTCATCAAAAAGGTAAGTACAAGTGAAATTACATGTAAAGTGTTAATCTGGGGTGCCAATCATAAGTTATTTCAACGAATTACAACACACCTTCTAAACTTTTCTGAAATGCCATTACGCCATGTTTAACATTGAACTAAAGCATAAAATTATATGAAACTTGGAATGAATAGAAAGCTACATTCAACACTATTACAAAAAACAACTCTTGAGCTGTATATTCAGAGAACCCAACTCATAAATCTTGTTTTTGGGAATCCGGGTGCCGCCGCGCCAGACAACGATTTTTCGCTCCGCGATCACGGGCACTCTACAGGGTTTTTGACTTACCGCACGGGGCAGTTGACCGGTTAGACAAGCAACTGCCTGCAGTGCTGCGCTGATGAACTGATACGCGCAGATTATGAATTATCCGGCTGTGTAAGGCTTCCTTTCTTAATTCATAATCTGAATTCAGAAAGCCCGAATTTGCCTATAATTTCAAAATGCTCCACACATATCGTGACTTTTCCAAATCCGGGCTGAATTCAGATTATGAATTTTCCTGTTGTATCATCATCATCTCAGCCGAAAATCATCCACTGCTGGACAAAGGCCTCCCCCAAGGATTTCCACGACGACCGGTCCTGCGCTGCCCTCATCCATCGGCTTCCTGAGATCCTCACCAGGTCGTCGGTCTGGTTGTATAAGGCCAGCCTAAGACTGGATTTAGTGCTCAACTGATAGTGAGCGCTGCTGACATCGATTGGACGTAGGTATATCAAGATTTTTTTTGACAACTGCAGTGCCGCGCTGATGAACTGAAAAACGCTTTTAGCTTATCCGCGCTGATGGGGACCATCATCGGTCGAGCGCGTCCGCACATACGCCGGTCGACTGACGCGTATGGCGGTGTGTTTATTACGACGCTGACCGAGCGACCGATTGTAGGTGAAGAAAATGAATATCAATATATCGCAGTCATCTGGTTAAATCTGCCATTTGATTGAAAGGCTAGCACGTTGATTGAACAAGCGTCACTCAACGTTTAACTAGTTGGCTGATTGTAAGCTAGTCCTTTGAACATGGCGGAAGTAAAATCCCATACAACGCAAAGGGAGCTTTGTGTAAAATCTACTGTGCAAAGTACTGTAAATGAGCGAACTGAGCGAGCGATATAAGGTTCGGTCAGGTTTGATTGATTATACAGTCCTAGAACCTCGCGAAGCGAGGGTCTTCCCCATGGGTAGTAGAATGCTGCGCAGAAGAAGAAATCATCGGTTTTATATTAACGCCGCCGTTTTGCAAAGCAGCGTACATGTCTCTACGCACCAGATGGCTGCGACAGATACACAGAGAATATAATAACTGAGGTATACCTACGTCCGCCTTTATGAGGCATCTCTTGTGAATAAAATGAAATTAACATTAAATTAATTGAATGAATTTTGTATTTTTAAATGGGTTCATTATTCTTCATATCACGAATAACACGAACGCTCTCGGTTGAGCACTAAACGTAAATTTACAACCCAGGCGGTCTGATGCTCAGCGTGTTCTCTGAGCGCCGACAGTAAGCGCTAACCGCCAGTCGAGCACTAAATCCATCCTAAAGTATATAATACTAATACACTGGAGTGATGTATAGTCGAATTTATCTATAACCATATTATCTGTCCCGGCGAACTTCGTTCCACCTTACACTACACTACCCTACCCTACGTACTCGAAGCGTACTTAAAATCGAAGCGTCATTTGTAGATATAGATTTCAAAGAGATGGTCGTTGTCTGCGAACTAATTTCACGCAGGAGGAAAAAAAGGGTACATATTATTTGACTTATTGAATTGATGGAAAATATTATTTGACTTATTTCTACCCATCCTTTAATTTTCAAATTGATATTAAAATATTCTTTTTACTTTTTATCATACAGTGCTACTCTCTTTTCTACTTCTTTTATGAGTATATCATGTCAATATCGTCTTGATGTACATTTTGCGTAGAAGTTGAAAATGTTTTGCGTGCGCCTAAATCGACATTCCGAAGGCGAATGACTGACAAACGACGCGGACTTGCAAAGAGCCACAATTTTATCACCCGTGCGCGCGTTGGTATTAAAATCTAACGGCGCGGTGACAGTTTTGTCACGGGCTTGTTCGCAGGTCGGCGGACAAAAGTGTCACCCAGTTGTCGCGTCGTAACATGCACCTCCATATACCGCCAGCCATGGACTTGATGTGAGTGACGTTTTTGTCACCGTGACAAAAGTCACCCGTGCGCGGTAACCCTTCTACACTAGGTACGTTTTACTTGTAGGTATGTGCTGGGACAAGAGACTATGGGTACGTTCCACTTAACGCCCGCAACGCCATCGACCGCGACCGCTGAAACTGCCGTTCCACTAACGGAAAAAGGCCGCGGGCGTTGTAGGCGAATGTTTTAGGTGGAACGCACATTTGAGCGCTGTGTGCTCGCAATATGGCGGCATGGTGAAAGTTTTCTGTTTTCTCGTATAAATAGTTCAATAAATAATCGATATTAAATCTGAATACTATAGATTTTTTTAAACTGCGTATGAAAACTTACGCACGCGCTTACTCTTCTGATTTTTGCCGGAGTCTCTTCTTCAATAGGGAGGCCACATTCTCTTTGGTGAAAGCCCACTCTGACCCACCAATATTTTGTGGGCGAAGTGGGCGCGATGTGGTCGCGAACAGTGACGTCAGCGATCGCTCGCGACGTCCACGGGCCTTAGGTGGAACGATACAGAGGGTGTTACAATCGTTGCGGGCGTTTAGTGGAACGTACCCATTGAGTACAAAAAACCACTGATAAGACATAGGGACTTATATCCTCTTTGAGCACAGACTTAAACCTTGACTTAAACTGAAGAATCTGTTCAGAAATTATAAATTTTCGATTTTAGCAAAGATGATCTATTTTATAAATAGCTGGTTTATTTTTCTATTTATGCGTTCTTGTTAAGAAGGTGGACATTAAACTTTTTAAAATATTATTTGAGAAGGATATTATGCTTTATTGAAATGTAAAAAAATAAGTTTTAAAATATATAGGTACATACCTTTTCTACTTCTAGCTTTTTCACTTCACTGCTATTTTCTGAACTACAGCCACATAGGCCAATGACACTGATGACATGACATAAAATCAACAAATCACAAACTGCAAGCAAAACGTAGTGTAGTGTTGGTATTCTATTCGCTTTGCTGCAACCAAACCAGTTTGAACTTTGAAAGGAAAATCTTTGGTTTATTTCTTCTATGAGAGTTTGTTTCAGTTTTATTGCATCTAGTGTGTGAAATAAAGTAATAAAACTGGTGATTTCTATATAAACTTTGTTTATTATACTTGCGACTACTACCAGTCCTATAAACAATGCCACCGGTAAGTAAAGGAGAAATACCTTTTTAGCCAAAGAACATCCAAGTTACTTTTTATGTAACGTATGTCCACAATATCTACACTTCTTCCTTTCTGTGAAGGCAGAAACCACAAACCACAAATCAAATTTCGTACCTGCTGGCTGATCTCAGCATGACACACCTACATTTTATAAATTCTAGTCCGATCTATTAGTGGCATACTGTAAAGAAAGATAGTTATGTTAGCCCATTGTATGATGTGTAATTTCAGCCTCCAAAGGGGAAGGCGCCTACCAAAGGCGCCAAGCAGATCTTGGTGGAGAACACGGCCACAGTAACCTTCTACCGGAATATGGCACTGGGAGCATGCTGCTTCTATGCAGTCATCACCGGGGCTCTGTACTATGACAGTCTTACCACGGGCGTTATTGTGAGTGCTTAATTCTGCATATTAAATGATAAGGAAAAAAAGGCCTTTTAATAAAAAAATACTTAATGGAAATCTCGGTCCATTCAGTACTTTGCAAGTCATAACATGTAAGTACAGACAGACAGATTGATGGTACCCCATTAAAACCAAATTAAGGAATCTTGGGATCACACAAGTTGCAGTCAAATGAATGAATTTTTTTAATAAAAAACCAGCCAAGTGCGAGTTGGACTCTCTCACCTCTTTAAGGTTCCTAAAAATTATAAATCGGGAACTACAAATCATAATAATAATTTAAAATCTGTTTAAGCTTGTGCCAATGAAACCCTTTCATACTTTTCATCTTTCCACCTTTTCATCCCCACATGACACGGTTTAAACTCAGTTAAAAATTTGAACCACCATTCCATGCATAATTGATTACATACTTTAAATAAAGTCTGTATTTTTTATGATTTAATTACAAATGTATAGTTTTGAGATTTTTCCCTATACCTACTTGTAGTTTATGATGGTATTACTTGAGAGTGTCAAAATATATGTTTTTTGCGACTTAAATGGCAATATCTTTTTTTATGTTAACTTAAGAGTTTGATTTTTTCATAGCTTCTAGTAACTGTAGACTGCACTACATGATTTTAATTTCAATTTGATACCTCCACACATTCCTGAGATAAAGGGTCTTGACAGAGAGACAGACGGACAATAAAGTGATCCTATAAGGGTTCCTTTTGAAGTATGGAATCCTATTAAAATTAAAATGAAAGATTTTATCTACCAAACAAAGCATTATTTGTGTTATTGTGTGTTATTTGCAAAGATTTTAGGACATCACCTCTGATTAGTTAGTGGCTACTGAAGTGACCTTTAACGTTAGTACTCTTAGATACCTTTGTGACCTGTATTTCTGTCATAGGAGGCTCTAGTTTCCATACAAGTTTTACTTTAATACAAAAACTACATGCTGGATTGAATTCAAACTTTTCAGATATTTTGAGTACACACACACTGTAGCAAAATTAGTTTAAAATTGTTAAAATATCCTGGGAAAAACCTTCTGCGACATCATAAGTAGAATTTTGAATGTTGGTTCACTTTCAGATGGTGTTTTTGGTGTTTGTATGTGTAGCTTCATGTACAAATACCAATTTCTTCCAACTTTAGGTAAACAATGGTGGTATTACTTGTTTTTTAGGTAGTAATTTCAATCTAATTTCCTTTTTAAAGATTTTTAGTTTACTGGCGACTTCAAAGGTTTCTACATTTATATCTATATTCTTTAATATATACTTTACTTACCTGATCTTCTTTTTCCTTTCCTAAACTTCAACTTTTCGGTTCAAACATTCAAAATTCTGCATATGATGTAGCAGACAGTTTTTCCCAGGCTATTTTAGCAATTTTAAGTTAATTTTGCTACAACACATAATATTGATGTTTGTAATTGGTTTTTATCGTAATAAATTTGAATACAACTAACTAAAGCCTTAACCCGGCGAGCATGAGTCAGGGTATCTCATACGGTGGTAAAATTTTAAAGTAGTGTATTTTTTTAAATTTTTGTCTAGCAGCACTATATCGCTCAGGAGCTGGAGGCAGGGGCGTGCGGGAGGGGTTAGTGGCGTTATCGCAGTTTTGCGCGGGGCACCTCCTGGGATATTCGAGCGCAAACCTATCTCGGGTATTTTATTTGATTGATCTCGACTCGACAGTAGTGATTAATCATATTATTCATTAAAAAATTTATAACAAGTTTTTTAACGAGAAGGAACTCATTATCTTTCAGTTTTAAGTTGATAAGTTAAACCTCTAATTTGGTTCTATAATTACATAGTACAAGAAAAACATGAATAAATAATAATAAGTGAATAATTAAGAACTTCTTTCATTTAATTTCATTGACTAATAATTAATTAGTCTACAAAATAAAACCAACAAAATAAAAATAAAAATATAAACGGAACTTCATTATGGTACATTAAATTATAGGTATCTCCCACCCTGCCACATTCTTGTTGTAACTTTTTTCCACCTCATGCTCGGTGGGTTAAATTAATTTTGTCAATAAAATTTTCATCCCACTCTTAATTTAGTTTTGATTTATTGTTGCCCCTGTGGTCGACTAAGGCCCGATCGCCCTAATTCAGGGTTGGCTCGAGCCCCTCGGTGGGGACGTATATGTGCTGATATGATGATTAGTACATTAAAACTAAATTGATATGTGTATTCTCAACATATTTTCAAAGTTAGGATTCAATCTGACTTACGAATTTTATTTTTAAAAAAAGGGAACTTTTTTATCTATTTCTCCACAATTGACAAGCCCTTGGCATCATCTCACCTGATGGTAAGTGACGATGATGCCGAAGATGGAAGCGGCTTTACCAAGATTCCCCAACGCAATGGAGATCTGGCTATCTTATCTTGAAGCCGGAACACATCAATCATCTTGTGGCGACCCCATTTCATGGTCCCACGGAACCCTAATAAAGTGAGGCAAAGTTTAATTTTTTTTCGAGACGCAACGCATAACAGTTCTTGTGTTGGAAGCCATAGACACGGACATTTTATATTTTTCTGTAACTGCATTTTACAGTTATATGTATGCGTTGCTGTTATACGATGGTGGTAGTTAGCCATGCGGGCTATGAAAATGCCCTACCACCAACCAAACCGAGTCTTACAAAGTTGACCCCGCCCCGGGAATCGAACCCGCGACCTCCTGGTGTTAAGCGAATGGACTAACCATTACGCCACGGAGGCGGTTACTAAATAAATAAACTTGATATGAAATTTGCTTGGAAACTCAAGCCTCCTAGAGATTCTTACTGTCCATCAAAGAAGTACCTTACAAATTAGCATTGCTTTAATGTAGACTTTTGTTCTTGATTTTTACAGTTCCTGAATATACTAGTGCTGTCAATCTACATGGGATGCTATCAAATGATGAAATACATCAGCCGGCCAAGCTTCTCTGACTCCAACCAGCTACTGGATGCTGGCTTGGACTTGAATATGGATGGAGGGATGGGAGAGTGAGTAACTTGCATCTCGACATATAGGGTTATTGATTTACAGTTTATATGACCCTGCTTAAATTAGTTTTGCTAATAAGTTAATATACTAGGGCCTCAATAATCCGGACCCACTGTAACCCAGTACTTTCTGTAATCCAGAAAGTCTGCATGGCCATTAGAGCCGCAGCTGGGTTGGGGTAGATGTAGTGTTGCATAGTGACCAGGCCATTTCCCGATTAAAATAAGCTGAATATTACATACTTTTTAAGACTTTTCATTAAAATGATGGTTTGTTCCTCTAAGTGCTTACTTACTGTCAGTCAATTGTTATTATATCTAAGATTCTGTATTTATAAGTGTATATTTCATTAGAAACAAAAATTGTAGACTCCGGGCACCTTGATAATCTGCCATTGTCTGTTTTTTTCCCATCTGAATTATCGAGGCCCTACTGGAAATAAAAATTAAAAAGGTAAAAAATAAATTCTAAATTATTGTATAAGCCCTTGTGCTTAACTCTGTATGTTTCTGTGATAAAAGAGTCTTTGGTTAAAGCCTAGACTGTTTCTACATAGTAATATTAATAAATATCACAAAAAAACCCACTCAATTTATTTTCAGACATGTGAAGGACATAGTGATACTGGCTTCAATAACACATATCTTGGCGGTGGTGTCCAATTACTTCTGGTTGTTGCTGTTGCTGCTACCAATCCGCGCGTTGTGGCTCCTGTGGACCAACATCCTCGGGCCATGGTTCTTCCAAGAGGCACCCCAGGACACGGAACAAGATGACAAAAAGAAAAAGAAACTAGAAAGAAAAATGAAAAGATATCAGCAATAGGTAGGTGTATTATAAGTTAGGGTTTTCAATTGTGGTACAACCCACGGCGTATAAGTTGACACAAATAGCGGTCGTTCGCGCAGGTAGGAAGCGCGCGGGTGTAGCGCAGCGCAGGTGAGGCGGGGGACTGGCGTCCTTCGGTGCGTGCGACCTCCGCGTCGCTTCCACGTAGCGCACTTCAATTGAGACCTGAAAATAAGATGCGCACTGTTCAACTTACATGCCGCGGTCTGTAGTGGTAGTTCGAAAAACAGATGGGAGTAAATATATTATGATACAAGGGTGGTAATAGGTAATTGCAAACGAGATGATATTTCAAAACATAATATGTGACATTGTCACGAGTTTGCAATCACCTTTTACGGCTCTGTATCCTACGACGATTTGCAATACAGTTGTAAAAACCAGTTTCATTGAACTGAAGAAAACTGCATAGTTTAATTTAAAATGTATGTATAGAGTTTTGTATGTATGGTCGAACTTATAGAGCTGTGATTATGAGGTGGGCTTGTAGGAGTAGACAAGGAGGGGATGTTGACGCGTGCGGTGTCATTTGTGTCGTATATTTATAAATTAAGACTAAATTTTAAGAGAATTAAGTAAATAAAGATAAACTTTCAAGCCAAGTACCACTTCTCGAGCAACTGTATTGAAAATCATTGTTTCAGATATATTTAACTTTTACTCATCTGCCACTAGACTGTAAACAATTCATATTTTTCAAGGAATCTTACAAGGGACATCAATAGGACATTAATCGTCCGTAGTCGCTAGGATCGTGATAAAAATGCTAAAACGCTCTAGCAAAGTTATTTGCGTTTTCCTCACTTAATAGGGCCTGGTTCAAATCCTAGCAAACAAATAAAAATAAAAAATTTCATTTTCATTCAGGCCTTATGGCACCCGGCTAGAATAGGACCATCCCATCTCTTCCAATGGGGGTCGTAAGAGTCGACTAAGGGACTATAAACCGGAGGATGGGCAGCAGCGTCTTTTCCGTGCAACACACAAGCAACTACACTGCGATCGCCAACCCGCCTGCAAAGCGTGGCGATTACGCCCCCCCCCCCCTATGAATACTACACCCAGAAAACGGCCCCTAGTCCCCGGCGGCCCTGCTATACCTGGCTCCGGTAGCAGTCATGGTAGCGGGAGGTGCGAAGAATCCCCGGCACGTGCCAGGCTACCAAACCCAACGACGACCTTGTGAAGATCGCGGGAAGCCGCTGGATGCGGGCAGCTCAGGACAAGTCATCGTGAAAATCCTTGAGGGAGGCCTTTGTCCAGCAGTGGAAGTTTTTCGGCTGATATGATGATTATTTCATTTTATCGCAAAAAGCTCTTCACTTGATCAGTTTATTGTGAGGAACAAGATCGACAAATAGTATCGTATTATAAAAATGTATAATTTCTTGTACCATACCATAAGTCCTTAAAAGCGTATTCACAAAATCGTTTTTCTACTCCGATTTGCCAATTTTCGTAATTAATAATGTAAAAATATTTTTTTGCTTTGACTTAAAAAATTAAGTATTCATTTCTAAAGTCTTTTTACAATAATCATTTCAAATCGAGACAACTATACTACAATGAAACTTTTTAAATATTTTTATGGCTTTGGCTTCAAAAATTAAATAAATGATTATGACAAAATTTCAATGTATTTTTATTTACTTCATGGTCGTAGAAAAAGTATTGTGTGCCACTGCACTCAATTAGCCATTGTAATACTCGTGCTGTCTATTGTGCTAACTAGCACTCATGTTACAATGGCTCTCATTACTTGGCAGTGGCACTCAATTACAATATGGCCTATCGCAATACATTGGCGGTGGCATAAACAACTGTTCCCATACAAACTTAAAATTACTACTTCCTAAAATAGATGGACCGATTCTAATGAAACATACACATAAACAAGTCACGAAATACCTAGTTAGTGGACAGATTAAATTTTCGAAATACTTCATTATAACATAGATTAGCTAATTTTAAGATTATTATGAAAACCTTAAATCACTATTATTTAGACAACACATTTTTTTTGAAAATGTTATCCATCCACAAACTAGACCTGTTTATGTGTATAAAGTTTCATTAGAATCTATCGATCCAAATGGATGAAAAATTCAAGAAGTAGTAATCTTCAGTTTCTATGGAAACGTTTATGTGAATACGCTATTAATGTTATGCAGTGAAATAATGTTCTGCCTAACGTCTAATTATTTCACTGCATAACATTAATAGAATGAATGAATTAGAATGGTTACAAAAATAATTGCACTATAAATACAAGTAATATTATGTACTAATATATTTTTTTAAGTAACAGCTATGCACTTAAGATCAGGAATGAATAATCTTATATAAATATTTCAAAGGGCATGATGCATTTCATCATAATACATAATCTTATTCATTTATTACTATTGTCTTTTTTACTAGGTACATATTTTTTATAGTATCTAATGAACAATTAATCTACCATGAGGACTGCTTTATAAATAAATTTAATAAAAAATGTTTTGAGATAATTTATTGTTTTTGTTTTCTCAATTTTTCCTTGCTATCCCTTCTTTTTTTAAAATGTGATTTATAACGAAAGTAATCTATACCTTTCTGGTTTACGAGTAACCCACTGAAAAATATTATTACATAAGTTACATTTTGGCTGATTAAAAGTATAAAACCTTAAAATGTATTAAAATTAACAGAGGTCTTGCTCAAAATACAGGCAAAGTAGATAAAAATTAAAATCGAAAATTTAGAAAATTAAATATTTTCCAAAGGCATCTTACTTTTACCCGGTCGTAACTTTCTTTTACGAGCTCGATCATTACTTCTGCAGTTTAGTTTTAAAGAACCCCGTACCAAACGTATGGAAAATGTGGTTTCAGTTAAATATTCTGAGATTTTGATATAATATAGATTTTAACGTCCTGAACAAAAGTGTCTATGGGGGCTACCACTGTTGCCGAGTTCCTTTCAGAGTTACGACTGATTTTGTACCCTCAAGGAAATTGACTCTAGTACCAATTCGCACCTTGTCACAGTGACAGTAATATAAACAATAGTAATAGTTACAGTAATTAATAAAAAAATAGTAATTATAATTAATAAAATATTATTAATTAATTAATAGTGACAGTGTTTAAATAAATAGTTGGTAATTGCATCTAATTAATGATTTGTTGTCTGATACAAAATCAGTCGTAACTCTGAAAGGGACTCGGCAACTGTGGTAGCCCCCATACAGACTTGTTCAGGACGTTAAAATCTATATTATATCAAAATCTCAGAAAATTTAACTGAAACCACATTTTCCATACTTTTGGTACGGGGTTCTTTATAAGTCAATTCAAAAAGTTTAGTAGCAAGGAGTTTTCATACATAGAATATACCGGATAGATTTTTACGAGGAAAAATGAATGCCTGCGTACGTCTTAACATTAAATTCTCAAAATTCTTTTAAATGGTTGTTTGTTATAAAGGGTGTCCAGCGGGAATTTTTCAAGTTCAAAAATTAAAATAAATAAAACTAAAGAGTTTTTATTATTTCTTATTAATACAAAATGGAGTTTCACAATGCGGATTTTATTTTTTGAAGACATTTTCGTCTAAGTGACGACCGTTTCTCTCAGGGCACTCTTGCAACCGGACCCTTACATTTTCAATGACGCGAGAGCAAAGCGCTGGTGAAATTCCTGCAATTTCACGGTGGTTATTTTCTGGTAGAGCCTGAATCGTTTGAGGATTGTTGTTGTAAACCTTTGACTTGAGATATCCCCACAACAAAAAGTCGCATGGTGTGAGATCTGGCGACCGAGGCGGCCAGGGTATGTCCCCGTACTTGCTGATCAATTTATTCGGAAAAATGGTCCTCAGTTTCTCCATCGAGATTCTAGCCGTGTGTGGTGTGGCACCGTCTTGCTGAAATAGCGTTCTGTTGTTTTTGCTAGGGTGCAGTTGCAGTTTCGGTAGCAGAAACTCATCGATCATTCGACAATACACCTCAGTATTGACTGTCTCTCGCTGGTTAACAAAATAAGGGCCAATTATTCCTTGCCCAGAATAAATTTCGTCTTGAACTTGGGCCACACGTTCCGGCGTCGCTGCTGATGTTGATGGGCCTGGAGGAATCCTGTTGACGGCTGCCCCTTCTTGTCTGAATCTTTGCGCCCACGACGAGATAAGTTGTGTGCTTGGGCTATCACTTAATCGCCGAATATTAAAATGAGTACGAAAAGCGCGACGTGATTCGTCGCATTTCAAATATTGCTCAACCGCAAACGCGCGGTGGGCTCCCCACCAGTAACTCATGGCGACTGTCAAATCCGCATTGTCAAACTCCATTTTGAAAAACTAAAAAAGAGTAAAAACTCTTTGGTTTTATTTGTATTCAATTTTGAACTTGAAAAATTCCCGCTGGACACCCTTTATTTAACTACTAGTTTTAACTTAATTATTTTCGCATTAACATATGTCAAAAATTTGGCTGTATATGCGTACGAGCCCGTTGCCTAGTTTCGTTGTAAAAAAACCAGTTGCAAAAACGCCCCATTTTCTATTTACCTATGTACGTATGTATGTTGAAATAAACATATTTAATTCTTTGATTTGTTTTTTACTATTTTCCACAACTGTATTGAAAAACGACGTGTGATATGCAAACTCGTGAGATTAAAAACTACATTAATAACCTACTTTCCACCCTTGTATCACAATGTACTATTTAAATTCTAACTGATGTGACATATACCTTTACATTTGCTCGTCTCAAGTTCCAAACTAACTAGTAACCACAGGGGTAAAAAAATCAAGACTTCGAGTAACTGTTGAATAGAGCGGTTTTATTCCAATTTGCAAATTGAGTTAAATGTACATTTGCTAATTATCAACTAATTTCTAATGTTTGAGGTACCTAATTGCAATCGCTGCCCTAGAAAATATATCGTGCCAGTACGATTTTAGATTAGTTACTCAAAAGGAGCTTTATTATTCGCGTTGCGCGGTTTTTTGCTTGAGTGTATTGCAGCGCATCGCAGGACGGACGTCGGATACCTAGTAGGCGCGTGCGCAGCCCGCCGAGTCCGCATTGTGCGTCTGACCGTCGACGAACTCGAACAGCTCTGCGTCTGCGTCTGGACTGAAACTGACCTTATCCAACTCTGAAATGTAAGTGATTTTTCAAATAGTATTTACCTAAGTATGTAGTTTACATTGTTTTTTTTTCTAATTGGAGAAAAAGTTTGTGATGCGTTTTTGGATTTTTATTTAACATTACATTTCTGTGAATGGACAATATAAACTGAACAACTTTTACATAAAAAAAATCTTTATAGTTATTGGATTTTCCAAATTGTTTTATTTAGTGATTCATTTGATTTATTTATATCATGAAGCAAAATGTATTTTTTATTTGCCAATTCATTTGATTTATTTATATTATGATTTGAAGCAAATATATTTTAAAATATATTTTATTAACTTCAGACCTTTTTGGGGAAGATTTCTAGGCTGAGAGTACTTGTAGGTATTTCTTGCATCAGATTTTGTTATTACTCCAAATGTAAAATATTCAAAATATGAAGACTTTGTTAGTACTACATGACAGGTTACAAATAAACATAATTACTAAGCTGCCTATCCGACTTTTAAAAGGTATGTTTTAGACTTTTGGAGGTATGTGATAGGTAGCTAGATGAATTTTTCACAGAATATGTGTTTTTATGAGGTATTTACTAAAAATAATGAAAATATACTATATTTAAACAAAGAATTAAGAGGGATCGACATACACGAAGTTTGGTCCTTATTTCATCTTTTTTGCATTTGCTCTATCGTAAAATCGGTAATACATACAAGCGTAAAACTTGGTGTAATTATAGTACTAATCCTAAACTAAAACAACAGATAAAAATCGGCAAAGTATGAGTCGTACTCGAGCTAATGTGGTGGTACGGAACCCTAGGTGCGCGAGCCCAACTCGCATTTTTCCGTTTTTTGTTTTTCTTTATTTTTGATATCTTTAATATCCTTGTTTGAAAGTCAATTAATTTACATTTGTTCCATTGCCGACGCCTAACTGTATTGCATATTTTATTTCTCAATTTCTCCTAAACTATTAAGTGATTAATTAATGTTCTTGACATCATCATTATATCAGCCGAAAGATGTCCATTGCTAAACAAAGGCCTCCCCCAAGGATGTCTACAACGACGTGTCTTGCGCTGCCCGCATCCAGCGGCTAGCCGTGAACTTCACCAGGTCGTGGGTCCAGTGAATGTATAATTGTACAATATGTATTTATCTATTACCAAGATTCAACTATTCCAAGCATAGCACGGCTACTGTAACAAATCAATTCCAAAATTTAAAAAAACTGTTATAACAATTGACGCTAAACACGTTAAAAATTTACTTCAATCGCAACAACCAAGTACAATTTTGCGACTTTTTTTGTTGGTGTTAATTTTCAATTTCCGTTTTAAATGAAATTTATTTGGGACCACCTCAGGTGTACATATGAGTTAAAAATATATATATTTTTTAAATCTATCCACAATTGACGAGGAAATCTATGGACGTACATAAAAAATATATAGTCAAATATAGAACATCCTACTTTTTTGAAATCGGTTAAATAACTGGTCAAGTGCGAGTCTGAGCACTGAGGGTTCCGCACCAAAACAACTTTGGGTACGAAACCCTACAAACATAACGAGTACAACTATCGGATTAGAGGACAAATTTAACTTCGTAGTTAGAAACGTATAAACTATATGTGAGATGATGCCAAGGGCTTACCAATTGTGAATAAAAAAAACGTCATGCATGGTCATTTCTCCAACTAAAAATGTAAGTTTGTAATATTATAATTTTTTATGTGACACTACTGCAAATTGTAATTTTTTTGATCTTTGAAACCTTGCTCGTAATAAAATATGTCATTTATATGGCCTTATCTATTTATTGCTTTGTCTTAAAAGTTTGAATTATTTGGACCGTGTAGACCTAATTATTTGATATTAATTTCAACACGATACCTCCACTCGTTCCTGAGAAAAAGTTTATTGACAGACAGACAGTTGGTTAACGAAGTGATCCTTTAGGGTTTTCTTTTTTTTCTTTTGACGTAGGGATCCCTAAAACGACTAATTACTCGTAGTAATTAATCGTCTGTCTAGGCAACAACAGCACGGATATAAATGCATGGAATTTTTTCGTTAATTGTGATTTGACCAAGGGTGCCATGGGAAAGGAAAGTTATTCATAATTATAGGTAAAGAAGAAACAGTTAAAATATTTTGCACTAAAATAAAACAGCGAGCGTGCGGTAGTACATAATACTTCGATGTAATAAAATGGGATCTAATCATTGATAATAGTTGAAACAAATTTTAGAGCGCAGTAAAAATTAACATCCGTCATTGACAACCCATAAACGACCCCACTGCTGGGGCGAGGGTTTCTTCCCAAACTCGGGGAGGTTAGGCCTTCCACATTCGGGGGCTAAGTCCGGGTTGGTCAAGAAAACTGACATAATATCTCTGGTCAAATTATACATTTGAATTGTTATTCTAAACATGTTTGTCAATTTACTTTTAGTGCATTTTGCGTTATGTTTCCTAGTTAAGGAGTAGAACTATAGTAGAACTCGTATTTTATGGCGCTATTTAGTTTTATATTATTACATTATGGGTTGTTAGGAAACACACACACACACACACACCTAAAACATCCAGTCGCAGTGTAAAGGCAGAAAATAATATGCCTTATATATGTCATGTTATGTTAGATGGCCATTGGGGCAGTAAAGTTATCGAGTGGCGACCGCGCGGTGAACCGACGACCTGGTGAAGATCGCGGGAAGCCGATAGATGCGGGCAGTGCAGGACTGGTCGTCGTGGAAATCCTTGGGGGATGCCTTTGTCCAGCAGTGGAAGTTTTTCGGCTGATATGATGATGAACTATGTCAGAAATACCTACTTATTTAATAATGTTAGTAAGCAAGAAAAAAGAGCAAGATCGTAACCTATTTAGAATGACAGATCCACAAGGCCCCTTGCGTGATACGTATGTCGTATTATATTGTGTTAATCGTCCACAGCACTTTAACAAATCCAAAACCGTCACATGCTAAGCAGCTCTTTGTTTGTCTATACTACGACAGTACATTCTAAGTCTATGCTTAAAGCGCCATGTGGGGCCATATTTTACGTGACATATAATTTATTACTGGATATAATAAAAAAACTTTTTGTATTTTTGTGTCAATTTTCATCTTTATTATTTAATAGCTGTTTCCCGCGGCTTCACCCGCGTGGACGTTTCTATGACTTTTCGAGGGTGCGCAGTGCGCGAGCCGCAAGCGGCTCGCGAGCGTGAACGAAAGTAGCCTATGTGTTAATCCAGGTCCTAATATGTCTACCTACCAAATTTCAGCCACATCCGTTCAGTAGTTTTTGCGTGAAGAAGTAACAAACATAACACTCACAAACTTTCGCATTTATATATTAGTTTGATTACCAAAAACTAACGGCTTGGAATTAAATGTTAGTAATTACTAATTAGGAATAAAATCCTGTTAATGACCTACACTTACAGGTTTTTCCATAGCTCAGTTACGAGAATTTCAATTCTGGAAATTACTTTTAATGTTATTTTAATTACTTACGTAATTGCAAAAATGCAATTAACGTCACCTTACATTTTCTAGATCGGTATTTTAAAATTATTTTTAAACTGTTACGTGTCCGCTTTTTTCCGCGGCAATTTCCGTTATGACCAAACCATTGTACCCGCCCAAACGTTCCTCCAAAATTAAACTCTTTCTATGAATACTTCTTTCGTCTCCTCTAACCAAAAACACAGTAGGCTATGCCATGTCTGGACCAAATCCGTATTAGTGGAGTAGTTGTAGACAGGACATGCCCTCTCGTACATCTATTAGATACTCCAATCTACACTGGTTTATGATATAGCGTCTGTCCCCACTCACCAACCTTCCGGTTATATAGCGAGGGCCGCTATTCCTGCTAACCATTAGGTTGAGTGCCCTCCGTACTCGCCTCCCCTGTCCGGTGAAGTTGTAAAGGCCCCCACGGCCAACAACGAGCTTGTCCTTTC